>OX596124.1:6135133-6657085 GCA_951394315.1 Lactarius evosmus
CTGCCCACCCAGTTGGGAACCTCCCAGGGGGCGAGGGCCACCAAGTCGACGCGAGGGCCCTCGGAAGGGACCATCGTGGCGAGAGCCTCCAAAGCCGTGGGGCGCGGTGTTCTCCCGCCAGGCCAGGAGGGGGGGTCTGCGACAACCGGGGGGAAGTCGCCCTGGCACGGGACGTACCAAGCCGGGCCGAGCCGACGGAGCACCTGGGACACCCGCGGTAACCTGTAGAGGCAGAGGGCAGAGGTAACCGTTAGTTTCTCCACATGGAGGTGCATGGGGAGCATGCGGGTGATCTCGAGGAGGGCCTCGCGTGGGGCGGTGCGGAAGGCACCCACCACAATACGTACCATGTCGTTCTGGACGACCTGGAGCTTACCCAGCAGTCACTTCACACCCTTCCCTCCAGCACGGTACCAGAGTTGGCATCCGTAGGTAAGGACAGGGAGACATACTGCGTTCAGCGCCAGGCACCAGTTGGCCATGTGAAGGCCACGTTGTGTGTTGCCCAGCATGGTCAGGGCATTGATGGAGGCGCGAGCCCTGTTGCACATGATGTCCACATGTGGCTCCCACTTCAGACGGCGGTTGAAGAAGAACCCGAGGTATCTCAGGGTCTCCACCGGTTGCACAACGTGGTAGGAGTTCACATCCCGATCCGGCAGGAGAATGCAGGTCGGGCTGGGAGGTGGATGCGCCGCACCTGGCCACTGGAAGAACATGACCTCTGTCTTGGAGGGTTCGATGGACATACCCACCGAACGCAACCAGTCCGAGCACACCGTGTAACGGGCGCGTAGGATGGTCGTCACATCGTCCCAAGTCTCGGCACAGGCGAATAGGAGTCCGTCGTCGACATACATCCCGAGGGAGGAATGGTTCCAGCGCCCCATCTTGGACAGAAGGGGGCTGGTGTAGACGACGGACAACACCGGGGATAGGGGGGAGCCCTGGGGGAGGCCCACCGGCTGGTCCCCGGCTGGGGCGAGGATGCCGTTGAAGCGGAGACGCACCTTGTGACCGTCCAAGAACCGGTCAACCCATCTGACCATCTCCATAGGGAGGCCCATGCGGCGTAGCAGTTGACAGAGCCGGGCATGGTGGACGTGGTCGAAGAAGCCTGTGACGTCGAAGAGGAGGATCGCGCACTTGAGTCCCGCCTGGTGGGCCCTCTGCACATCGTGCAGGAGGGTGAGGCCCGCATCCAGGCAGAATGAGTAAGCGCGCCCTCCAAACTGATTGGTGGTAATCAGCTCGTGGGCCACGATGTCATGTTGGAGGCGCTTGGCTACCACCTTCTCAAGCAGCTTGGACATTGTCTCCAAGAGCGAGATGGGGCGGTGGGCCTTGGCCGCGGTGTAGTCAGGGCGCTCTGGCTTTGGAAGTACCACGACGGTTGCCAGGCGCCAGATCGCCGGGTGGTGGCCAAGGGTGAAGCAGGCCTCGTAGATTGCCGTGAGGAGGGAGGCGATCCCACCCCAGGGGTCGGTTTCGGAGGTCGTGCCGAACCACGCCTTTTTGAGGAGCTGCCACCCTATTCCGGATGGGCCGGGCGCTGAGGAGTTGGAGGTCGCTTGGAGAAGCGGGCTTATCTCCAAGTCCACGAAGGGTTCATGGTTCCTCTGCGGCAGGGGCTCCGGATCGCCCGGCAGCTCCAGTGGGATGTCACCTGTGTCTTTCGTGAAGAACCGGTCAGCGAGGATGTCCGCCATACCTGTGTGGTCAAAGACCAGTTCTCTGTCTGGGCCCCTCATTGCAGGGATCCTCATGACGGAGCGGCCGTGTCGCCACTTGGCAACATCCCAGACATTGGTGGTGGTGATGAAAAGGTATGCCCTCTCCCCTTTGACTCCCCCCTTCTTATGCCCCCTGTTGCATGCAAATTGGTGGGACACAACTGGGAGGGGTGCACATAAACAGGTGCCACCTCCCCATAGCTAGATTGACTTAGAAAAAAAAGTGCAAATTGTATTAGTTAATAAATATATTTTCTTTTGTTAAGTACAGACTTAAAATTTGCATGTTTGTGCATTTGTAATTTTGTATATTAGCTAATAGTCACTAAATTGTTTGCTTGTGAAAGCAGTAAAAATAAGTGTTTGGGCGGAGATCGAACTTTGAGGCCGGTTTACAGCGGTCCGGACCGTGGAATCTTTGCGAAAAGTACGCAACTCTTGAGGGGCCTATCGTTTTGGATCGCGCTGTAGTAACCAAGAACGTAGTCTTTTTTGCAACAACTTGCAACTTACTTTGGGCGAATGGATGTGGCGGCTCGTGTCTCCTTTCCCTCCATCCGTCACTGGCACAACTCAACCAGTCCATAGGACCAACGCACTTGTCTTTCATCTGCCCACCACACCCGGAAACTGTCATAGGATCGGCGATGCGACATATCCGCCCTTCAGGATATGGACGGCCCATTCAGACGATGCCTCGCCTCAGACAGGAGACACCTCACCCCCGATTAAGAAGCGTCCGATGCTTCTGCTTAAGGTTGTTCGCGCGCGTCCTTGCTGCTCCTCAAGCTTTTCTCGTCACCTTACAATATACCAAGAACACAACATATTCTTTGTCTTCCATCGTGCTACATTCTTAATACGTCCCCTCCATTTGATTCCCAATCAGCCAAGGAATTGCCCAAAGATCATAGTATCGCCCTATACCCCCCTTCGCTGCGATGTGTTTCAAGTCTCCACCATTGCGGTATTACGTGAAGTGTAGCTTTTAGTGCTATTGCCAAAACACTCCGCCACGGTAGACGATATCTGAAACTTTTACTTCTTGTGAGATTTACGCTTCTGTGCCACCACTGGGTCCTTACTAGACGGCGGGTCCCTATTAGACGAAACCGGTGCCTTGTAGTTGGGTGAGTCGAAACTCAAGCACGGCCCTCTGTCAGAGTATTCCGTACGAGCAGTCCAGATCAGTTACGCTTAAGAGATCCAAATGGGATGGGGTATTCACCTCATCCAGTACCCGCGTCAACTCGTCCTCCAGCTCCTTGTAGAATTTCTGCCCCTCCATATGCACATGAATGCAGGAAGAGCAGCCTCCCGATAGCGTGTGATCCTTGAGAGCCATTAGGAACCCCTCGAGAATAGTTGCAGGTGAAAAAATTGTTCGCGTAAAATCTTTTTTCAGCTCATCGCTCTTGTTCGTAAAGAAGTTGCGCAGCCAGCGGGTGGGAGTATTCGGAGAGCTGCCCCACGAGCTCCATTCCCGACATTTTCCCCAAATCTGGCATCTGGAATCAACATAGAAGAATGAGTCTAAACATGACACGAGGTTGTCTCGGCAGCGTTTGCGATAGCGAATTAGGTCACACAGTGCCCGTCCTTTGAACAATCGCAATTCTTCTCCAAGGGATTCGAATGTCATGGGGAGACCCAGAGTGAGACTCGCCGCATTCTCCATTTCTGGAATGAGCCACATACTGCTCGCCATGGTATGTGCACGGAAGGCTTCGGCCCCAACTGGTGCAGGAAATGTTCCACGTTTGATCTCGGCACGGATATAGGATTGAATTGATACCATGTCGTATTTCTGGCAGGCAGCAAGCAAGGCGAACACCTTTTCGAAAGAGCCTGGTACGACAGGGGAAACGGGGTAGAACAACGAGACGAGACTATTCAGCAGGTCAGCGTTCTCGGTTAATTTGATTACAGGTAGGCCGTCTACAACGGGTGTCTGGTAGAGAGGGAGTATAATTTTGAAATATGGTGATGACATGGCGAACAACGACTTGTGGACATGGAAATTGGCCCCGTCAGAGGATTGAAATATGATATTTGCATCAGGTGTGTCCAAACACAATGGCACAGATGGAGGATCCAATTTTTCGAGCGTTGGCTCCTCCTTTACGAGAGCCAGAGTCGAATCTGCCTGTGGATGTTCATATTAATCATTGCGATGAGGTCTAGTCGCACCGGTTCTACGTACCTTTTCTAGCGTCCTATGAATAACAGCTGTCAGAGCATCCCAGAAAGCGAGTGCGACCTGGCTAGATATGCCCACACATCCACATGCTCCATATTGACGGGACCAATCCACGATGTGGCGTACCCGTGCATTTTCGAATTCGATGAGATCGAAGAGGTGAAGGGCTCCCGCTATGGAGTCGATGTAATCGTTAAGCCATTTCGGAAGAGAGTCGGAGGGGTTATAAGAGTGAGGAATTGTACAACGAAGAGCTTTCACGATATTTGGTAGACCAGAGTTTCTAAACTCAAGAAGGTCCGATTTGAGATCGGTTCGAACTCGCTCGTGATACTTCCAGAGTTCATGGAGATAGGCGCCTGACGTGCCAAGGAATTCGAGCTTATCTTCCAAGTCCTCGATGGCCATCGAGAGGTGCAGTGTAACCCGTGCTGCTTGAAGCACCTCTTGATAGAGCCCATGCTTTTGTGCAAGGAAGTAATGATAGAATGCTGTCTCTGTGCGAATGAGTGGCAGATCCTGTTGAGAGATGGCGTCCCGGATATGAATCAAAACCGAGTCCATTTGATACTTTTGAGCCGCAGCTAGGAGCTCCATGATCTTCTCAGTGGTTGAAGGAAGGACTGGAGCGACGGGGAAAATGAAAGTGAGGAGGCTGTAAAGGGTCGCCCCACTCTCCAGTAGTTTGACTACCGGATGTGGTTCTTGTTCTTCACGGTTGGCAACGTTGGAAGAACTTGGAACGCCTCGTATGAGTTCTCGAAGTACTTGGGAGCTATTGACAATGTAAAGCTGGGGCACGCGAAAATCAAGGGAATCGCAAGAGCGAAGAACGGTATCCGAGCCAGGGTAATCGAAATGTAAAGTCTCATCCGAGATGACTTCGTTCGGTTCAGGAGTTTCAGGGGTGACTATAGACATGGGGATAGAATTGTGCGGTATGTCAATCCACTGGCACTCAGTAGCTTTTAAAGAGCCAGTACAGCGCTGGCGCAAGCCATAGAATGAGGTAATAGCTAGCTACATCACCAGCCATGTTCGAGCCGCTCGTGCGCAGCAGGTGCATCACAAGGTCTCATAGAGAATCCATGCAAATTATTTCGCTCGATGTAACTTTGATTGGTAAAGGGCGTTGTTGAATGGACGATAGCCGCGCAATCACAAGTCGATGATAGAACATACAAACTGCTAGCAGTCAGGTGAGCCACGGCGCAAGGATTAGAGGTGTATCTTCATATTGCGCAGCAAGATTAGATAAGATAGTGATCAAGCGCCTGTTCTTGCGTGTGAAACCCATAAATCAAGACGGACCACTGCTTGTACTACTAGTACATATTGGAGACATATCGCAGATAATCGCTAAGCCCCCTTGATCCAGATGCCTTGAACTTCCTATGAACAGAAAGTGCTTGAGAAAATGCATCCTTAAAAGCAAAGGAATTGCCCCTTGGTCATCAATTGCGCCTCATTTCCTGTGCCACGCTTTGCGATTTTGGATCCGGAAACCAATTTGAGTGCTGCTTCTTCAAGTTCACCTGCTTCTTCGAATCAGGCTATGTCCATACAGAGACTACTGCTATGACCATCATGATCAGGTTGTGATGGCTCAGATCCAGGATCAGTAGCATGGTCAACGACTCAACGTACTCAACTGTGGTCGCCAGAATCAGATGTTTGGTACGGGAACGAGCCAAGATGGCAGACATCAGAATTGCGCCTATTGCCTGAGCTTAGCGAGCTACTGTGCCACGCGCTGAACTTCCTTTACTGTGATCGATCATCGCAGATTGAGTAGTACACTGGCACCCCGCCTCGACGAAGTACTCGCCGATCCAGAACTCATATTACTGTAACTTACAACTACCTGGTGTTCGAGCCAATAACAAAATATTCATCGTTCAAACAGATCTCTGGCTCTCCTCAATGGACAGGGACCTCCAAAGGCAACGAACATTTACCTTATCTACTACACCCTAGTGCAGCACGAGTGGGGCGTAACACATGACGGCCTTCCCTACGTGGCAGGGCATGGGTGCTGCGCAGGGAAAGGGTGGTCGTCTTATCAGCACTCCCATCTGTCTTGATATGAACATATTTTGCCCGAATTCCAACCGTGTTCGGTAGCAAACGGAAACGATCAATCCTCAAATCAATCTGTGCAGGTCTGCCTTTTGATGCTGAGGGTCCAGGAAACAGAAAAACGGAACCCAACAGTTCCCAATCACTCCGCTTCCTAGACACGTCTTAGTTTCTACCAGACACAGAATCTTTAAGCCCCAAGTTCTGATCTGAGGAGGTCAGTGGGAGCAATTAGAGGTGAGCGTTGCGGCTTGAGCCATTACTCGTTTTGCATCTATAGACAATAATGATTTTGGTCTGTGCTGCAATCTGCGAACCTTCATTAACTAGGGCCTACAGATTCCGAGTGTATACTGTAAGTATGCTGTGCGACGCAAAACGACATTGACTCGTAAATCGATCTGGTAACTGTTTGAACAGACACTGAGGATCTGGGCGCAAAGAATCTTCAAGTCGTATACCAGTCCATGATAGTGCCCGATATTGTAGAAGTCCGTTACCCAGCCCTTCTTCCTCAAAGTCCTGCGCGTGCCGTAATCATTCACTGAGTTCGGCGTAAGTCACAGCGTAGAAGAATCAATTGCGACTGTGACCTGTTTCCATTGAGAGGCAGGCGTTGACTTTTCGCAAGCTGTCACGCTCCCAAAAAGGCAGGTTTGAAACGTAAGCATTCGACGCGTCGGGTTTTCTCCCTCAATATTATAACTCAGAATGTAGTAGTTTTAGTAAGCAATAAAAAAATACTTGTTTTCTGTATCTAGGGTATTTCCTTAATCGGCGCTGACTAAATTCCTAAAGCGGCCAGTGAATTTAACACAATAATTCCTAAGAGCTTACTAATCATCTAAACCTCTGAGTAAGAAATTATTCTATAAACACATTTTCTAAGTAATAACTAAAATAAGCTACTATTAATATTAAATACTATTCACTGCAAGCCCTGGCCCTCTGAGGCGGCCAGGAAACGGAAGCGTGCATTTGCAGATGCAGAGAGGGCATCTGCCTTAGCCCGCTTACCCAATTGTAGTTAAATGATAAGTTAAGTAAATGCTGTCAAACTAAGTCGAAAAATGTTAGATTTATTTGAGTGCAGCAGGCAGCCTCTCTGTTCAAATTTCTAACAATAAGTGGATTTTTATTATAGATCTTTATTTATATATTTTGTGGGAGTGCGGCCTTGAGATGCAGCATGGGAGGAAAGCCCACCTTGGAGCGGAGCCCACTGATATATTCTCTGCATTTGACTTATCGAAATGCCAATTGTTTTCGCTTGTCTATTACCTCAGTGGAGCCTGCCGGCTGGGACTGGGAAAGTGCTGGAAAAGTCTACTTCCATTTGTGGACACAGGCTCTGCTGATGTAATAGACAACGAAAATGTAAGATAGTTGTTATCATGATAAGAAGAAAATTCACAAGGCGAAATTCACCCCTAAGTCTGCATCCCTTCAAAATATAAGTTTCTTATGCTGAATAAATTCCTAATATTTGTTTAATCTAGGAATGTTGAAGGGAGAGCCCGCTTTCTCAAATTAATTTAGGTTATTTCTACTTAGTGTGGTGGCATTTACTTAACTCATCATTTAACTACAATTGGGTAAGCGGACTAAGGCAGATGCCCTCTCTGCATCTGCAAATGCACGCTTCCGTTTCCTGGCCGCCTCAGAGGGCCAGGGCTTGCAGTGAATAGTATTTAATATTAATAGTAGCTTATTTTAGTTATTACTTAGAAAATGCGTTTATAGAATAATTTCTTACTCAGAGGTTTAGATGATTAGTAAGCTCTTAGGAATTATTGTGTTAAATTCACTGGCCGCTTTAGGAATTTAGTCAGCGCCGATTAAGGAAATACCCTAGATACAGAAAACAAGTATTTTTTTATTGCTTACTAAAACTACTACATTCTAAGTTATAATATTGAGGGGGAAAACCCGACGCGTCGAATGCTTACGTTTCAAACCTGCCTTTTTGGGAGCGTGACAGCTTGCGAAAAGTCAACGCCTCCTGTCAACTGGGGGCGTACTGTCACTCCAACGTGAGAATCGGGATTTTCCGAACAGACTCTCAATTGCCTTCATAAGGTTCATTTATCCTACCGCGCCTGCTCTCCCAGGTGTAGACTCTAAATAATTTTGGCACTATCATTCAAGAGTGCAACAGTCCCTTGAAGATGACCTTGCGGCGTTGAAAGTGGAATGGCCGGACGTGCAAATGTTCGGTGTAGGAAGCTCGACAATGCCATGTCCCAGATACGTGTTAACGGGGAGCGCCTTAGGGCCTGTCTGGTGCACGTGTTGCCTCGCGGCGCACTTGCCCTTATTAGCGCCCATTGGCAATGGGCGGTGCCGGTATGCTCAGATCCGATAACACCACGTCCCTCTCATAATATGGGTACTTAGATGTTCCGCATACCCATCAGCGGCCAATCCTTACGGGAAAGTCATGCTACTTTTTTTAACCTTGGGGCAAATAACCCTAGTATGTGGTACTTACATAGCTTTGCTAATCTATCCCGCTTCCCTATTCCATGTATTCGTATAACTGAGTATTAGAACACCTCTTCTCTCCCTACGGGAGCGACTCTGTGATGCGTCAGGTGTCGAGTATTTGGGGCACGTGTTGTGCTGGGACGAAGGGGTGAGGTTGGGGTTGGGGTTACGGGTCTTGCACGGGGACGCGTGCTTGAGTCCGCAGGATGCATCCTTGACGGTTGTGTTCCTTCTACTCCCCGTGTGCTTCGTCGGCCATTAACTCTCCATACATTGAGTCGGGCGTTTGAGGGCCTGGCATATCGTGGGGTGTGATGTAATGTCACGCTACTAGTTATTGTACGTGCATCGAGACGTTCAATGCAAACACATAGGATAAAAACAAGTGACGACGCCATATGAGCCAAAAAGCACTTGCCATACGAGACACCGTAGGGAAGACCACATTCGTTGTAAACAGTAGCCCATCGATCCAATAACAGTATTGCGTAACTGGAGCACTGGCAGTTGTCAACATTCATCTTACTACAGGCCATACAAGTACCTGGAAGAACTCCAACTTCTATGTATCCACCCACGCTCCCCTTCACCACGACTCGATTCAAGTCTCTGCCGTGGCAGGTAGCCTTTTAGTATTATTGTCATAACTGCTCCACACCTGGAAAACGATGTCTGAGTCACCTGTTGTCTCAGTAACGTTTGCGATCGCGAATCAGGTCGCACAGTGCCCGTCCTTTGAATGACCGCAACGCTTCTCCAAGGAATTCGAATGTCACCGTATAACGCGAGGTGAGACGAGCCGCGTTCTCCATTTCCGGAATGAGACCTTTGCTACTCGCGATGGCATATGCACGGAAGGCATCGGCCCCAACTGGTGCAGGAAACCGCTCACGTTCACGGATATACGATTGAATTGACTCCATGTCATATTTCTGGCAGGCCGCGAGTAAGGCAAACACCTTTTCATAAGAGTCCGGTATGGCGGGGGGGATGGGGTAAAGCAATGAGACGAGACTATTCAGCAGGCCGGCGTCCTCGGATAATTGGACCACGGGAATGCCATCTACAAGTTCGCCATCGGGTGGCTGAGGGAGAGAGAGCAGATCTTTGAAAAATGGTGACGACACGGCGAGCACCGACTTGTGGACACGGAAGTCGACTTGGTCAGACGACCGAACTATAATATTTGCATCGGGCATGTCCGGACACAATGACACGGATGGAGGATCTGAATTTTCGCAGGTCGACTCTTCCTTCACAAGAGCCAGACTCGAATCTGCCTGTAGATGTTTGTATTAGTAATCGAGATGGACAGAGTCACACCAGTTCTACGTACCTTTTCTATCGTCCTATGAATAACAGCTGTCAGAGCATCCCAGAAAGTACGTGTGGTCTGGGTGGATATACCCACACACGTACATGTTCCATAACGATGAGCCCCATTCCCGATGTGGCGTGCCCGTGCATTTTCGAATTCGATGAGACTGAAGAGATGAGGGGCTCTCGCTATGGAGTCGATGTAGTCATTAAGCCATCGCGGAAAAGAAGGGCTGTAAGAGTGATTTTCTGTACAACGAATAGATTTCACGTCATCTGGTAAACCAGAGTTTTTGAACTCAAGAAGGTCTGATCTGAGATCAGTTCGAACTCGCCGGTGGTACTCCCAAAGTTCATGGAGATAGGCTCCAGACATGCCAGGGAAATCGAGCTTGTCTCCTAAGTCCTCGATGGTCATTTGGAGGCGCAAAGTAACTCGCGCCGCCAGAAGCACCTCTTGGTGAGGTCCATACTCTCTTGCAAGGAAATAAGCATGGAGTGCTGTCTCTGGTCGAATGAATGGCGGATCCTGTCGAGAGATGGCACTTCGGATATGGGTCAAAACTGAGTCCATTTGATACTTCTGGGCTGCAGCTAGGAGCTTCATGATCTTCTCGGTGGTTGAAGGAAGGACGGGAGTGATGGGGAAAATGAAAGTGAAGAGACTGTAAAGGGTTGTCCCGTTTTCCGGTAGTTTGACTACCGGGAGTGATTCTTGTTCTTCACCATTGGGGATGCTGGAAGTGTTTGGAACACTTCCTATGAACTCTCGAAGTACCGGGGAACTATTGACGATGTAAATCTTAGGCACGCGGAAATCATGGGAGTCGGACGAGTGAAGAACGATATCCGAGCCAGGGTAATCGAAATGTGAAGTCTCATCTGAGATGACATCGTTCGGTTCAGGAGTTTCAGGGGCGATTATAGACATGGGGATAGAATTGTGCGCTATTTCAATCCACCGGCATTCAGTAGCTTTTAAAGAGTTAGTACATCGCCGGCTCACGCCATAGAATAAGGTAATGGTCAGGTCACGAGCCTTTTTCGAGCCGCTGGGGCGCAGCTCAAATCGCAGCTATCTTGCATCAATGGAACTTGTATTGGGAAAGGGCGTTAATGGTCGATGTGACGTACACACGCAGCCACCAGTTCGTGAATTATGATAGCACCGCCCAACATAGCAAATTGCCAGTAGTCAGGTGAGCCGCTGCGCAAAGATTTGGGTATATTCTTGGGTATCGCCATATTGCGTAGCAGGGCTGTTAGGTAAGATAATAATCAAGCGCGCGTCCTCGCGGTGGATTCACGATTCGCAGATTCATGGGAACGCTGCCGTAACTGCAAAGCAAGGTGATTCATGTTTATCTTGCAAATCTCGCGTTGCCACAAGGACGTAGTTATTTTTGCGACAACTTGCAACTTGCTCTGAGTGAACTGATGTGGTGGAAAGTGTCTTCCTTCCCTCCATCCGTCACTGGCGGAACTCAACCAGTCCACAGGACCAATGCACTGGTGACGCGGCATCCACACCTTCCCTTCAGGATAGGGCCAGCGCACTCAAACACGGCCTCGTCTCGGACAGGAGACACCTCACCACCGATTGAGAAGCGCCCCATGCTTCTGCCTAGAGTTGTTCGCGCGCGTTCTCGCTGCTCCTCAGACTTTTCTCGCTACCTTACAATATACCCAAAACCCAACATATTCTTTGTCTTCCATCGTGCTACATTCGTAATACATTCCCTCAACTGGATCCCCAATCAGTTAAGGAATTAGCCCCAAAGATCGCCGTGCCAGCCCATGTCCTCTTCACTGTGATGTGCTTCAATTCTCCGTGCTAAATTTGCCCACGTCAACTCTGAATTTTTCTTCCGGCGATATCTACGCTTCCGTCTTGCCACCGGGTCCCTATTAGACGAAACCGATGCCTTGAAGTTGGATGAGTTGGGATTCAAGTACGATCTCCCGTCAGAGAATATCTAAGTCGTACGAGCAGTCCGGATCAGTTACGCTTACTGTAAAGGATCCAAAACGGAATGGGGTATTCACCTCATCCGGTGCCCGCACCAACACACCCTCAAGCTCTTTGTAGAATGTCTGCCCCTCCATATGCACACGAATGCAGGAATTGCAGCCTTCCGAGTATGTGTGATTCTTGAGAGCCACTAGGTACCCCTCGAGAATAGTTGAAGGCGAAAATATTGCGTGCGTAAAACCATTTTTCAGCTCGTCGCTCTTGCTCGTAAAGAAGTCGCGCAGCCAGCGGGTGAGAGCATCCTGAGATTTGCCCCGCAAGGACTTTACCTGACAGTCTTCCCAAATCTGGTACCTGGAGTCAACGTCCAAGAAAGTGTCCAAACACGACACTAAGTTGTCTCTGCAAAGCATGCGATAGCGAACCAAGTTGCACAGTGCCTGTCCTTTGAACGATCGCAACGCTTCTCCAAGGAATTCGAATGTCATCGGATGGCCCAACGTTAGACGAGCCGCGTTCTCCATTTCTGGAATGAGGACCATGCTGTTCGCGATGGCATATGCACGGAAGGCTTCAACCCCAACTGGTGCAGGAAACCGTTCACGTTCACGGATATAGGATTGAATTGATTCCATGTCGTATTTCTGGCAGGCTGCGAGTAAAGCAAATACCTTTTCGTAAGAATCCGGTATGACGGGGGAAATGGGGTAAAGCAATGAGAAGAGACTATTCAGCAGACCGGCGTCCTCGGATAATTGGACCACGGGAAGGCCGCCTACAAGTTCGTCGTCGGGTGGCTGAGGGAGAGAGAGCAGATCTTTGAAAAATGGTGATGACACGGCGAGTACCGACTTGTGGGCATGGAAGTCGACTTGGTCAGACGACCGGACTATAATATCTGCATTAGGTATGTCTGGACACAATTGCACGGATGGAGGATCCGAGTTTTCGGAGGTCTGCTCTTCCTTCACAAGAGCCAGACTCGAATCCGCCTGTAGATATTTGTATTAGCTATCGAGACGGACCTAGTGACACCAGTTCTACGTACCTTTTCTATCGCCCTCTGAACAACAGTTTCTAGGGCATCCCAGAAAGCGCGTGTGGCCTTGGTGGATATGCCTACACATGAACATGTCCCATAACGCTGAGCCCCATCCATGATGTGGCGTGCCCGTGCATGTTCGAATTCGATGAGATTAAAGAGATGAGGAGGGGCTTCCGCTATGGTGTCGGAGTATTCACTAAGCCACAGCAGAAGAGGGGGGTGGTAAGAGTGACGATCAGAGCTTCTAAACTCAAGAAGGTCCGATTTGAGATCAGTTCGAACTCGCTCGTGATACTTCAAAAGTTCGTAGAGATAGGCGCCCGACATGTCAGGGAAATCGAGCTTGTCTCCCAAGTCCTCGATGGTCACCGAGAGGCGCAATGTAATTCGCGCGGCACGAATCATCTCTTGGTGAAGTCCATACTCTTGTGCGAGGAAATAAACGTGGAGTGCTGTCTCTGGTCGAATGAATGGCGGATCCAGTTGAGAGATGGTGCCTCGGATATGAGTCAAGATAGAGCCCATTTGATACTTCTGAGCCACGCCTAGGAGCTCCATAATTCTCTCCGTGGTCGAAGGTAGGACGGGAGTAACGGGGAAAATGAAAGTGAAGAGACTGTAAAGGGTCGTCCCGATTTCCGGTAGTTTGACTACCGGGAGCGATTCCTGTACTTCACCGTTGGGGACGTCGGAAGTGTTTGAAGCGCCTCCTATGAGCTCTCGAAGTACCGTGGAACTATTGATGATGTAAAGCTTAGGCACCCGGAAATCATGGGAGTCGGACGAGCGAAGAATGATGTCCGAGCCAGGGTAATCGAAATGTGAAGCCTCATCTGAGACGACCTCTTCCGGTTCCGTGGTTCCAGGATGAACTATAGGCATGTGGATAGAAAAGTGTGGTGTGTCAATCCACCGGCACCCAGTGTCTTTTAAAGAGCTAATACATCGCTGGCTCGAGCCATAGGAAGAGGTAATGGTCAGGTCACTAGCCGTATTCGAGCCGGTCATGCGCAGGCGCAGCTCAATGCGTAGCTGGTTTACAAGGTCTCATAGAATCCGCCTTGCATCAATGGAACTTAGATTGGGAAAAGGCGTTGTTGAATAGTCGATGCGGCGCGCACCCGCAGCCGCAAGTTCACGGATCATGACGGCATTACATAACATACACTGTGGGCATTTCAATTCAGTCGAGAATCGGCCCGCAGTGATGGCAACTACCAATCCGATTCTTCGACATCGGGTTAACATCCTGCCAAGCGACGCAATAGTGTAGTCCCACGCGCTCTCGCGCACGACATGGAGGTTGAGAGGAAGAGCTTCAATAAAAACACAACACCCTGGAAGAGATATAGGAGTACGATCAGTCATAGAGGCAAGCGAAGAGAACAAGAAACGAGCATGTGGATGCGTCGAATGAGGGCTTATTGTAGAAAGGTATGGACGTTTGGGATAGTGAATAAACGAGTCAAGTTGGTGTGTGCGCGGTGGCATCTGCATGAAAGGACGACACGACTCAGTTCCGCGCACGCTAAGGCAGTAACTATAATGTATTCGCCTGCATGAAAGGACGACACGACTGAGTCGAGTAAGTACAAGCGAATCTACGGTAAGGTAACAAATGCTCACCTCAGTTCTGCGCACTCTAAGGCAGTAACTGAGGGACTACTGTACGAATACGAAGGGGTTTATAAATAGGGAACTGTAAAGTACTAAATTTTATGCTCTGCGGAAGCAGAGCAGCGGTATAACGATTCCGCGGACGCTGGTACGACCAGGAGGGGGTCCGGGACAGCGACCCGAAGATCCGAGGGGATAAGATAAGTAAAACGAGCCACAAACTCAAGGACATCGCGCTGGTTTGCAACGCCAACGCGTGGAATGAAACGATCTTTACGAACTGATAGGAAATCTCACGGATATATTTCTACACTTATTGCCTAGGACGATATCGGCTGGGGATCAAGAGGGTGCAGTGATAGTGCGATAAACAGCAGTTCGGCATCGGGTTCGCGTACTCTATCGAAAAAACATTTATGTGCTCACGTTAATCGAGAAGGTTGGAAGAACTCGTGCTTTCCATATGTACTAGCAAATGACTTTATACTATCTGATTGCGTTCCATGCGGGCATTGCATTGTGCAAACCCGCGCGCGTCCCTCGCCTTTCTTATCTCGCTTGGATCTACTTACTGTTTTGACCATACTTACCATTTCGGATGGTTGGACCGCTGTCAGGACTGTTGCCCCGGGGTCTCGCCTCGGTGAACCATCGTCCGCAGGCTCGATACCTCATTGCTCTGCGGAAGCAGAGTATAAAACTTCATAATATACAGCTATTATATCTTCAGACATATAAACCTTCGTACTTGCAGAGTAGCACCCAGCTTATACCCCGTTGGATCACCTGCACTTACGCTACTTAGATCTTCGTCTTGTGAATACATTAGCTTATGCCCCGTTAGCGTGCGCATAGGCCGAGATTTTCGTCTTCGTGCAGATGATCGCGCGCACATGCTTATAACTCACTTGATCTAATCTATTGATCGCTTATCTGCCTCCCATCGTTATCTAACGACCCCCGATCTCTACTACCTATATTCCCATAATCTCTACACAAACTACCCGTGAGGAGATACAAATAAGGTTTGGCTATCACGTAGGTGTAGTGCTACATATAATGTTCACAACAATACCGAGAAAACTCGAATTTGCAACATCTTTCATACTTTACTAACCCACGACTCAAACTCACCGCTCAAGGGACGGGCATCTAAAACACGACCGAGATCCGTCCCACCGAAACCCATTCCCTTCCTTCGTAACGCCGTCAACCTCTTGAACGTAGCTATCGCACTGGTGAGGAGGGGCGATCTTCGGCCGGTACGATATCCCAGAGGTACAAATCCATCAACTTCGATATGCTTTGCACCTGGATGCACAATGTGTAGCGCAAGTAACTCGCACAGCCGTCGGTACTCCTCCACACTGTTAAAATGGAGTTGTCCCGCAAATAAATCCAGCTCAATTTGGAGGTGTGCGGCGGCCGTCCATTTCTTCTCCGGGGTCTCTGGGATGGTATAGAACGTGAGATCAGAGAAGGACCGCATGGAGGCAGTGACGCGTGGTGAGTAAATATGGAGTCGGACCTTTCCAATTCTGCGTATAGTGGGGAGTAGTTCGTTCGCCTCATAAGGGCTAATGACGATCGCGACGCTTTTCTTCCCAAATCCGCTTGATAGAATCCAATTGACGGGGCGGAGGTAGTCTGTCAAGGTCGTGAGACTGGAATCCGTGGTGGTGAGAGCAAAATCTGTTGTCGCAAGTGGGGACGGGGCCCATTCCGCCGTCCAGTCCAAGGCCTGGTCGATCTCAGTTGGAGTAAACAGGGGTATGATGTGCGTCAAGTGCTTGGCAAGTATTCCAGTATGAACGAAGTTGCGGATCTCGTGGCTGACGAAGTGCTCCGCAGGGAAAACTTTTGGAGGATGCTCCGCATCACGTTCGAGCTCGACTTCGTGATTCACCTCCCGTTCCTGCTCTTCCGCCATCCTCACGTCAATCAACCGAGTTACTCCAAGACGTTCCAGCCGTTCGCGTAGAGACGGAATGTTGTTTATTCCGGGGCCCAACCCGGCGTCTTGTGGCCTCGAAACAGGTTCGTACATTTCTTCGAGAGTTTTTGATTCGGGCTGTAGCCAGGAATTCCTCAAAACTTCCGGGTCTCCAGTTGATTTGTATTGATTGTACGCTGAAAATCGCCGATGATGGTCGACTCCTTGCTGCGCCCAGTGAGGGAGATGGTGCCTAATATCCAAACAAGTCTCGTACATGGTCCAACGGAGGATGTCCATGACGCGCACGCCATTCTCCGATCCCTGACCTCTTGGAATAAGCCCGCGAATCCGACGGTCCACTTCTCCTGGTGCAAAAAATATCACCGATTGCCCCTTCCCTAGCTGTCGCATCCGCATACATCCTACATCTGCTTAGCCTATGCCTTCTCGTCCAAATATTGACTCACCTTGTAGCAGCCTATCTTTAGTGACCTTCGGCCCGAGCGTGACTGCCGCCCGTGTTCCTCGAGGAAGCTTCAGATCCGTCCCTCGTGTATGTGCGTCGTCAAGGTATACAATGCACTTGTCGAGCTGCCGATTGAACGGAGAAGAGATGAATGGTTCGACCGTTCCGTCCTGGGTGACCACGGTCAGGTGATCTGATTCATTGAAAAAGACAGCTGCCGAGATATGGGGTTTGAGGGAGAGCCAGTGTCGCGCCAACTCTTCATTCTGCAGCTCTAGCATTTGTGCCCCGACGTCCAATAAGACTCGGATCTCGGGTTCGTGGCTAATAAGTCGCCGTAAGAAAGCCTTCGCGAATTTGCGTTTGCCGTTAGTACCTTCAGTACACTCGTAGTGGTTATTTTCTGGCTGGAGAAGGTACTGCAAGACGAGCGCATTGGTGCTCAACTGGGAAACGGGATCCTCCTGAGTTATTGATGTCGGCAAGAGATACCGGTTATCGTTCGTGCCGCTGAAACCCGTTGTTACATTTGACTTGTTTTCTACCAAATCCCAGGCTGACGTAGAAAGTTTTGATGGAAACTCCTTGGCCGCTCTTGGAAAGACCACCTGGGACAGATAGAAGTCGATGACTCTTGTATTCCTCGAGAATAGCGGGACAAGATGTTCTTCAACTTGCTTATCGTCCTTCGTATTCACGCCATTGACCTGTCTCAGTGGAGTGGGAATGCCCTCCCCACATTCGACCCACTGATCGTATTCCATGTCGGGATTGTCGAGCTTGATCAGCAAATCGAAGCATTGAAGTACTTGCTGCTTTGTTAATCCACCGTAGTAATAACTTAGGCAAGTCAACGCAATGGCGATGTCCGGGTGACCAAACTCTGCTCTCAAGCTTGGCACGTCCTGTCTTTACATTAAGCTACGTTACTCAGATAAGTTACTGGGCGGCTTACCTTTGCGCGATATGGCACAGCTAGCAAGGTCCTACTTGGGTCGAGTCCATAGTCGACTCTCCACCGGCGTTCCTTTAGCACGTAGCCGAGGATGCCTTCGCCGTTGACCAGGAGTCCACGGAGTAAAAGAATTCCGCTCCATAAGGTTGTCCCAGAGCAGTGGGACCTGATCAACTGATGATCTTCGACGGAAACTTCCTTCTGGATTATGAAGCGGCGAGTGGCCCCTCGAATTGAGGATGAGAGAACAGCCAAATGGAGCGTAGACAAGGCGCCTCCGAGAGCGTCCTCGGCGATGAGTGAAGACACTTGCCGAGAGACCTCGTTTCCGAGTATTCGCATCGTGGGGAACCCTTTCTGAGTTTGATCGAGCTCAAACGTCTTCGGAAAACTGGTATGTAACCGCGCAGCGTGTGCCCGTAATCGACTGAACACCTGTTGCGTCGTGGACCAACGATTTGGATGATCTTCAACAGGCATTTGCTCGCCTGTAGTGTAGACTAATTGATATCGTACGTGCAGTATTTCGTCACTCTCATCGAGTACGTCGCGCGATACTTTAGTAAGCCAGGCTTGTAGGTCTTTGAGTTGGTTAGCAATTGGAAGTTTCTCGTGGTCCTCTGATGTTACGAGTGTATCAATGCACATCAGTTTCTGTGAAAGTAAATGTTCGGGTTGAACGACGAGAACACCACCGTTATCAACGCATTGTCTGTAGAGAGTGCTGATGCTCTGGACCACAGAGGTGCTCATTGGCAGATTCCGCGAGAACGGAACATAGAAAATACGTCGATCGGCGAGATCAGAAAGTCTGCTCAATAGCAGTTGGTACATTTGGTTGGAGAGCGGTTTGAGCGTCACGATTCTCGCGAGGTTGGAACCGTCGGCTAGGGCTGCTGCGACGAGAGGCACAATCACAGACGACTTTCCTTCTCCCATGTTGAGCTGAAGCGACGCACTTCGCTGACATGTGGGAGATATCATCTCGCGTGCAATTGCTAGTTGCAGCGGACGCGCCAAAAAGTTCGCGTCGATCTTACGACGATGTCTGTTAGTGTTTGTAAGCCTCACAAGGAAATTAATTAACTAACCTGTATCAGGAGCCAGTCAGGAGAACAAGCCAGGGCTACGTCCTCGCAAGCGGTTTCTGCTTCCCGGAGGAGTTCCTCGTCCCGGCGTCTCGACGAAAGCTCGAGTAGACGCTGAGATTGTTGATACTTGAGGAATGGTACTGCATATCGGGTGATGGCATGTCTCCACTGGTCGGTCAGGGTGTGGACGCGATCCCTGGACAGCTCTCGTAGGATGGATCGAGGTGTTATTCGAGGCCAAAGACCCGAGACGCTAATGACGTTTTCCAGTTTCTGAGACGGTGATAGAGCCTCTGAAAGCTCAGAAAATATTGCACCCCGCTGAATAGAGCACAGGTCGCGATAGTGGCGTAATGACTCCTGCGGAGGAACACCGCGGTTTACAGGGAAATGTGCCACTTTTTCCAGCAAGTCGCCATAACTCTTGTCCAGATCTTCTCCGTAAAGTTGTAGCAACGACTCCTGGGATTGTCGGAACTCATGAATAAGGTTGCTAAGGCTACCTTCCCTGCTTGACGGTGACTTACTCTCAGCCCCGATCGCCACGGTGGAGGGTATGTCGAAATAGAACTCTTCGTGAAGCGGTGACTGTGAAAAATTAGCCCGAGACATTAGAACTTCTCGAAGTGAAGGAGATATTGCTTTTGGTGATCTCGTGGTAAATCGAGGGGAAAATATGTATGGGGTGTCGGAGGGAATCGAGATCTCGTAGCAGTCTATGATTTCCTGCAAGCGACTTATATGATCCCTGAGAATAATGTTTTCGGAAATCGATTGTAGATAAGCATCGACGCATTCCCTGCAGCCTTGGGTATCGAACCACTGGTCTGGAAATTTGTAGTCTCCCATGCGCCAATCTTTCATTATTGACTGCACGGCGGTTGACGTCATCTTGTTAATCGAACTTTTATATTCCCGTCTTCGCTCTTTTGCAACCTTCTTGTGGACAGTTGCTCGGACTTCCATAGTTTGCGCAGGGGTTCGCTCAAGGGGAAGAGCAAACTGAGATATCAGATTCGCTAATCGTGCCTGGGTCGGATACGTGCCATCTGAAAGGCCGTAGCGAGACGGTGAGGGGTGTGTAAGACCGCGGAATCTTGTGTCCGTCGCGAAAATTGGAATGAATGGGATGATGTCCGCGTAATTGGTCCCGCTGAAACTAGCTGCAGAGAGGCTGAATGCCAACCTGATCTTGGAGTCTTGAGGATCGTAGTTTAACGCCTCCTGACAAATGTCGTACATACGGAACCAATCCTTCGCGGCGTCGAAAGTGAGCCAGTATCGGCTATACCGTAGAGAAGCCGTCGTCTCGGCTGGGCCAAGTGATCCCCATGATTGCATTACATCCCACAACTGATGCCGTTTCCGAGAAAGGCAGACTCTACCATTCCATACAGACCATGATGTCTGGTAGGCGGCATGTTCAGCGCTTCCCCCATCAGCTACGTCCCTTGACTTGTAGTCGACATCCTTTGGAGTCGAAGTCGAATGCCTTAGGTTTTGCAGGTCATATGGGTAGTATACATTGTTGCGAGAGGCCGTACGCTTCAGCAACGATGGAACTTGAGGGGGTACTTGAAAAACAACGGGCTGGACATAGAGCGCTTCCATTGCACGTGCGTGATCGAGAATCGCAAGCACAGCTGGGTGGAAGTCGTGATGCTGTGAGAGAACAGGAAGGTTGTTCCATTTCACCGTAACCATGGAATTCAGGTGTGGTGGATAATACGCCCTACGTGGTGTCAAGTTGCTTATAGATCTCAAAAGCATTGCGTCGTCATTTCCCAATCTTTGAAATGACAGAAAAGCGGCACTTTGCAACATGTTCAGAGATTCTTCCGTCCCAGTGTGTCCCAGTAACGGATCGGGAAGACAATGGCTCGTAACTGCATGCAAATAACATTGGTACAACTTGCTATGCAGGCTCACGTTTCCACTGAGCCGTCCCAGATCCGTGTCGATCGTATACTCGTGCCAGCGCACATGCCGCCCCGTTCCCGTCTTTATCGAGACACTGGCGAAGTCCCCATCCACGCCAAATTCAATATCTCCCTGTGGAATCACGACACGGCGCCGCATCTCCGATGAGCCATGGTCCGGGCGCAAGACAAGTTGATTTTTGAGTCCAAACATTGTCCCGCAAGACTGATTTTCGTCAATGACATAGCCCGGCATACTTCGGCACTCCAATTCTGAATTTTTATTGACGAAGAATACGAGATGCAGTCGACTGAGGGAAGCCTCTAGTACTTGGTTCGTGCACGTGATGATAATATGCTCCGGAGATTCGAGTGCAGAAAGTAAGCGGGATATCATTCGAAATGTGGGAGAACGAATATCGATCAGGTATAATGGAGAAGCGCTATCTCCAGAAATCTTGCGGAACAGGGCCAAGGTACCATCTGTATAGGTAGTGAGTCGCCAGTTAGACGGATCTGAAGTCCAAGGGGATTCTTTGGGGCGGAATTCGACTTCTCCGGTGGCAAGGTTAAGCCAATGTACGCAGTCATCCACGAAGGCCCTCGGGAAGTCGCCAAGGAATACTGCGCGTGGAACAAACTGTAAGAGTCGAGGATCTTCGGGTCGCCGAGCTTGCAGAGTTAGATCTCCACCACGCAGCGAAAAGAATATCTTTAGCTCGCATTAGCCGCTGCCCATCGTCATCAATAACGATAACCCACCTGATACCCAGAGACATTCGATCGAGTCATAAACTCCATTTCAGGGATGTCAGCAGGAACTACGTCGAGAATCCGCTGGGTGCAAGTACACGTGTGGGTAAGCGTGAATCATAATAACGAAAACACTCACGGCTCCTAGGACGCTTGCGTACGTTGAATGTTCGATTATCTCTTGCGGCAGTCTTCCAAGGGGTTTCCCACCAATGAGCAATTCCCCGGTCAATAGATTATAGTGGACCTCCTGTCCACGTTCTACGATACAGGATATCCACCGTGAGTTAGGACTGGGAAGCACACGCCAATTCGAATACATCTGCCGGCGGAACCCGGGCCATAGTCTTGCTAGGCCGCGATCAAAGCCTGACGGGTTAGACTGAATTCCATCACGGAGATATGGTTCGAGAAAATGAAGGAGGCGGCGATGTCGATTGAGAAGCCGAACAAGATAACGAGAATTATCGTCTTCGAGAATTGATAGGGTGTTGTCGTGTACAATTACTGCGCAATGCACAGCTATGGCGATGTCGTCGTCGCTAGCAAGTGTCCAAGGAATGTGCACCAGGCAAACATCATATGTAGAGAAACACGTCGCAGCTAGTGTGCACAGTTGTCGACGCAAGTTGGTGCGCGACGTTTCATCTTCAGTCATGTCTAGCTTCGGACCAAGCTCGTTAATCCACTTGTGCGTTACAGTCCGAGCCCACTGGAGCAACGCATACGCTCTTTGACAAATATCGGGATCGCGAGTAGACGATAGGAGGCGGCTGGTAATAAGGGCTACAAATTGTTGAGCTATAGGCGGTATGTAGCAAAGATTGGAGTTTAAAATACCAATAGTCCTAACGGTGACTTCCTCTAGCCAGTTGGCTTCTATCCTTCCGAGAAGGTCCTCTAGTTCCTGTAGGAGCGTCCATCCGAAGCTGGCAATCCCGAGGTCTGTGTGCCACTCGCGTATACCGTCTGACAGCGGGCCAAGATGCCAAGCTGCTTGAGTGATCAGCGTATGCACCTCCTCGCGGCGAAATGAGAGCGAGGGTGACGACAGTTCTCTTGCTATGTTTAGCCACTGCAGACGCGGCCCGCTGCGCAAACCAGCGAATGCCACGTACTCATGAGGCCTCAGCTCCGAGGGGCAGTCAGCTTGGGAAGCGACGACCTCATTAGGAGTATGGTGCGTTCCAGAAACAAAGGAATGGACCTTTCCGTACGGAGATGACACGGGAACAGGAGGTATGCAGAGGTTTGCAACGGTAGACCCAACAAATGGCTGTACTGCCCAAGATTCGGCCTTACGGTCACACAGTTTGAAGGATAGTCCGTTGTTGAGTAAAACACGAGAATCATCGGCAGGAATCTGGACCTTCTTGTAATGCGTTTGGTCGCGAAACGATTTGGTGGTGGAGCCAATTGTGATTCGGTGGTATGAGTGACGCACGGCCCAACGTCGCAAACCAGAGAATGTATCTATGAGAAGTTTTGGTTTTTCAGCGTTTTCAGAAGCGTTGGGCATCCCGATGTCGCAGAGGATTTTGTAGGTTATCTCGCGCCATGCGGAAAACGCTCGCGGTGGAGAGAGTTCGAATATTACCAAATGTGATTGCACCGTTGCCTGGGGGAGTGGCCATTCATGGACATCGATCTTCAACTTACTGGCGCTTTTGTCTATTTGACATATTTGACAAAATTCTTTCCGATGAGTCAAACTCCCGTCAATGTGCTTCAAGTAAGTGTGATCCATCTCTGAAGCCGCATTCCTAAGTGATTGCCACATTTCGTTCAGTGAGTTGAGTTCAGTACGCTTCTGATTTCGCTCTTCCCAAGCACGTTGAGTGATTTCAACTTCGAGTTGTTGTAACCTTTGAGAAGTACGGAAATATTGCACGGCGAATGATGATTCGGTGACATTGTCTGAGAATATGGACGTCGTGCAGGAAACCTCTTGATGCCGCCGTAAAATATGTTCTTCGATAATTGCGGCACGTTGCAGGGAGTTAGAGCGATGGAGGAGTAAGGGATGAAGGAAATCTCGAGGAATTTCCGGTGAATAAGATGTCAGGAGAGGACATTGTTGGGTGGTCAACTTATCCAGAGCCGTCCAAAGATCCATAATTGTCAAAATCATTACCGAGTTATCCTCAGGATTAGCACCGTAGATGTCCCTCGCGACATCGAAATACTGCTCGATGCAGGACGCAATCACATCCGGGGCGGCGTCGTCATGTTGATAGTTACCGACCCAATAATCCAGATATCTCTCGACAGACAACTCGAAGTCCACGAGAGCAGTGCGCTTGTCCTCTGCGGCAGCCGCCGCAAGTCGGCCGCCCCAAAAATGACCGAATTCTACCACATTTGCTAGACGCGGTCGATGAGAAGGGCTAAACGGCTTCGGCGAGTGGCTGTGAAATGTCGAATGAGGTGCATTCATAAGGTATGGGCGTGAATTCTTGAGAGTGATTGCGGCATCGCCGACGATGTTTAGCTCCCTGGGGTGCCATGCCAGAGAAACTGATCGCCTCTTCTGAAAACTCGACCACCGTTCCTGAAGAAGTGTCTCTGTACATTTTGTGGCGTAGTACACAGCCTGATAGACGTCGTCTGAAACAGTGGGACCCAGCTTTGAGAGGCGTCGCGCCATCTTGACCCTCATTAAGTGGAGCGTTTCGCTTGGAAAGCCCCGTTGGATGCAGATATTGAGGACGTACGCGTGGAAAACAATCATAAACGATTTGTACGTGTTGCTGTCCAGAGAGGTTTGGAGGGCCACCTTGATGATCAACAATAACGGCGATCGGCGCCAGGGTTTGTAAGCGTCTTTCCAAAGAACTTCATCCCCTATCCGTTTCGTGATACGATCTACAGAGGCTGGCTGACCAAAACCTCTCAGAATCCCCACTAATAGTTCGGATATATATCTTGGGTGAGCGCTCTCACGGACTTCGCGTACCATGGATCCCGCCTTGACCATGGTTGCAGTGGAATCCAACACGTCGACGTCCATTTGAACGAGAAAGGAGGCAAGCTCCTGAAGAAAACGACCATCGGAAAATACCTCGGAGGAGACCTGGACTGCAGGTCCGGGATAAGAGCAAAGCAACTTTCCGTTGGTGGACGTAACGATACTGGCTTGCGGGGAAACTTCGAACATCTCGAATCGAACATGACCAACGAGCACGCGAACGAGGACAGCGGCATTCTGAGCTCGAATATGCATTACAAAGACATCTGAAAATGAAGTTAAGGGACGATACAACGGCGCATACAAACTCGAGCCCACCTCCCATAGCAAGACCAGATAAGGCGCCTGCGAGTTCCGCTTCTACCAGCGGGGCCTTCGCAGCCTGGTAGATAGACCCCACCATTTTTATCATCCGAGCCCATAACGACTGCTGAAGGGGAGAGAGGCACTTGGAGAAAGTTCGGGCGGCTTGTATGAGGATGTGGCACAAGGCCACATTGGTTTCGCGTTCGGCTTCCTCTGTAGGGGCTTCTTGAGGAAGCTTCGGGGGAAGAAAGACATGCTCAACAACAGAGAGTAAGACGTCAGAATCAATATCAGTTATACGGAGACTCATTTCGTTGGGAGGGGTGGTCAATGTGGCACTAGGAAGACCCTTGACACAAGCCTTTGAGCCCGCCACCACAAGTGCCGTAAAAAAGAGAACCAGGGTGACAGATCATATGATGGTTGTGAGCGCTAGTGCGTTACCAGTGAATGGAAGCATTACGGAATGAAATAGCGACCATAACGACGAGATCTGGAGCAGTTGTACTGTTCCCGCAGTATTGTAATTTGACGGTCAATCTTGTCCGTAGTGCACATCTGTCCGTTATAATCAATAGCCCATCGCCATGTTGTAAGGCGTCAGTAAACAATCTGTTTGGTTACTTGCCTTGTGAGTATAGACAAAGTGGGAATCTGACCGCGTTTTGATAGAGGCAGGGAATGTCCTATCACAAATGAGTGGAGTATTGCCGCCAGGAGGCAGGCGCACGTATCAGTAGATTCCTGATATCTAGGTAGCCGAGAAGTTATGGTGCTGTGGGCACCAGAGAAAATCCACCGAGCACTATCTGAAGGCAAAAGCGCATGGAGTGACTCACAGTGGCCCGACATTCGAAGGGGAGTGGGGAGAAACTCCGCGAAAGTGGCGTGCCTGACCCAAACTACGCAAAATTCACAAAACCAGCGAAATTCCTATGTACTGTTGAGAGTACTTCTTATCCTTATCATATCTTCTCATCCCCGTCAGCTAGTGGACGTCAGGCGGCATACCAGCGCGATTGGTCGGCTACAGGACATCGCAATTTTTTTATCTTTTTATTTTTTTTATCCATTATTGTGCGCCCGGGACAGATCGTCCCACGTAGCACTTCCCTTGTACCAGTTTACACTTTATACTACTCCGCTGAGCCATAGTTTCCTTCTCCGTTATCTTAAGTCCCCCCCAGTCCTGAGAGTGGCATGAGGACATCGCAATTAGGTCGCGAGGATTACAAAGAAAGGGCCATATCTCCAATAAATACAGACTCAAACTACCACAATCTAATCTGATAAGATACACCAGTGGAACAGTCTACAGATTACCACGAGGCTGTGTGAAGAGAAGCATCATTAAATGAGACGTAGAGGCAACGCACCAACGGCAAATCTAAGAGCTGTCCCGGACGTCTCAATGCGATACCACGGCGATGCTGGACTTCGCAGCCTCACTGCTCCACCCTCTACGCACTGCGCTTGATACGGACCCAATCCAGGAAGTAGAATCAATCGTCAGTATCAATCCAGGAGTTCTGTATCTCCCGTCATGTTGTTACAAGATATCTATTTGGAGGTCATGCAATCGGTTAGCAACGGCCATAATATCCCTGGAGTCTATGACTGTAGTGTCGGTAGTGGAATAATCCGCAAACAAAGCCAAAAAAAAAAAAAAAGGAAGGAAGGAAGGGGCACGAGAGTCCTCATCGACCTTGTGTCGTACGGCTGATGAGGGTGAACAGAGTGTATGCGTCAAAAATCCTTGAAAATCAAGAACTCTTTCTCTTCTTCTCGGAAAACCAGTGCTGCCTCTTCTTATGATCTGGGTCACTGTTAGCATCGGTTCATCAAATGGATGTTGCGTCATTTGCGTACCATGGGCCCACATGGCAGCTCCGATTCTGTTGGACAATGAGAACATCAATCCGACAAAGGGAAGCGTCTCCAAAAGTGCAGAAGTAAAACCGAATACTGGCGAGAATTCAACGTCAGTTGACCGAAACGTCGCCTATACAAACAGCTCACATACCCACATCGATAGTCCCACTTGTGCTCCACAATGTAGACTGCGATCTGCTCCTTCGCCATTTTCTTCGCCTGGAAACACTACGCAGGAGACGTCAATATGAGGGTGTAGGACCAAGAAAGGTATACAAACAGGCTTGTGGAGATAGCGGGCGGTACCAAACGCCTTGAAGATGGCTGTGACAAACAAACCACCAACGGGGAGAACATTCATCGGAATCAGGACAACTGTTCAAGTGAAAATGTACTCGTTACACCACTGAAACAAAAATAAAAGCTGGATCTGAACTCACTCCTCTTGAGGACGAACCTGAGCACATGGCTCCTCGCCACCTCCAGTCCTGCCCACTGGCCAACATCAGCTACTGGCGGTACATCCCACTCCTCGACTTATGGTTGCCAGAATTTTGGACCCTTGCCACACCGCGCAATAGTGTGGTCCCAGGCACGCTCGCGTGCGATACGGTGGTTGCTCGAGAGGAGGCACTTCAATACGAAGGTGGGTTGCAAGAACAAAAACACGATATCTGTCCCTAGAGGAGATATGTGGTGTACGATCAGAGACAGAAGAGGCAAAAAAAACAGGAAACGAACATGTGGGTACGTCAAATGGAGGATTATATCCGTATCGTTCGCATGGCCAACAATGTTTGGAGAGCTGGGGGGCCCGGCGACAGTGAGAAAAAGAGTAGTGCAACAAAATAATTTACACACTTTATCCAGAAGGTCTTTATGAGCCCGAGTTAGATAGAGAAGGATAGAAAGCTATGTTGTGTTATAAGGATTTAGTTGCGCCTCGGCAAACACAGCCACACTCCCAGACACCGCCAGCTGCAACCCCTCTCAAAAACTTATCTCGACGCTTTTGCAATATGGGAACATAGAGAGATTTATCTGACAGGAGACGGTACGCGCCAACGACAACATATGACGGGGGAAACTCGAGCCTCAAAGTGGCACGTTGTACCGAACTAGGTACGTTCCTGTCCTTAGGGGGACCCGAACCCTCAGAAGGATTGCGCTCGGAGAACTTGTCGTCTACATCGAGTATGGACTGCGACATGACATGCATGACAATTGGCGTTACTGTAAGGTGTAGCACGGGGATGTGCGTGCATACATATGCATCACATAACCTAACCCTAATTTCGGGGCACCAGTCTTGAGTCAGGTGAGCTACTGCGCAAAGATTAGAGGTATATTCGTATTGGGTGTGTGCGCACTACGCAGCAGGGTTTTAGATGAGATAGTAATCAAGCGCGCATCCTCCCGCGTCCAGTTTTCTTTTTGGTCAGCTGCGGTCAGAATCCGTAAAACTACCCGAAATAACGCGTGCTACTACTTGTCCTATTGGATACTGGATGTTTAGCCTGTTTCTTTCAACCTGGCCACTAGCTCTCCTCAATGGACACACAAATACGGACAAAGGCAACGCACGTCCAAGTTATCTGCACTCCAGTGTAGCACAAGTGGGGCGCAACGCACGACGATCTTCCCTGAGTGGCGGGACATGGGACCTGCGCAGGGAAAGGGCGGTTGTATTATCAGTACTCCTGTCTGTCCAAATATGAACAGATTTGCGACTATAGGGCACTGAGAGTGAACCGAGGGGTATACCGTAACTACAAACCGTCACAACAGCGAAAGAATTATTCAATTGCGCCTCGCTAAAAGCTCCTCTCCCACCGCGGAGTAGTGAAGTGGCGCAGTAATGTGGTCCGCTTGAGTCTCCAATTGAAATGGCTTGGAGCGAGTCCCATGAACTTCGGCTTTTCGCGAGCGGACTCTCAATTCCCTTCGGCTCATTCAATTCTACGCAACCTCTGCGCCTGCTCTCCCTGGTAGTATCATCAGCAAAAAAGATAAATAATTACAAGTGATTATAATATCTTATAAGTGCCATAAGTGCTGTAATTCACGCAAGAATTATAAGCGCTTAGCCAGTCACATGAATTTGGCAATTTGTTACTAATCAACACAATTCTCATAATCGCTTACAATCTTTTCAGTGAATTGTAATCACTTATAATCGTCTCAGTAGTTTGTAATTGCTTTTGGTTATCATTAGAAAATATAATTACTTTGATAGGATTTAGACTACTTACAATTGGTTTTATGAGCATTTCATGTTTCTATAATCTGTAATCATATAATTTGCTGGGTGTTGGCTTTGTTGACGAATTACTTGCTCAAACTTTGAATATTTTGGTAAATTTAATTTTTACACTAAACTTAAGGGGCTAAACATATATATTTGGAGATGGGTAAATAATTAGGTAATGTAAGAAAAGCGGCCAAGTGGGGAATCAAACCCACGACTACTGGGCGTATATCACTGGCAAGGGTATTACCACCAAGCTAAATGGCCTCACGTTCATATATCTCGAAATGTATCTTATAAGGTAGGTCCACTATAGTAAAAAATGTCTAAGTCGATTATCTATTGGGGGAATGGTACAATGCACAATAAGGGATAAGTATATTAGGACAAAAATATTTAATACATTCTATGCTACTAGTATCAAAGAGAGCACTCGCATGCGAGACCGGCACAGTAAGTGGTGCGCGGTGCGCCACCATGCTACGGAGCGAGGCAGCGCATGCGGAAATCGCGGCGTGCGGGCCCGGGGGAGGCGGGGTGTGCCAAGTCCGCTGCCACTGCGAATGGGGTGGCATGCGTAGGGGAGGTGGCAGGTGCGGGGTGGGGTGGGACGCAGCGGTGAGGGGAGATAGGGCGTACCATGGCTGGTACACCCTATCTCCCCTCACCTTGTAACCCACAGCGATGCGTTGCATCGCTGTGGGTTGCGATGTGGTATACGTGGGGAGAGGGGTGGCGCACACTCGGAGGCAGTGGTGCGCCACTACGCCGCATGCTGTGAGTGCTGCGGGGCGGGGCGGGACGTGGCGGTGAGGGGAGATAGGGCGTACTATGGCTGGTATGCCCTATCTCCCCTTACCTTGTAACCCACAGCAATGCAACGCATCGCCGTGGGTTGCAACGTGGTATACCCGGGGGGGGGGGTGTTACATCACGGTAGGGACGTTCACCTGACGTGGGTTAAGTCTGATCTACTGAGACACTGCACTAAGGGGTCTGGTTCTGGTTGTTAAGTGTTACGTCACGGTAGGGACGTTCACCCGACGTGGGTTAAGTCGTTCTACAGAGACGCTGCACTAAGGGGTCTGGTTCTGGTTGTCAAGGGAAGTTCCGAGGAGGAACTTCAGTGAAGATGGACGAGTTGAAGAGTCAGCCTAAGCCAATAGTGGAACTTAGGATTCTTCAGTGAGAGGAGAGTTCGGTGAGAGATGGAGTATTCACAGTCTTCGATTGCTCGAGTACCGTAGGATACAAAAAGTCAAGTCTAAGGCTACAAGCTACCTAGCAAGCCTGACTTTATAGTAAATAAGGATCCTAGTACTGAGTCATAACAGCGTACTAGGATCGAGTCATCCAACCATAAGTAACTGCAGCGCAGTCCGCAGTATGTATGAAACAAGTCTGAAACAAAAGATGTAAGCCCCTTAACAACGGGCTAGAGTCACTATGACTCGTATGAGAAAATAAGTAAAGAGTCATTATGACTCTTGTGAGAACGATCACGTGAGACAAAGAGAGACAAATGGAGAAAATTGAGTCATATCATAACACAGCCCTCCGTTTAGGCGCAAAGTTACTCCGGACTTTGCCTTACAAGCCCATCGGGTCGTCATTCCAGTAGAGGTCATAGTCGACCTCATTGTTGTCCCAATTCTCCTTCTCTTCTTCATCACCCATCTTGGTGCACCTGTGACGCTTGACGAACCCCCAGCTGCCTGTGTGGCGACAGAAAGGGCACTGCTCGTAAAGGGGACACTCGAGCTCACCATGGTGCATCCCGACCTTCCCGCACTTTCCGCATGACTCTGGGGTCCACTCTTCCCTCTCCATCAGCCCGATATGCTCCGAGAGCGTCATCTTTACTTGGCTGCTCGGTCCAACCTCCACACGAGGCTCCGGGGTTTGCTCCCTTTTGTCTGTCTCTTGCTGGACCGTGGAGGTGGTAATGCGGATGCGTAGGTCCCCTCTCTCCTCCCGCTTCTTCTGCTGCTTGCACTTCTTGGGGCACTCCTGGACTTTGTGCCCGCGCTTCTTGCAGTGGTAACACTTGGGCAACAACTTGCCCTCTTCGTCGTGGAGGATGGGCATCTCAGCCCAGCGGGAGGTGTGTGGGTCGATAGGGAGTGGCTCGGGGGAGTACCGGTAGTGGGTTGGGAGGCGGTACTTACGATTGAAAGAATCATGGATAACGCGGCAGGCATCCGCCATCTCCAACCTGGTCTTGCAGGCTTCGTACTCGCGCTCCACCAGGACGAGCTCCCTCATGATCTCGCTGACCTTGTGCTGGGTGTCGCGCAACAGGCCATCTAAAGTGGTTTTCAGTTCCCGTTTTGCCCTAAAACGGTTGATCTCCCCGGTCAGGCGGGGATCATCGATTTCTTGGAGGGCACGGTTCACCACAAACTCCGTCTCATGGTTCCACGCCAACTGCCTCCAAAGGGCCTCTGTCATGAGCCCGTAGTTCTTCGCCCTCCTCCCTATCTGCACCTCTATCGTGCGCTTCTCCTGTCCTTCCCCAAGAGTCCCCGTCACCATTGTTTTATCTGGCGAGTAGGTGATGAAGGTGGCCAAGACTATTCTCAGCTCTGTACGGTCCAACCCGAAGCGTGGGTTGGCGACATAAACGGGGTAGAAGAGACGGGAGTGGGGGTCGTTATGGATGTAGCCAAGGGGAGGAGTATACTCAGCTTCCTTGACTGGAAGCTCAGGGAGCTCAGTGGCTCCATCATCACTGTGTTCCACAATTGGAACACTCTGGATAGCCAACTGAGGAGTAGGAGGGACGGCACCCTCAGAGCAGGTGTCCGTGACCGATGCGGGAGGCGATGAGGCAGGCAACTGGAGCATTGGGACAAGGCTGGCAGGAGCAGAAGTAGCGGACATCGTATGACGGTTGGAAACAGAGTGAAGGAGATGGGGTTCTTCTGTCATTTTGGCCCATCTTATATACATTTTATGGGCTTTTGACTTGTTTGTCCCCTTCCTAGCTTTAAACTCCGCTATCAGTTTGTCCACATGGACATCTTCTGCTTTCTCCCACGAACTGTCACTTGTGGGATAGCCTTTCCACTTGATTAGGTAGTGAAGCTTGCACCCTTTCCCACGTTGCTGTGCATCTAGAATCTTCTCGACTTCGTACTCGGGTTCTTCATTGATGATATCTGGTGGCGGCCGGGTATAGTTTGGCCCGTGGAACTCTGTTTCCTTATAAGGTGTTAGAAGGTTCGCATGAAACACGTTGTGAATCTTCCACTGTCTTGGCAGTTCCACGCGGTACACCGCTTCTGATAGCTGTTTCATCACTTTGAAGGGTCTGTGCCGCTTCGGCCCAAGTTTAGCCGCTGGATACAGGGTCTTCAAGTTGGTTCCCTCGATCCACACTTGATCTCCCTCTTTGTACGGTTGGAACTTCTTGTTCCCTTGGTGCACAATGGCCATCATCTTCTGTGCTTTGATGATATTTTCATGGCCGTCTGTTCATGCCTTTTCTATGGCTGTGAGCCTTTCTTCTACCGAGGGGACTTTGCTCTTAGTCCCGAATTCAAGCCTCGGTGTGTACCCTATGAGCATTTTGTAGGGGGTCTTTCTGGTGGTGGAGTTCGGCCATTGATTATGCGCAAATTCCACCATTGGCAGGTACTTGTGCCAATTGTCTTGCCTTTCATCGCACCAGAATCGAAGATACTGTTCGAGCCATTGGTTTGTTCTTTCTGACTGGCCATCAGTCCTTGGGTGGTATGCCGTGCTGATGTTCTGGTGTATCTTCAACGCTTCGCACAGGCCTTTGGCGAAGTGTGATGTAAATCGGGTATCTCAGTCAGAGATAATCTTCTTCGGGGCACCGAATCGGGTGTACATGTGTTTCAGGTAGAGTTCTGCTACCCCTTCCGCAGTAATTGTCTCTTGGCATGGTATAAATACCGCTGCTTTACTGCAATCATGATCTGTGACTGTGAGGATCGTGTCATATTTGCCCGAAAGTGGCAACTTCGTGATGAAGTCCATGGTGACTGTCTCGAATGGCAAGGAATTTTCTGGAGTGATAGGGATCATAGCTGGTTTCAGTGGCTGCGTGTTGATTTTGTTTGCTTGGCACGCTGCGCATCCCTTTACGTATTGCTCCACATCTTCTTTCATCTTTGGCCACCAGAAGTCCCATTTTGCCAGGGCATACGTGTTCGTGATTCCTGGGTGTCCTGCTGATGGGGTATTGTGGTAAAAGCGAATTACCCCCCTCTTCAGATCGTTGTCTCCGGCAACGACGATCCGGTCTGTATTGTTTTCGATCTTCCACCAAATTCCGACTAGTTTGGTGAGAACGTAGGTGTTTGACCATTTCTTGAGCACTTCCTGGCTCCTTTTGTTCGTCTGTTGGTCCTCTTCCACCTGGTCTTGAAGGGATTGGTATTTGCGATGGTTTACCATTGCACTATAGTGCTCCCTTTCCTTCTGGTTGCTGGGGTTATAATATTCTGACCCCATCATTCATGCGAAGCTGAACAAGCTAGGTGGTAGGACCACCAACGCCTTGTTATCTTCTTTGCCTTGTTCGTAGTCTGGGCGTCGTGACAACGTGTCCGCCCGACCATTCTTCTTCCTGGCTATGTGAACCAATTCAAAGTCATATTCCATAAGTTCCGCATGCCATCTTGCCACCCTTCTATTGTGGTCTCCTGGATTCTTCCAGTACAATAGGTTGGCATGATCTGTATGCACCTTTACTTTGAACGCTGGTTGGTGCAGGAAATGTCTCCAATGCCAAAACATTTCCACAAGGGCTAGAAGCTCCTTGTTATATACATTGTAATTTCTTTGGGCATCATTCATGGTTTTTGAAAAGAATGCTACCGGGTGGAGCACTCCTTGTTCGTTTCGTTGCATTAGGATGGCTCCCATTGCATAGTTTGACGCATCTACTTTGACTTCGAATGGTTTCTCCTGGTCCGGTTGTATTAGGACCGGTTCTTCGCATATTCGCTTCTTCAGCATTTCAAAAGTGCTTTCTTCCTTTGGCCCCCAGTTCCATTGAACACCTTTCTTCAGTTGGTCGTTTAATGCCTTCGCAATAAAGGAAAATTCACGGATAAATTGCCTATAGAAGTTGCAGAATCCAAGGAAAGCCCGAATATCTTTTGTGGTTTTCGGCACTTTCCACTCAGCAACCCCAGCGATTTTGACTGGATCCATTGTGACGGTTCCTTTTTCTAGGATCACTCCTAGGAATTTGATGCGTTCTACTTCAAAGAGGCATTTGCTGGGCTTCAAGTAGAGGTCCAGCTTTTGAAGGTGTTCAAGGACTTTGCTAACCAACTTGCGGTGTTCTTCCTCATTCCTTTTTGTTGCGATAAGGATGTCGTCCATATAGATTATTACTTGACCAGTTGCTGTGAGGTTGTTAAACTGCGTATTCATCATTCGTTGGAACACTGCGGGGGCATTTTTCAGCCCAAATGGCATTACTGTTGGTTCGAATAGTCCTTGGTTCATTTTGAAAGCGGCTTTTGGTTTATCACCTTCTCGGAAGTGAATATTGTTGTATCCTGCTCGCATGTCCATCTTGGTGAACAACCTGGCATCCTTCACCTTATCCACTAGTTCCTGTATCAGAGGCAACGGGTATTGGTTGGGGATTGTGAAGGAGTTCAGTTTCCGGTAGTCCACTACTGGACGAAGTTTTCCATCTTTCTTTCCGACAAAGAAGAATGGTGACGAGTACTGTGATTTTGACGGACGTATATAGCCCTTGTCCAAGTTATCTTTGATGTATTCTTCGAGCTTTTCTTGCTCGCCTTTAGATAACAGGTATATTTTGCAATCCAATGTTTTCGGGGCTTCCTCTGTAAAATCAATAGCAATATCCCAAGGTTGGTGTTTGGGATACCGCTTCGCCTCTTCTTTGGAAAAGACCTTCTTCCATTTGTGGTAGTGTTTTGGGACTACCTGATCCCAGGTTTTCTCTTCTTTTGGCAGTGCTTTTACTGCCATTTCGGTTGACGTAGAGCTTCTTTTGAGGATTTCTTCATCCATTTGGTGGACAAAGAGTTCTTCCCCAGGGGTGCATAATGATGCAGCCTTCTTGATCCACGCATCTCGTATGCAGATCACTTCTGCATCCATTGTGTATGAAAGGGTCTTGATGACAAGTGGTTGCATGCTTTCATCAAGGGTTGCGCTTCTCCAATCGATCAATGGCTGGAAGGCAGCGAGCCATGGGTACCCTAACACCATCTCGTCATCTCCTAGATTGGTGACAAGGAATCTCATGTTCTGTTTCTTCTCCCCAGTCCGGACTTGCAGGTCAATGTAGTACTTGATGATCCCTGACTTATTCTGGGTCCCATCAATGTTCCACACAATGTGGGGTCGTGGCAGCTTTAGTTTGCCAATCTTCATTCTTTTCAGGAGCTTGAAGTCGATAAAGTTGTCCGTGGCTCCTGAATCCACAAGAACTTTTCTTTTGGCTGTTGTGTGTGAAGTTTGTATCAGAGTTGGGATTTGGAGACTTCGATATTTACAAACAAACACATCTTTAAACTGTAACGCACGCACCATGGCCGCCGGGTTTGTGCGTTTTAAAAATCCTCCCCGTGCTCTTCTGCCCAAGCCTCTTTGATCATTGCGTATTTCTCCTTGGTTGAGAGGCTTTTAATGAGGGAAGATCACACATTGGTAGGGGTGGATCCAGTTTCGGACTCTTCTTCTGATTCTTCCTCTGCTTCACTTTCTTCGGCCTTAGCCTTGCGAGCCATCTGAGGTGGTTTTTTGTCCTTCTGTTTGTCTGGACAGTTGCGGGAGAGGTGTCCTTGTTTGTTGCACGTGTAGCAACGGCCTTCTTTCTTCTGGACTTCAACGTCCGGTTTTTCTTTTGCAGTGGTCGCCGCTGTTCTTCCTCGGGTTCCTTTGTTGTAGTTGGAATGAGAATGGTCGGCGCGTGTGTCCATTGCATCTGGAGCAGGGGCTGGCATCTTAATGCCCAGCATTTTCGCCAATTGGGCGGGGTTCATCTTTCCTGCTCCCTTCTTCCTTGGAGTTTCTTCGTTAATCCCCTGAATATTCTGGACTGCGGTGTTGTCTGAGTGGTACTGGCGCACTCCATCGGCCCATCCTCTGAAATCCAGAGGGCGTACCACCTTATAGACATGATCCATCATGCGGTAAGGAAGTTTGGACGCGAATAAGGAGAGTGTCGACTGAGCATCCAGGGGGTACGTTGCTTCTGCTGCAAGGGATTCAAACTGGGCGATAAACACATCCACCTCATTTGGTATGAATGAGAGGTGGCGCAGTTTATCTTCTGCCCGTTCCCTTGCTCCCGTATCCTGGAATGCTTGTTCAAAGCCTTGAGACACTGCTGTCCAATAGAATTTGTCATTTGGGAGTCTTCCGTTGTTCATTTCCGCAAGGATCCAGTTGGTCCATCTCTTGACCCAGTCCTTTACGTTTGGTCCTTTTATGAAACCAAGTAGCAGGGCCGCTCGTTTCATAGGTATCGCCATTTGTTCAGCGTCCAAATTTGTGATTCGATACAGGTTGAATTCCTGCATGAATTGGTCCGCAAGCGATCGGGTACCATCAAAGTCGGTTGGGGGGTTTCCTCCAAGTTTGCCATTTGCCGCTCCTGGGCCTGGGCCGGCACCTGCCCCGCCTCCAACAGGGGCGCCACCGGGAGGGGGTCCTCCACCTCTGGGTGCGCCTCCGCCTGCTGGGGCACCTCCGCCTCCAGGTGCGCCCCCACCTCCTGGGGGGCCACCTCCTGGCGGTCCGCTTCCTCCTGGTGGTCCTGGGGGCCCACCTCTGGAGGGACCACTTCCTGCTGCCGTAGTGCTAGCAGGGGGGTTTCCGCTTCCTGTTCCTGTCCCCTTTGTGAAGAATGTTTGTACTGTGGATGGGGGGACAGCCGTCGTTGTTGCGGTTGCAGCTGTGGTGGTCGTCTGTGTTGCCATTGGAGAACTTTTTGTATCACATCTCTTAGCGGTTGGCACGGTATGCTGGCCTGCCTTCAATGGTGTATCATCTGGTGGAATTGCTGATACTGTCATTGGTCTGATCGATCTTCTTCCCAGGTTATACAGGGAGGGGACTGGTTGAGTAGCTGTCCAACGCCTAGTCCTGCTGTCTCACTGTATGAAGTACCACTGCTCGGTACTTTCTTCATATTCGATGGCGAGGTATGCTGCACTGAGTATGTCGTATACCCAATAACCTTCTTCGCCTTCGATTTCCTGCCAAAGGGCTGCTCCTTTTATGTGGCCAGGAACTTCGTCTTCTGTTCTCCTCTCGATGGGAAACAGTTTGAATCCAAGGATTGATCTGGATTCAGAAATTCTTCATCCCTTAGCCAGAGTGGCAATAGGTTCGATAGACTTGACTTAATGTTACGTCACGGTAGGGACGTTCACCCGACGTGGGTTAAGTCTGATCTACTGAGACGCTGCACTAAGGGGTCTGGTTCTGGTTGTCAAGGGAAGTTCTGAGGAGGAACTTCAGTGAAGATGTACGAGTTGAAGAGTCAGCCTAAGCCAATAGTGGAACTTAGGATTCTTCAGTGAGAGGAGAGTTCGGTGAGAGATGGAGTATTCACAGTCTTCGATTGCTCGAGTACCGTAGGATACAAAAAGTCAAGTCTAAGGCTACAAACTACCTAGCAAGCCTGACTTTATAGTAAATAAGGATCCTAGTACTGAGTCATAACAGCGCTAGGATCGAGTCATCCAACCATAAGTAACTGCGGCGCAGTCCGCAGTATGTATGAAACGAGTCTGAAACAAAAGATGTAAGCCCCTTAACAATGGGCTAGAGTCACTATGACTCGTATGAGAAAATAAGTAAAGAGTCATTATGACTCTTGTGAGAACGATCACGTGAGACAAAGAGAGACAAATGGAGAAAATTGAGTCGTATCGTAACAGGGGGGGGCGGGGAGAGTGGCGCACACTCGGAGGCAGCGGTGCGCCACTACGCCGCACGCTGTGAGCGACTTGGCACGCGCAGGGGAGGCGGCTGGCGTGCGTGCGGGGAGGAAGGGCACGCAGGGAGGCGGTGCGTGGGGAGAGGCGGTGCGTGCAAGGAGGAAGCGCACGCGGGGAAGTGGTGCATGTGAGAAGGAGGAGCACGCAGGGAGGCGGCGCGTGCAGGGAGGCGGCGTATGCGAGGAGGTGAGTGCAAAACGGAGGCGGAGAGGCGGGGAGGCGTACAGGTGGGGACACCCTGAGTTGAGGCGGCACATGGGGGGAGGAGGCAGTGTGTGTGGGGAGGCATGCAGTGTCACAATGCACTGCACGTGACACGCAGCTGCCAGTGGCCTTGGAAGGGCGCCCCGACATGCTGTGCCGTTGGGGACGCACTAGTATCCTGATTTAATACGCGCTCAGCAATGGCGCCGCAATGAGGACACGTACAGGGGGGGGCCATGAGTCGGGCGGCCGGGCGTCGGGATATCCTGTTGCTCACTGGCAGGCTTGCGGTGGGGGGAACTTGAACGAGCAGGAGGGCCGAATTGGGTGGTCATGTGCCCGCTGTGTCAGCATGAATGTGGCCCGAAGGAATCAATTTTACATGTTTAGCAGATTTCTTATTTTTATTATTTAATTGATAGCACTTGCAATAAGATCACAATATTATCTATGTATTGTGATCGCTTATAAACGGTTATGAGAATTGCGGCCCGGCTGTAAGCAATTGTCATACATTATAATTCATGTAAGTGATTTTGCATTCGGCAAGTGCTAATAATTTTTTATTATTTTTGCTGATGTCATACCGACTCTAATAATTTCGGTGCTATGCTACCATACAAGAGTACAACAGTCTCCTGAAGAAGATCTGGCGGCGCTGGAAGTGTCTGGAATGGTGGCCGTGCAAATGTTCTGTGTAGGAAGTTCGACAATGCGACGTCCCAGATTCGCGCTGATGGGGAGTGCCCAATTAGTGCCCATTGGGTGTTGGTATGCAAAAATCCGATAACGCCATGTCCTTCTCATAATATGGGCACTTAGATGTTCCGCATACCACTTGGGAGGTTCCATCAGCGGCCAATCCGACGGGAAAGTTGTACTACTAGTAATAGTATGTGCATCAAGACATTCAATGGCAACACATGGGATTAAAACAAGTGACGACGCCAAATGAGCCAAAATAGTACTCGCCATACGATACACTGTAGGGAAGACTGCATTCGTTGTCGACAGTAGCGTATCAATCCAATAACAGCGTTGGGTGACTCCAACACTGGCAGATTTCAATATTCATCTTCCTAATACAGGCCATACTAGTACCAAGAAGAACTCCAACTTCGATGTATCCATCTACGCTCCCCTTCACCACGACCCGATTCAAGTCTCTACCGTGGCAGGTAGCCTTTTTAGTATTATTGTCATAACTGCTCAACACTTGGAAAACGACGTCTGGGTCACCTGTTGTCTCAGTAACGTTTGCGATCGCGAATCAGGTCGGACAGTTCCCGTCCTTTGAACGACCGCAACGCTTCTCCAAGGAATTCAAATGTCATCGGATGACCCAACGTGAGACGAGCCGCGTTCTCCATTTCTGGAATGAGGCCCAAGCTGCTCGCGATGGCATATGCACGGAAGGCTTCAGCCCCAGCTGGCGGAGGGAACCGTTCACGTTCACGGATATACGATTGAATTGATTCCATGTCGTATTTCTGGCACGTGGCGAGTAAGACAAATACCTTTTCAAGAGAGTCCGGTATGATGGGGAAAATAGGATAAAGCAATGAGATGAGACTATTCACCAGGCCGGCGTCCTCGGACAATTGGACCACGGGAAGGCCGTCTACAAGTTCGCCGTCGGGTGGCTGGGGGAGAGAGAGCAGATCATTGAAAAATGGTGACGACATGGCAAGTACCGACTTGTGGACACGGAAGTCGACTTGGTCAGACGATCGAACTATAATATCTGCATCGGGTATGACCAGACACAATGGTCTGGATGGCGGATCTAAGGTTTCAGAGGTCGGCTCTTCCTTCACAAGAGTCAGACTCGAATCTGCCTGTGGATATTTGTATTAGTCATCGCAATGAGGCCTAGTTGCACCAGTTCTACGTACCTTTTCTATCGCCCTCTGAATAACAGTTTCTAGAGCACCCCAGAAAGCGCGTATGGTCTGGGTGGATATGCCCACACATAAACATGTTCCATAATGATGAGGCCTATTCCCGATGTGGCGTGCCCGTACACCTTCAAATTCAATGGGATCGAAGAGATGAGGGGCTTCCGCTATCGAGTCGACATAATCATTAATCCATTGCGGAAAAGAAGTGTTGTAATAGTAAGGATCTGTACAACGAAGAGCTTTCACGTCTTCCGGTAGACCAGAGTTTCTAAACTCAAGAAGGTCCAATTTGAGATCGGTTCAAACTCGCTTGTGATAATTCCAAAGTTCGTGAAGATAGGCGCCATACATGCCAGGGAAATCGAGCTTGTCTCCCAAGTCCTCGATGCTCATCGAGAGGCGCAATGTAACTCGCGCGGCAAGAAGCACCTCTTGGTGAAGTCCATACTTTTGTGCGAGGAAATAGACCTGGAGTGCTGTCTCTGGTCGAATGAATGGCGGATCCAGTCGAAAGATGGCACCTCGGATATGAACCAAGACCGAGTCCATTTGGTACTTCTGGGTCACGCCTAGGAGCTCCATAATTTTCCCGGTGGTTGAAGGAAGGATGGGAGTGACGGGGAAAATGAAAGTGAAGAGATTGTAAAGGATCGTCCCGATTTCCGGTAGTTTGACTACCGGGAGTGATTCTTGTTCTTCACCATTGGGGACTCCGAAAGTGTTTGAATCGCTCCCTATGAGCTCTCGAAGTACCGGGGAACTATTGACGATGTAAAGCTTAGGCACCCGGAAGTTATGGGAGTCGGACGAGCGAAGAACGATATCCGAGCCAGGGTAATCAAAATGTGAAGTCTCATCTGAGACGACATCGTCTGGTTCAGTGGTTCCAGGACAAACTATAGGCATGGGGATAGGATTGTGTGGTGTGTCAATTCACCGGCACCCAGTAGCTTTTTAAGAGCCAATATATTGCTGGCACAAGCCATAGGAAGAGGTAATGATCAAGTCACTAGCCATATCGAGCCGCTCATGCGCAGGCGCAGCTAAATGCGCAGCTGGTTCACAAGGTCTCATAGAATCCACCTTACATCAACGGAACCTGGGAAGGAGTGTTGTTGAATGATCGAAGTGACGTGCACCCGCAGTCACAAGTCCATGAATCATGATGCCGGCATCACCTGACATACCAAAACGCCAGTGGTCAGGTGAGCCACTGCGCAAAGGATCAGAGGCATATTCATATTGTTTGTGTGTGCACTACGCAGCAGGGGTTTTAGATAAGATAGTGTTCAAGCGCACATCCTCCCACGTCCAGCTTTTCTTTGTGGTTGGATGCAGTCAGAATCCGTAAAACCACGAGATACTGGATAGGCACACCGCAGCTCGATGACATCGGAAAAAACCTCCCGTGTTAATCGCAATAAAATGCCGTTAAAAAACTGCAAACTATTCGTAATTAGGATAAATTAACATGTTAAACAAAGGAGGTTTTTCCTGATGGAGGTGTTTAGCGCTCCAGAACTAACATTACTGTAACTAATATTCACCTGCCTGATGTTCGGGCACGACGATCTTCCCTACGTAGTGGGACGCATCAGGAAAATGGAATCTTGCTAGGGGCCACTAGCCAGCACTAGCTGGCACTAGTGGCACCAGGTCTAGTGTGTACTACGTTCCTCTAGCAACCACAAGTCAAGTCCATTTTGCTGATGCAAGGAGTGTACGAGTTATGGGGCTCGAGATGTAATTTAAAGTGGTAATGAGTGTGTTAGATTTAATCGTGTGCGCGGGCTGTGTCTGTACAAACGGACAAGCCTTCTCAGTCTCTGCGCACGCTAAGGCAGATACTAATATATTCACCTGTACAAATGGACAAGCCTTCTGGGCCAAGTAAGTACAGGACATGGTAAGTAATGGGTAATAAGCTCACCTCAGTCTCTGCGCATGCTAAGGCAGATACTGAGGTGCTACGGTACGGAAACAAGAGTCTTTATATACTAGATGTATCCTGATTAATATATCCCTTGCATCTCTGTGGGGCAATGTGGTAGCGAGGGTCGAGACAATAAGTAATGAATGTCAGGGCAACGCACAGGTTTGTACGGCGTCCACTCAGTACGAAGGTATGCATGGATACGAATCTATGTCCGAAATATAATCTCACTTTACTATATTTAACACTCCCCCTCAAACTGCGCGAAGTCCCAGACATTCCACAAAGTGTTTGACCTTCGGCGAGGGGAGCGCCTTGGTGAGCGTGTCTGTGACCATGTCAGCAGTGGGGCAGTATACGAGGTGCAGCGCGCCATTCTCTACCACCCATCGGATGAAGTGGTAGCGCACATCAATGTGCTCAGTGCTTGGGTGGAACTGGTGGTCGCGCGTGAGTGCGATTGCTGACTGGTTGTTGGAAAACAGCGTTGTTGCGTCGGACAATGGCTCGAAGGCTTCAGCGAGCAGGTTCCGGAGCCATAGGGCTTCCTTCATCCCATGCGTTGCAGCGACGTACTCGCTCTCCATGGTTGAGAGCGAGACAATTTCTTGTTTCTTGGAGGACCAGGATACGGCCCTGCCGTCAATGAGGAAGGTGTACCTGGTGATCGCACGACGGTCCTCTGACATGCTACCATCCGCGTCTGCGTACCCGACCAGCGTCCTGCGTGATTTGCCATAAGTAAGCCACAGATCACGCGTCCCTGCCAGGTAGTGGAAGATGCGCTTTACAGCATTCCAATGGGCCACTCCCGGGTTAGCAGAGAACCTGGCCACCGTGGACACTGCGAATGCGATATCTGGGCGTGTGGCGAGTGCTGCCCAGTTGAGCGCACCAACAGCCTTGCGATAGGGCACATCGCGCATGGCTGCAAACTCGGCCGCATCCGCCGGGGCTTGCTCTAAAGTGAGCCTTACTTGTGTGTCGAAAGGGGTGGAGACTGGCTTGGTGTCTTCGAAGCCATACTGGCGCAGGATCGAGTCAATGTACGACTGCTGCGATAAGTGCACGGTGCCACTGGCTCGGTCACGCTTGATCTCGATTCCAAGCATCCAGTGCAGCTCGCCGAGGTCTGTAACCTCGACGTGCTTGCGGAGCCCGGCCTTGAAGGTGTCGACGGCCGCGGCACTACTTGCAGCGATTGTGCAGTCGTCCACATGCACAGCAATGACAATGTGAACTTGGGGCTTCTTGGAGTGCTTGTAGAACACTGCTTGGTCGACCTTGCATTGCTGGAAGCCGAGCGAGTTGAGGATGCCGACAAACTTCTGGTACCAGCGACAGCCAGCCTGCTTGAGGCCGTATAGGGATTTGTGCAGGCGCAGGACATGCCCGGAAGTGTCTTCATGGTAGCCCGGGGGGTGGTGCATATACAAGACCTCATCAGGTATGAGTTCACCGTAGAGGTACGCACCCTTGATGTCGACTTGGTGCAGTTCCATCCCGAGGCGGTTGGCCATGGCGATCACTGCGCGCGAGGATGCTAGCTTCGCGATGGGGGCATAGGTATCGAAATAATCGACACCTTCTACCTGGCTGAAGCCCTGCGCGACCAGCCTTGCCTTGTACCGGACGACCTTCCCAGAGGCGTCCTTTTTAGCCTTAAAGACCCATTTCGAGCCAATGATATTGGCTCTGGGCGGCGCGTGCTCAAGTGTCCACATTCTGGCAGCATGGAGAGTCGTGAGCTCCTCACGGATGGCTTGCTCCCACAAGGGCCAATCGGGGCGGCGTTTCGCCTCTGCGAGGTTGCGTGGTTCAAGCGCCTCAGAGTCGGCAATCTCGGCAGCCAGAGCCACCTCAAATCCGACCCAAGTCTCACGCAGCGTGGGTAAACCGCTCTCAACCGACCACGCCATGTCGGTGGACTCGTCTTCATCAACTCTTCCAAGACTGCCAGGGATGGTGATTCCCCAGGGTATAACGGGATCTGAGGTGCATGTGGACGTGATGCCAACTCCTGCCTGAAGCTCTTGCACGATGTGAGACGGCTTCTGAAGGCGGGTGGAGCGTTCAGGCTGGGCAGGAGGGAGCATTGCCTTGACCTCTGACAGGGACGACAGTGATGACAGTGACGACTGTGGGGACAGTGGAGCGACTGTGGGGACAGGCAGTGGGGGTATGGCAGGTGGCGTAGGTGCAGGCAATGGCAATGGTGCAGCGTGTGGCTCGGGCAAGGTCTTGGGAACGGGTACGTCCAAATTCTCCCCCTCGAGCCGTTTAGCCGCAGCGAAGTAGATGCTACGCTCAACGCTGACCATTTTGCTTGCAGGCCAGAACACATGGTGCCCATGCGACTCAGTATCAAAACCAATCCAGCGCCCCTCACGCGCTCGCGGGTCGAGCTTGGAGCCGTCCGGGTCGTGCACCCAGACCTGCTCGCCGAACCTCTTCAAACCCAACAGGTTGGGAGGCGATCCATACAGCGCCTGCTAGGGAGTCCTACCGCCGAGTGCCCGCGTCGAAGTGCGGTTTTTCAGCCAGGTGGAGTGCCTGAGGGCCTCACCCCACATGCTCTGGGGAAGGCCAGCCATGTGCAGCAGCGCGCGGACCTTCTCAACCAAAGTTCGGTTGAGGCGTTCAGCAACGCCGTTCAGCTGTGGAGAGTCATGGACGGTGAGTCACCGCGTGGTGCTGGCGTTCGCAAGGTGTTTACTGAACTCCTCGCTCAGGTATTCGCCACCTGTTATGGACCGGACTTGGACGCTTACTACTAGGTTCTGACTACAGTAGTAGGCTTGTGATTCTTTACATTAGTCAGGGACTTTTACTTTCACATGTTATCAGTCAGCAGTAGTATCACATGTTACTATACACTTACTGATTACTAGGATAGCAGTACTAGGGTTCGAGCTAGATACGCTATAGGTTAACATCATTCGGGAGGCGCTTTAAAGCCCTCCCTCATCGTGTATAAATAGTAGTGCGGGAAGACCAAGAGTCGCTATCTTGGTCTTCTTGAATCATCGGTTCTCCAATCATCTCGTCTTATCCCCTCTTTGCGTCTCCAAGGAATATCAAGAAGGGTGCACTGCATAAGGTCTACCAAGAGTACCTTCCCAGTTGCAAGCACGTCAGCGTGTTAGGACTCAGGATCCCACATCTGGCTCAACAGAGTCGTAAAGCTGAGTACTCGCGTCATACTTCCGCCTAAAGCAAGGCCTGCGCTTACCGAAGTGTAACATTAAGACCAAGATCTTACCATCGTGGCACGAGTATCCACAAGAGAACTTTGGATCCAAGAAGGATTCTGTTCTTACGAAATCCCAAGGAGGGGAACAAGAAACGTACCAATCCGATATCTCAAAGAAGCCAGTTGGGGCAGTATCAACGGGATCGAAGGATATCTAATCAGAGGGGCACATGGACCACGACCAGTTGAGTTTAACTTCGAACGAACTTGCTGGTGCAGAGTCAACCGAGAAGACGAGGAGTGGAGGGTCATCGACACTCTACCTTACAGATACGGGTGCGACATATACGAAGAAGTAGTCGCAAGAAATGACTGGGGACCCATCGACAGAGAAGCTCAAAGCACCTCCGCACCTTCAGAAAGACCCAACACATCCGACAACGAATTGGACGAAGAACCCGAGCAAGCCTTGGAACCATTAGAACCAGAACTCATTGAACGAGCTGAGCAAATCACGATCCATCCCCCAATGGCTACATTAACAGAGATACAGGAAGTGACACTTCCCATACACCCCGAAACAGGGCACGTCATGATGGCAGACGATGCCGCACTATTCCGAGCAATCGGACCCGATCAACCCAACCCACCAACAGGAAACGAGGGGATTCCAAGAGGATTACCACATGGAGGAGGACCCCCACACGGAGGACCTCCGGGAGGAGGAGGATCCCCAGGAGGAGGAGGACCTCCGGGCGGAGGAGTACCTGGAATAGGGCCAGTCGGAATACCCGGAGGACACCACTACAATAAATTCGCTGGAAACGCCCCAGAAGTATTCAAAGGAGATCGACACAAGACAGAGGAATTCCTCACTCAATGGGAATTATACTGGGGCATCAATAACAACAACCCCATCATGGCCAACGCATATAGATGAGCTATGTTATTTCTCACATATATCCAGGGAAAGGACGTTAACAACTGGATCACGGAGACTAGCAGGTGGCTCAACCGACAAGTCACTGCCGGAATCAATGACACCGACCCGCAGTTATGGACCGAGGTTATCATCGCCTTCAATGGGTGGTTCTCGAACACGCTTGAAAAGGAACAAGCACAGGCTATGTTAAAAAGAGGAATTAGAATGACGGGCGGAGACATTGACGCGTACATCACACAATTCGAACAGTTAGCAAGACAGGCTAACTATCGACTGGATTCGCCACTCACGATGGACCTGTTCACGGATGGGCTACCCTGTGACCTATACGAGAAAGCATACACATACGACAACCCGCAGACCTTCCAGGAATGGAAGGAAGCGGTCATCAGAAGGCAGCAACAGTACATACACATGAAGGCCCGACTCGAGCAGCACCAAGGCCTTGCAAACCAAACCAGGCCCCAGGGAAGTGGCAACACAACCTGGAGAAACACAAGGAATACTGGATGGGGACCTCCTCGCAACATACTGCAAGATCCAAATGCCATGGATACGTTGGCAGATCGAGTACAAGGAAGACTCACAGGGGCCGAAGAAATCCAAGGCAACTGGGACCGAACTCATCCCTGAAATCCACCACCAAGAGGAGGATTTGTAGGACAGGGACGAGGAGGTCGACGGGATATGAGGGAAGTAACCTGCTACACTTGTGGACAGAAGGGACACTTCAGTCGAAATTGCCCGCAGCACACCTATAATCAGCCCAGTAACAGCCGAAGAACCGACACCCACTACGACGAAAGGGAGGAAGAGCCCACCAGGGCAGCCAAAGCAGAAACCCCACAGCAACATGCCGACCAGTGGATGAAAGGAGTAGCCGCAGAAGAAGACAAGGTGAAAGACCTCATACTACAGGATTTATGGAAAAGGGAGGATTTTTGAAGCGCCTGAACCCATCAGCCTGGGTAAGGGCAGTAAAATGTAATTCTGTGATCATAACTCGCTACCGTTCTATGAGAATTCCAGTATCGATTCGCACAAATTACGCCATGGCCAACATCAGAGCATTGGTGGACTCAGGAGCCACCGACAACTTTCTACGACCCGCTTTCATAAAGCGGATGAAAATCGGAATGAAGCCGCTGGACCGGCCCAAAAAGATATGGAATATCGACAACACCGAAAATAAAGCAGGACTAATCACTCATTACGTAGATCTGGACGTACAGACAAAAGGAATCCACAAAGAAATGAGATTCCTCATCACGGACATCGGCAATGAAGATATAGTGTTTGGATACCCCTGGCTGGCCACATACAAACCAACCTTCAGCTGGAGGCACGCAGTAATCAAGGAAGACGCACTACCGGTCATTCTTCGGACCGTCAATCCCAGGATCATATGACCCACGATTGCGAAAGCGATCACTGAAACCCAGAAAAACCAAATCGTCGCCCAACTGGAAGAGGAAGAATTCATGGAAGGAAGAACCACTTCCATGGAACTAGCAATCCAGGCAAAACAGTATACTACGAAAGCTGAGTTACCATCCCATTACGCAAAGTACCACCAACTTTTTAATGAAGAAGCATCACATTGATTCCCACCTTCACAGGTCTGGGATCATGAAATACAACTCAAGAAAGGAGCACCCGAAGTGATAGATTGCAAAGTCTATCCACTCACACAAGAGGAAGACCAAGCCCTCCAAGCCTTTCTAATGGAACAACTCGGCAAAGGATACATACGACCATCTAAATCCCCATATGCGTCACCATTCTTCTTCGTCAAAAAGAAGGATGGGAAGTTACGACCGGTGCAAGATTACAGGCGCCTCAACTCATTTACAATATGCAATCAATACCCCTTACCCCTCATCACAGACCTCATCACGGACCTCAGTAACGCCTATATCTATACCAAACTCGACGTACAATGGGGCTACAACAACATACGAATCAAGAGGAAAAAGCAGCATTCAAAACCAAATATGGCCTGTTTGAACCCACGGTAATGTTCTTCAGACTGACGAACTCCCCCGCAACATTTCAGACAATGATGAACCACATATGTCGGGATATCATCGCCAAACATGAACTTCAAGGGACGACCATCAGGGTATACATGGACGACATCGGTATTGCAACACATATAGGGAAGAGTATGGACGACCACATCATGGCAGTCAAGGATGTACTGGAAATATCAGCTAAGCACGACCTCTATTATAAGCTAGAGAAATGCTTATTCCATGCACCTCGTATGGATTACCTGGGGGTAATCCTTGAAAAGGGGGTGACACGCATGGACCCCGTCAAAATTTCAGGTATCAAAGATTGGCCAACTCCTACAAAGGTCAAGGACGTTCAATCATTCCTAGGCTTTTGCAATTTTTATTGCGCATTCATTTGAAACTTTTCACACCATGCAAAGCCGCTAAACCAATTGACCAAGAAAGGAGCAGAGTGGAGATGGACAGGAACGGAATGTGACGCATTCAATAAACTCAAAGGACTCGTAACATCGGAGCCAGTACTGGCGCACCCACAGCTGAGTAAACCATTCGAACTAGAGGTCGATGCATCAGGATTTGCAATAGGAGCGGTACTACTACAACGAAAGGAAGACGGAAAGCGACACCCCATTGGCTACTTCTCAACCACCCTCAACGAAGCAGAACAGAATTATGACATTTACAACCTAGAACTACTGGCAATCGTCAAAGCCTTCCGACACTGGCGACCACTACTCGCAGGATCACCACATCGAACAAAGGTCTTCTCGGACCATATGAACCTACAGTACTGGAGAAGCCCGCAGAAGATTAGCCAAAGGGTAGCAAGGGAAGTACTCGAGTTATTGGAATATGACTTCGAAATTCACCATATCAAGGGATCAGCCAATGGCAGAGCAGACGCACTGTCGTGAAGACCAGACTACGATCAAGGAGAAGAGGACAATAGCAATATCACGGTACTACCAGACAAGATCTTCGTATGAGGCGCCCATGTAGAAAGAATCCAGACCACCAAGGATCATCTCAACCCCCAGGACATAGCATTAGACGACCCCGTGTACGAGCAAAACGAAACGATTCTGAAACCATGGGTAGACGCCCACCGCCTTAAGAAGATAGATGGAATCTGGTACAAGGATGCACGACAAGTAGTAACTGGGGGAATACATGATAAGCGACGTTGTTATGACACTGCCTAATTTTAATCCCCTTCCTCTTTTCGCCTACAGGACACGTGACCCTTTTTACTTTCTCATCATGTGGTCTTTCTCATATGAGTCAAGAGGACTCATTACTTGTTTGGTTCTCATAAGAGTCATGGCGACTCTTTACTGATATTCCCTTGTGAGTCATGACGACTCTTGCCCGTTGTGAAGGGGCTACTGTTTCGGATATATCAGTTTCACTTATATCTAGTGTTTCACATCTTACATGTGATTACTGCGAGCTGTGCTCCGCAGTTCCTATTGTTTCCTTAGTGATTGCTCGATGACTCGATCCTAGGATGCCATTATCATTCTATCCTAGGATATCTCTTTACTTACTATAAATACAGGCTCACCAGGTAGTAGTAGCCTTAGACTTGACTTTTTGTATCCTACGGTACTCGAGCAATCGAAGACCTTGAATACTCCATATCTCACCGAACTCTCCTCTCATTGAAGAATCCTAAGTTCCACTATTGGCTTAGGCTGACTCTTCAACTCGTCCATCTTCACTGAAGTTCCTCCTTGGAACTTCCCTTGACAACCAGAACCAGACCCCTTAGTGCAGCGTCTCTGTAGAACGACTTAACCCACGTCGGGTGAACGTCCCTACCGTGACGTAACAGACGTATATTGCATGACCATCACGACCTTCCCGCTCACGGACATCCAGGGATCAAAAGAACTGCTCAGCTGACAGGGCGTGCCTACTGGTGGCCGGGACTAGCGAGGGATGCGCTGGAATACGTCAAAGGATGTGCCGAATGTCAATGTATTAAAGTTCAACATGGACGAAACAAAGCGCCTCTCAACCCCATATACCCCAGACCAGAAGCGATGCTGTTTGAAACAATCGCCCTTGATTTCATAACTAAGTTGCCCACATCTCGAGGTTACGACACCATACTGACGATCACGGACCATGATTGCAGTAAAGCGGCAATCTTCATACCCTGCAATGAAGAAATCAGCGCGGAAGGAGTTACCAACCTGTACCTGAAACACGTTTTCGTCCGTTTCGGACTTCCCACGAAGATCATAAGCGATCAAGACCCTCGGTTCGCTAGCAGATTCACTAGGGAACTGTGCAGGATATTGGATATCAAACAAAATATCTCCACGGCATACCACCCACGAACTGACGGACAATCAGAACGAACAAATCAATGGGTAGAACAGTATCTACGCTTCTGGGAAAACGAATGACAGGACAATTGGTGCGGATATTTACCCCTTGCGGAGTTTGCACATAATAACTGGCCACATGAATACACGCGGGAGTCACCCTTCAACCTCCTTATGGGGTATAACCCACGCACCGATTGGACAGATAAGCCATCACCCATACCACAAGTAACGCTCAGGACCGAAAAATTTCAGGAAGCGCGGAAACGCGCTCAAGAATTGATCATCAAAGCGCAGCAGTCATGGGTCAAAAACAAAGATGGACCAAAATTCCGACTCAGAGACCTCGTATGGTTAGAAGGGCGTCACTTGCGTACTCACCAACCAACGGCGAAACTCGCACCCCGAAGGCATGGACCTTTCACAATTGAACAGGTGATGTCCCCTGTCAACTACCGGCTCAACCTACCCCTGCAATGGAAAATTCACACAGTGTTCCATGTGGATCTTCTCACCAAGTACCACGAGACCCCGCTCCATGGGAAAAACTACCAGCGGCCACCACCCGATTTGGTAGACGGAGAAGAAGAATACGAAGTCGAGAAGGTTCTAGACGAATGGCATTTCGGCAGGAAACAGAAGAAGCAATATCTAATCAAATGGAAGGGCTACCCTGACTCGGAGAATCAGTGGGTCAACTGGGAAGATTTATTCGCCGATGAAGCGCTTGCGGAGTACCACCATTCAAAGACCGCACCAGAAATGCTTATAAGGAGTGGGAGGACCAGCGATAACATCTCATTCTCCCTACACACCACCACCACTACCACTCCTCAATCGTCAATGCCCTTTACCCCTAATGCCACCCTCTCGACGCCTTCGTACTACCTCGGAACCCCCGAGAGGATTTTTGCCTGCGAGCTGGAGGAAGAGCGGGCACCAGCAACCCCTGCTGACACCGAGGAGGTCGTCATGGCTGAGAGAGACAGAGCCAGGTCCGAGGGACCCATTACCAAAGCTGAGTTCAACAGCACCCTCACCCAGTTCCCCGCTCAAGGACGAGGAACAGGAAGTGCCCGACTGTCCCCCGACGTCGACGGACAGCCCACTCTGTGGCACATCCTCCACGCCGACACCGGACTGCCCATTGCAGACCGACCCTTCACCACCGCAGAAGTCGACGACTTTCGACGAGCTCTCAACCGCGGTGCGGACATCCAAGCACACCAGGGAACGGTACGAAGCGGCGACAAAGCCGAAGAAGTCGTGGAAGGAGGTGACCAACGACTGGAGGGAAGAACAGCTACGAACAGCCCAACGCTGCATGAGGGAGATGCGAGAGAGGAGGGAGAAATCACAGACAGCGAGGACGAGCAGTACCCAGCTGAGCACCAACACATTCTCTATGGCAGAGAAACTGATGCTCCACCTCATACAACCCGCCACGCCCTCGCCACGGACGGGACCCCCCTCTACCGGGGTTGTATCCGTCCCCAGCTCGCCGACCGCGCCGTCTCCAGTGTCGCCAACGCCCGTGCGCCTTACGGGTTCCGGGTCAATAGAGGACCCAATTTCATTTCTTTCCCCATCACCACCCCCGATGGCGTGACACGCCAGGCCAAATACATCCAAGCCATCATGAGCAACGATCCCATCGTGCTTGGCTTGATCGACGAGTCCAACAGGGTCTTCCCAAAGCCCCTGTACGCCGCACCACAGTACGTGGTGCATCCCGAGACCCACATCAAATACGCTCAAGAGGACTTGTTCCTCTTTGACGTGGGGTACAACGCCGTCAGGGCCATCAATCGGGCCATCGCTGAATGCAAGGACGTGAGCCTCGCCGTGGAGGTCAAGCGGTACAGGGCACTAGGGGCCGAGCTAGGGCGACTAGAGGCAAGGATAAGGGAGCTGCAGGAGACGTGGGGGTGACTGGCAATGGACAAGGCATTATGCATCAGTAGGTTGGAGCAGGCACATGCGATGCAGCGGATTGAGGAGGTACAGGCGGGATGGATGGGACCGCCCAGGCTCCAGGGACGTCGCTCCTGAAAAGGGGGTGATGTTATGGACCGGACTTGGACGCTTACTACTAGGTTCTGACTACAGTAGTAGGCTTGTGATTCTTTACATTAGTCAGGGACTTTTACTTTCACGTGTTATCAGTCAGCAGTAGTATCACATGTTACTATATGCTTACTGATTACTAGGATAGCAGTACTAGGGTTCGAGCTAGATACGCTATAGGTTAACATCATTCGGGAGGTGCTTTAAAGCCCTCCGTCATTGTGTATAAATAGTAGTGCAGGAAGACCAAGAGTCACTATCTTGGTCTTCTTGAATCATCGGTTCTCCAATCATCTCGTCTTATCCCCTCTTCGCGTCTCCGAGGAATATCAAGAAGGGTGCACTGCATAAGGTCTACCAAGAGTACCTTCCCAGTTGCAAGCACGTCAGCGTGTTAGGACTCAGGATCCCACGTCTGGCTCAACAGAGTCGTAAAGCTGAGTACTCGCATCATACTTCCACCTAAAGCAAGGCCCGTGCTTACCGAAGTGTAACACCACCACGGTCTGACTGCAGGACCTTGATCGCAGCGCAATGGTTCTGTGTCCGCGCCCACGCCTCGAACTGACGATAGTTCGCAAAGGTGTCGCTCTTAGCCGACAGGAGGTATGTGACAGTGAATCGCGTGGCGTCATCCGTGAAGGTGACAAAATAACGACGTCCACGGCGGGTTGACACAGGGGCTGGGCCCCACACATCAGTGTGTACCTCATCGCCAAAGTGCTTTGCTTGTGGACTGATGCGTGACTTAGGGATGGGCTTGCGGGTGGCACGCGCAAAAATACACACCTCACAGTGCTCCTCCCGCGAATTTGGGTTGAGCACAATCCCGGTGACAAGCCCATCGTCAACGAGCTTCCGCGCACTGGCAGGTGCTATGTGCCCCATGCGGTGGTGGAGCTCCATGACGCTCATGACTTCGACAGCGTATCCGGCATCGCCCTCGTGGGAGACGCGATACAGCCCGCGTGCTGTCCATGCGATGCGTGCAAGACGGTCGCTGGCGCGTGAGTGAATATCAAGATGCCCATTTGCGATTGCGATACGGTAGCCCATGCCATCTAAGGTTCCAAGCGACACAAGGGTGTAGCCGACTGATGGGGCATGGAGGACATTTTCGAGGGTGAGTTCGCACTGCCTGTTCTCATTGGGCGTGCTGACAATCATATCGCCGGTGCCTATGGCTGGGAACCGCTGGCCATTGGCCGCGTTCAAGAATACCGGGGGATCGAGAGCTCGATATGTGAGGAAATCCGCACAGTAGGGCGAGATGTGGCGTGTGGCACCTGAGTCATACAGCTCGACTCGCGTGGGCTGGGATTCTTCTACAGGTACAACGGCAGCTGCTGCGAGCCCGCCTGACAGTGCGGCACCTGGGCCCGCCTCTGCGCCCTCTGGAATGGTCGGGAACTCGTCTCCCACTTCAAGGACGGCGGACCAACACCCGTCGGGTTCGACGGACTGCCAACCTTCGATGCTGGCGTCGTCCTCAATGGTCGCTACAATGTTTGCAGACCCTACGGGCTTGTTCTCTGGCTTGGTCGCATTCTGGTAGGCCGGTGGCTGACTGGGTTGCCCCGACGATTGTGACTGGTTCTGGTTGGACTGTGCGTCCTTCTTCAGCGAGCGGCACTCGCGGGCCCAGTGGCCTTGCTTGCCACAGTTGTGGCACTTTCCCTTCCACCTCCTTTTCCCCCCCATCCCCGTGAGTGGCCGCCATCGCCTCGTCCTGGCTCTGGGATTGTTTTCCTTTGCCAGATGTACCCCCTTCGCGTTTGCGGCGCGCTGCCAGCCTATCCGCCTCCTCAGAAATGTGGTTGATGAGGACGTCTGGGTCAATGGAGGTTGTGGGTGCCAGGGCTCGAGCAGCGGTGAGTAAACCCGAGGCGAACTTGGACATTTCATCTGGGATGGCCTTTATGATTGCTGACCTATACTCCTTTTCAGACATGGTGACTCCGACGGCCGCAAGCTCTTCGCGCTTCACACACATCTGGCCGAGGAATGCACGCACATCCCCGCCATGCGGGCAGCGCAACTCGGAGAAGGCGGTGAGCATGTCCGTTTCAGCATATTGACTCTTGATGCTGAATTCCGCTTTGACTTTGTCCCAGTGATCAATGGCAGTTGGGAGCGACTTCAAGCGGACAGCGGTCGAGTCAGGAAGGCGTTGGGAGAGCATGTAACGAGCAATAGTCTCGTCGATATCCCATGCGGCCACCACTTTCTCTTCATCGGCAGTGGGTACCTTCGGGTCCTTTGGAATGGGGCGGGGAGTGGAGCCATCAAAGTGGCCCCACTTCTGGTTCGCTTCCATGGCCTCCTGGAAGCGCATCGAGAAGATGGCCCAGTTGGAGCCAGTGGGATCAAGGCGGGGAATGGAGGTCGGAAGGGGGTCGGACATAGCAGCAGTAAGGGCAGGGCCCATAACCTGTACGAGTTATGGGGCTCGAGATGTAATTTAAAGTGGTAATGAGTGTGTTAGATTTAATCGCGTGCGCGGGCTGTGTCTGTACAAACGGACAAGCCTTCTCAGTCTCTGCGCACGCTAAGGCAGATACTAATATATTCACCTGTACAAACGGACAAGCCTTCTGGGCCGAGTAAGTACAGGACATGGTAAGTAATGGGTAATAAGCTCACCTCAGTCTCTGCGCATGCTAAGGCAGATACTGAGGTGCTACGGTACGGAAACGAGAGTCTTTATATACTAGATGTATCCTGATTAATATATCCCTTGCATCTCCGCGGGGCAACGTGGTAGCGAGGGTCGAGACAATAAGTAACAAATGTCGGGGCAACGCGCGGGTTTGTACGGCGTCCACTCAGTACGAAGGTATGCATGGATACGAATCTATGTCCGAAATATAATCTCACTTTACTATATTTAACAAGGAGCACTATAATGGATTCGAAAAAAAAAAAAGATCAAGTATATTCTTGGGTATCGTCGTATTGCACAGCAGGAGTTTTAGATAATATGGTAATCAAGCGCGTGTCCTCGCAGTGGATTCACGGTTCACAGATTTACTGGGGCGTGGGCGTAGTTGCAAAGCAAAGCGATCTATGTTTATCTTGCAAATCCCGCGTTGCTACGAGGATGTAGTCTTTTTTGTGACAACTTGCAACTCGCTTTGAGCAACCGGATGTGGAGGCCCATGTCTTCCTTCCCTCCATCCGTCACTGGCAGAACTCAACCAGTCCACAGGACCAACGCACTAGTGAAGCGGCCTCCACAACCTCCCTTCAGGATGGAGCCAGGGCACTCAAACACGGCCCCACCTCGGACAGGAGATACCTCACCCCCGATTGAGAAGCGCCCCATGCTTCTACCTAACGTTGTTTGCGCGCCATCGCTACTCCTCAGGCTTTTCTCGTCACCTTGCAATATACCAATGTAAGGGTGATCACCCACCTACGCCTGAAATCTTATCTTATCTCTCACCACCCGTGCACCAACAACAACTCCCCTCTGCGCTCACCGCAGCGCACTTCGAATATCGAGGCTCTAGGCCTCCGCGTAGTATAGATTCACATCGGGTTCACATGTATATAGGGCAAGGCCCTCCTATTCGAAAAGACAGCTTTCACACGACTCTATTTGTGCTCCTGCTGAGCATCCTGTCCGATTGTCATTATCACGCACATTCTCAGCCTTCCTTCCGATTATCTAAAGCTCATCCTATCTTGCTTGCCTCTGTGTCCTGCTGACTCACCATCTAAAGTCTCTTACCTAATCTAGGTCTTACCTTGAACTCGCACTTGGCGTCTTCGCCTCGTTACACCAAAATCTCAACATATTCCTTGTCTTCCATTTGTAATACATTCCCTCCATTGGATCACCAATCAAGCAAGGAATCAACCCACCAGTCGAATATCGAGTCCATTTCCTCCTCACTGTGATGTGCTTCAATTCTCTATCGCTGTGGTATTACGTGAAGTGTATCTTACCCTGCCTTTACTGACGCCCATGTCCTCATGGCAATTTTCTTCCGGCGATTTCTGCGCTTCCGTCCCACCACCGGGTCCTTATTAGACGAAACCGAAGTCTTGAAGTTGGATGAGTTGGGATTCAAGTACGATCTCCCGTCAGAGAATATCTAAGTCATACGAGCAGTCCAGATCAGTTACGCTAAAATGATCCAAAATGGAATAGGCTATTCGCCTCATCCGGTGCCCGCGCCAACACACCCTCAAGCTCTTTGTAGAACGTCTGCCCCTCCATATGCACACGAATGCAGGAATTGCAACCATCCGAGTACGTGTGATTCTTGAGAGCCACTAGGTACCCCTCGAGAATAGTTGAAGGCGAAAATATTGCGTGCGTAAATCCATCTTTCAGCCCATCGCGGTTGCTCGTAAAGAAGTCGCACAGCCAGCGGGTGAGACCATCCTGAGATCTGCCCCGCAAGGACTTTACCTGACAGCTTTCCCAGATCTGGCACCTGGAGTCAACGTCCAAGAATGTGTCTAAACACGACATAAGGTTGTCTCTGCAAAGTATGCGATAGCGAACCAGGTTGCACAGTGCCCGTCCTTTGAAAAACCGCAACGCTTCTCCAAGGAATTCGAATGTCATCGGATGACCCAACGTGAGACGAGCCGCGTTCTCCATTTCAGGAATGAGGACCATGCTGTTCGCGATGGCATATGCACGGAAGGCTTCAGCCCCAGCTGGCGGAGGGAACCGTTCACGTTCGCGGATATAGGATTGAATTGATTCCATGTCATATTTCTGGCAAGCGGCGAGTAAAGCGAATACCTTTTCGTAAGAGTCCGGTATGACAGGGGAAATGGGGTAAAGCAATGAGATGAGACTATTCAGCAGGCCGGCATCCTCGGATAATTGGACCACGGGAAGGCCGCCTACAAGTTCGTTGTCGGGTGGCTGAGGGAGAGAGAGCAGATCTTTGAAAAATGGTGATGATATGGCGAGCACCGACTTGTGGACACGGAAGTCGACTTGGTCAGTCGACCGGACTATAATGTCTGCATTGGGTATGTCCGGATATATTGGCACGGATGGAGGATCCGAGTTTTCGGAGGTCTGCTCATCTTTCACAAGAGCCAGACTCGAATCCACCTGTGGATATTCGTATTAGTTATCGAGACGGACTGAGTCATACCAGTTCTACATACCTCTTCTATCACCCTCTGAACAATAGTTTTCAGAGCACCCCAGAAAGCGCATGCGGTCTTGGTGGGTATGACCATACATGAACATGTACTATAATGCTGAGCCGGATTCATGATGTTGCGCTCCCGCGCACGTTCGAATTCAATGAGGTTGAAGAGATGATGAGGGGTTTCCGCTATGGTGTCAGAGTAGTCTCTAAGCCATTGCAAAAGAGAGGGCCTGTAATAGTTAGTACCAGAGTAGCCAAGCCGAAAAAGGTCCGATTTGAGATCAGTTCGAACTCGCTCGTGATACTTCAAAAGTTCGTAGAGATAGGCGCCTGATATGTCTAGGAATTCGGGCTCATCTCCCAAGTACTTGATGGTCATCGAGAGGCACAATGTATCTCGCGCGGCACGAAGCACCTCTTGGTGAAGTCCATACTCTTGTGCGAGGAGATAAACGTGGAGTGCTGTCTCTGGTCGAATGAATGGCGGATCCCGTCGAGAGATGGCGCCTCGGATATGAGTCAAGATAGAGCCCATTTGATACTTCTGAGCCACACCTAGGAGCTCCATAATTTTCTCGGTGGTCGAAGGTAGGACGGGAGTAACGGGGAAAATGAAAGTGAAGAGACTGTAAAGGGTCGTCCCGATTTCCGGTAGTTTGACTACCAGGAGCGATTCCTGTACTTCACCGTTGGGGACTTCGGAAGCGTTCGAGACGCTCCCTATGAGCTCTTGGAGTACCGGGGAACTATTGACGATGTAAAGCTTAGGCACCCGGAAATCATGGGCGTCAGACGAGCGGAGAATGATATCCGAGCCGGGGTAGTCGAAATGCGGAGTCTCTTCCGAGAAGACCTCGTTCGGTTCAGGGGTACCAGGACGCATAATAGGCATGGGATTAGAATTGTGTGGTATGTCGGTCCACTGGCACCCGGTAGCTTTTAAAAGCCAGAACATCGCTGGCGCAAGCCATAGGAAGAGGTAATGGCCAAGTTACGAGCCGTGTTCGAGCCGCTCATGCGCAGGCGCAGCTCAATGCGTAGCTGGTTCACAAGGTCTCATAGAATCCACCTTGCGTCAATGGAACTTCGATTGGGAAAAGGCATTGTTGAATGGTCGATGTGACGCGCAGCCGCAGTTGCAAGTACATGGGTCATGACGGCATTTACCTACAGCGCGATCCAAAACGATAGGCCCTTTTTTACAAAGTTACACACATAGTGCTGAGATTGAATGCGACTTATCAGCTCATGCCGAGCTTTTTTCTCACGAGGAAAAATATTGTAGTGATTAAAAAATAAAGATAAAAATAAAAATAAGTAGTCTCTATGAATAATAAGTAATCTCTACAAATTTCGGTGCTAAGTCGAGTTCCCAGGTGCAAAGATGTACTACACATTGAATATATTTGTATTGTCCGATGAGAGAGGATGATGTGATTGTATTGAAAACCGGCTGTTACAGCTTGCCGCTGTCATGGGAGGTAGAAAGCAACTAGCGTGCCACTTGCACGTCCAGCAGTGTGGGTAGCAACTTGCAGTGACCCAGAGTTGTATAGCTGGACGAAAACCCTTACAATAGATTCTATGTATACCTGAGGAGAAAATACTCACAGCAGCATGGAGCGGTCATGTGTACGGCGTCACTTGCGTTCTCAGGTGTGGTGTTGCAAACCATTGTTGTACGTTGACAACGACTAGTTACTTGACAGCAACTACTTGCAAGCAATGTCGACATGTTACAGGTTCCAAAAAGCGGCTGTTTGAGATCAACGGTGTAAGATGTGCCGGGCACAAGTGCTGTGTATAAATAATAAGTATATTGGCACAAGTGGGCCATTGTAGATCACGCACTGTAATGCCTCCCATTCCATGCCGTCAACGCACAAAGGCCCATGTCACTGCACCTGCTCCTGCTGTCCCTAAGGAACCACCTAGGGCTACGCGTCCACCATCCCTGCCACCAATACCGCCAGTGGAACAGCGACATCCCATCCAGTCACCTCCACCACCACCATTCCTTCACCTGCACACGCAGCAACGTGCCTTCCAACCACTGCTGCCACACCACCCTGTTGCGATCGGGGCTGGTCAGTATCAGATCACAGGACCAACGATGAATGCACCAGCATTCATCGACCCTTATGGCGCGCCACCTTTCCCACTCTACCCGCCATTCCAGCATCCATTCCTCACTCATGGTGCCACACAGCTTCCACCATGGGGTTATGGATATAACCCTGTGGCTCCTCCACTTGCGCCTGTCCAAGCATCAGCAGGGCAACCTGCCGCCAATAGCACCTCACTCACAAATGAGGCACAATACCATGGCCGCGCCACCAGCGTTCCTGTCGCCCGGGATGCTTGTGAACATGTGGAGATAGACTGTGTGGAAAGGGGCGCTGCAATGGCCCAACCTAGAAAATATCCAAATAAGCAGATTGGTGAAGGAGGTAAGTACTCACCTCAGTTACGAGACTCAACACTAAAGTCAAGCCAGTCTGGCACTTTATGGTAGAGCTTACTAGTGAGCATGTTAAGCACGCATTCAGTGCACACACCAACACAGCGTGGCAGGCCTTCGTCAATGAGGCACTGGAGTACTTCTCCAGACCCCACAACAAAGTGCGCCTGGGATATAGGCTCAGTGGGGATACACGTGCGATGACGTACCTCACATGTGAATATGACTGGAATACGGCCTTGATTCAAGTGAGAGAAAGGGTAGTGGCTGCGCGGACGCGTGCAGTAACCATGGAACTAAGAGACATGGTCAGTGGTGGTTCCCTCGACAATAGAAAACGTACTCACATTTATTAATCCCCGCAGGGAGACGTGCAGAGGGCACGTGGCACTGGAAAGAGGAAGGAAAAACGTTGCTGCGACGACGACATTCCCCCTGAGCCGTCACCAGAGGTAAAATATCAGTATGAGTGTCTGCTCGAGCTGCAAAGGCACTTGTTGTGTGAGAAGCACTCGAGGCCAGGAAAACGAACGTATTGCTGGCCAGAACCAGCAGGAGAAACATCGATAGGAGGGCATCACGAAGTGAACCACGAGGAGATGACGCTATGGGCAAAGCACATGGTAAGCAAGAGGTTGAGACAAATATAACAAAGACTTACTGGGAAATAGTCGCTTGGCAAGACCACGAAATATTTGCCACCAAACGTCAAGAAATATGACCACCCACCGACAAAGAAGCTGAGGGCTGCATGCTTGACGCCAGAGGTACACATTGCAGTCAATATAATGCCAAATCCAGGGGCACAGAAACCTGCTTTGGAGGGGTCCTATGTCATATCGGACGTCCCCATCACACAGTTGTCAGCACCTGCCCCTGGTCCGTCAAATGCTGCAAAACGAGTTGGAGCACTCACCAGTAGTGCTCCCACGCCCCTCTTTGCGTCACCAGTCAATACCCCAACCCATGCCTTGCCAGTCTTGCTCGCGCTGGACTGCTATGATGCCTCAAGAGTGCCATCAGTCCTTGAGTTACTCACCCTCATGGACGCCAAGTACCCGACACCAGACTTGAGGTATACTGATGTGCATAGCGACCTGTACGATTTCGGAATTGAAGACGTGATCCACCTGAACACACTCCCGGTGGAATTGCTCGCCACATTCTGGGATATGGGCCCGGTCCACACAAGCCGTCTTCATAAATTTGCACAAGAAAGACTGCTCGCCCCTCTTGGTCTCATGGAGACCAGGAAGAGTGACAGTTCGGTGGAGGAGGTCGTCAAGGAAGAGGAAGTTGTCAAGAAGGAGGTCGCCATTAAGGGAGAGGAGGCCGCCATGGGGGAGGGGGTTGCTGTGGAGGGAATCCCTTCCGTTGAGGAAATCACTGTGGAGGAGATTGCCAGCACCAGTACGGCTCAAGTAGTTGCCAAGCAGGCAACGCCAAGTGACGACAACGAGGGAGGGATCTTACCCATCCCACCAATCAATCAGCCATGCCAAGATAGGATCCTACGGTGGCTCAGCAGGATAGGAAAAGGTGGAGTCAATAAGGAAGACGAAGACGAAGACGAAGAGCGAGAGGAAGAGGAAGAGGAAGGGCAAGAGGAAGAGGAAGAGCGAGAGGAAGAGGAAGAGGAAGACATCGATGGGGAGAGTGAAGCGGCGACACAGCTTGAGGTTTGAAAAATTGGTCATCGCAAGTTGCCAAACAGACCATGTGACCCAACTCACAGAATACCCAGAAACCATACATATTGTAGTGTAACGGCCGGTAGCTTTTCCCTCCAAGGGGTTTGATGCACCCGTGTTGGTATCACACAGTAAAAAATTGAATATATATATATATTGATCAAATTGTAGCGCGTGAGTTTGCACCGCGTGACCCTCAAGCAGCACAGGGAACATGGTGGTACGGTAAAGAAATTCATAAAAAAATTAATGTTCAATCAGGGAGATTGTACCCGCAATGTTTATACCACCCTTTCGCGTGTTCTGCTGTGACCGAGTGAACGGCTTGCCAGAACGCGTCGTATACCGTGCCATTCTCAGACTCGAGCTCTTGGTTCACGAGGTCATGGTTCGCATGCAGCCATGTCTTGATGCTCGAGAAGGCCAATTCGATGAGGTTGAAGTCGGGTGAATATGCAGGGAGGTACAGCAGGCGCGCGCTGCGTTCCTTGACCATCTCACGAACACCAGCAACCTTGTGGATGGAGGCATTGTCGACGATGAGGACAGAGTTCAGAAGTGGCCACTCGTTCATGTGAGGGAGTAGTCCCTCAACGAATCGAAGGAAGTCGTTGCCAGTGATCGCATTCTCAATGACCTCAAGGTGAAGGATACCATCGAGGGATATGGCAGGGAGTATAGAATACTTGGTTCCGCGGTGGAAAAACTCATACCGGCAAGCACATTCACTGCGTAACAACCAAGCATAAGGCCGCCTCAATGTGAGCCGGTTGAAATGACTTTCGTCTGCAAAGACAAGCTGCTCTAGGCAGAAGTGGGTGCTAATGAGTGTCTTGAATTCTTCATGGTCTTGCTCATTTCGCTCCAGAGCAGGCCGAGTAACCTATGAAGACAACGTTGTGAGTGTCAATAAATTGAAAGAAATGCAATGTACCGTTTTCATGGTATAGCCCTCCCATTGGAGGGACCGCGCAATTGTCTGCAGCAATGCCTCAACAGAGTAGACCTCATGGAGCTCTGTTTGCAGCTTAATGAGGGTGACATCAGGCTGGCGCTTGACACAGTCACAGAGAAACTTTAGGAGTGTGAGATGGCAACTTGTTACGCCTTGCCGCGGCGCTTGTTCGACTTGAACGGATTTCTAGGCGAGGTAACAGTAAACGCGGTATAAGTCAAATGTAGAGGCAACTCCCTCAATACGATGACGGGGCTAGCAACGGGTTCCTAAGTCACGTTGGCCCAAGTAAGCTTCAACCTGCCGGTGTATGTGCCGGACAAGGTGACTACTGCACACTACGGTGAGAGAGATGAGAAGGGAGTAAAGCGTTCGATGGGACAGATCAATGGCAATTGAAGAAGACCAAGATGGCGTGTCTTGGTCTTCACCGACTACTACTTATACAAGTCCGCGAGGGCTTTAAAGCGCCTCTACAATGTTGACTATCCTATGGCGTAAGTAGCTCGAACCCTACTACACCGATCCTAGGAATCACTCAGCAATCACATGCGATTGCTGAGTTGCTGACTGATACTGTAAGTCCGTGACTAATTACTACTTACTACCGTAGCCACAACTGGTAAGTAAGAGTCCGGAACTCCGAATCACGACATCACGATTATGCTACTAAGTCCGAAGGGTCGACCGTAACATCACCCCCTTTTCAAGGGGCAACGCCCACGTTGCACCTAAGTCGACCGCGGCCAATTCCTCGTACCTTGGCCTAGTCCGATCCATCCCCCCATACGTTTCTCGACCTCGTCCATCAAGTTAGCGTTTTCCATCCTATGTATTACCCCGAGTTCCTCCGTGCTCAGCCGGCCCCACTCCTGCTCCAACTCCCCCATGCGCTGCTCGATCCGGGTGATCACCAAGCAGACCGCGCGGTACCTCTGCACTTCCGCCACGAGCGACACGTTCTTGCATTCGCGGAGGGCGCGGTTGATGCGGTGCACCTCGTCGTACCCGCCGTCGAGGATCATAAGATCCTCACGCGAATAGGAGGGTCGCTCCTCGTGAGGCCCGAAGCGGTGGGGTTGCGCGTACAACGGTCGGGGGAAGACGCGGTCGGACTCGTCGATGAGCCCGAGGACGATGGGGTTAGGTCCGAAAATGACCTGGACGTATTTGGCAGGGCGCGTCACGCCGTCGGAGGTGGTGATGGGGAAGTGAACGTAATCGGGTCCTCGATTGACCCGGAACCCGTGTGGGCAGTGAGTGGCGCGGACGGTGGAGACAGCCCTATCTTCGAGCTGGGGGCGAACGTCTCCTCGGTAGACGATGTCGCCGGAGGTGGTGAGGGCGTGTGGCGTGGCGTTGGATGGGGCGTCAGCATCTCGTCCATAGGAAATGTGGTCATGCGCATCTGAGTACCACTCGTCATCGCTCTCAACCTCTCCCTCCTCGCCACCATCTCCTGCCTCCTCGCCTTCGCTTCCAACAACTGTTGATCCCTCCATTCGGCTACCACCTCCTGCCAGGGCCTGGTCGGTCCCAAGCCTCGGAGGTACTGGGAGAGGTGGGGACTCGGCCCGTCCATTATTGTCGCGAGTTGCGCGAATCGCGGCTCCTCGGTCCAATGCGTCCCCGAGTAGCTGGATCTCGCGGGTAGTGAAAGGGACCGGAGAGGTGGGAAGGCCGTCGGCGTCGAGGATGTCCCAGAGGGGACCTCCATCGTCGTCGGACAGTCTGGCGGCGTTGGCTGGAGTGGCTTGAGCGGGGAATCGCTCGACGACGGCTGTGAACTCAGCTCGGGTAATGGGGGTATCACGTCCCCCTCGGTCTTCTTCAGCCACGACGGCTTGGTTGGTATCGTTTCTGGCGCCTTGTGCGCGCTCTTCCTCCAGCTCGACGGCAAAAATCCTTTCGGGGGTGCCGTGGTAGTATTGATTGAGTGACGAGAGGGAGGCATCGGGTGTGAATGGCATAAGAAGTGCTGGGCAGGTATGGGTTGACAGTAGTCGGGAAGAAGGAAGATGGGAAGACTCGCCGCGTTGGATGGGCCTTTTATCCCCTCTTCGTGTCTGTTCATACTCCGCTACGGCTTCTTCGGCAAATACGTCTTCCTTATCGACCCATTGATTGTCGGAGTCGGGATACCCCTTCCAGGCCACGAGGTATTGCAATTTTCGTCTTCTGCCGTGAAGCCGGTGGTCTAGAATCTTCGAGACCTCGTATTCTTCTTCTCCGTCGATCAAATCCGGTGGGGGCCGTGGGTAGTTGGGTCCGTGCGTGGGTGTTTCACGATAAGGCGTGAGAAGGTCGGTATGGAAAACGGGGTGTATCTGCCACTGCGTGGGAAGTTCCAGTTGATAGTTTACAGGTGACATCACCTTTATGACGCGAAATGGCCCGTGACGCCTTGCGGCTAATTTTGCGGTTGGTTGATGAGTCCGAAGGTGACGTCCTTCTAGCCACACCTGATCCCCTACTTGATATCTGGGCGCTGTCTTGGCACGGACCCATGACTGCTGCGCCCTTGCGATAAGGTCTCGTGTCCGTTGTCGCGCTTCTTTTAATTGATTAGCGCGTGTCATTACGTGTGGGATGGAGGAGAGCTTATCGGTCCAATCAGCCCGCGGATGGTACCCCATAAGGAGTTCGAAAGGTGTCATCTTCGTGGCCTCGTGGGGCCAGTTGTTGTGCGCGAACTCTGCCATTGGCAGATAGTGGTACCAATTGTTTTGTTGTTCGTTGGCCCAGAAGCGTAGATATTGCTCCAGCCACTGATTGGTTCGTTCCGATTGTCCGTCCGTTCTTGGGTGGTAGGCTGTTGAGATGTTCTGGGCGATCCCCAGGGTCTTGCATAACTCTCTCGTGAATTTGCTCGCAAACCGAGGGTCTCTGTCGCTGATGATAGTGGTGGGCAATCCGAAGCGTGGGAATACGTATCTGGCGTATAGTCCCGCGGTTTCTTCTGACGTAATTTCCTCCACGCAAGGTATGAAAATTGCGGCTTTACTGCAATCGTGGTCGGTGATAGTCAGTATCGAATCATATCCTTGCGATAAGGGAAGTTTGGTGATGAAGTCCATTGCTACGGTCTCGAATGGAAGGGCGTCAATTTTGGGGTATATAGGTTGGAGGGGAGCTCGCGTTGGTCGGGTGTTAACCTTGATCCGCTGGCACTCTGCACATCCCTTGACATAGTCCATGATATCCCTTCGCATTCCCGGCCACCAGTATTGTCGCTCCACTAGGTGGCCTGTCCGTCGTATGCCTGGATGTCCGTGAACAGGCGAGTCATGGAAGGTGCGAATAATACTTCTCTTGTTGTCCAGTCCGCTAGTGACGACTCGTTGCCGTCCGTCTTTGTACCAGGTCCCAGCGATTTTCTTGAGGTTGTGTCCGTTCACCCAGGGTCGGAGTGTTGCTTCGTTCTGATGGTCCTCTTGCTCCCTCTTAGTGACTTGCAGCGTCGTTAAAGCCCGCGCGAAGACTTTGTCGGGTAGGACTGTGATGCCTTCGTTGTCTGTTTCTCCTTGGTCGTAGTCCGGTCGTCGTGAGAGGGCATCGGCTCTTCCGTTTGCTTTTCCCTTGATGTGGTGAATTTCGAAGTTATACTCGGAAAGTTCCAACACTTCCCTTGCTACTCGTCGGCTGATTTTCTGTGGCGATCGCCAGTACTGCAGGTTTAAGTGATCTGAGAAAACCTTGGTACGGTGGGGAGAACCCGCGAGTAGGGGTCGCCAGTGTCGGAAGGCCTTGACGATAGCGAGTAGTTCCAGATCATAGATGTCGTAGTTTCGTTCGGCGTTGTTAAGTGTGGATGAATAATAACCGATGGGGTGTCTCTTGTTGTCCGCCTTCCGTTGCAGGAGTACGGCTCCTGTTGCGAATCCGGAGGCGTCAACTTCCAGTTCAAAGGGTTTACTCAACTCGGGGTGTGCTAGTACTGGCTCCGATGTTACGAGGGTTTTGAGCGTCTGAAACGCCTTGTCTTCATTTGGTCCCCATTGCCATTCGGTGTCTTTCTTTGTTAGATGATTGAGAGGTTTGGCGTGAGAGGCGAAATTGCGTATGAATGTACGATAGAAATTGCAAAAGCCAAGGAATGAGCGGACGTCCTTGACTTTGGTGGGTGTCGGCCAGTCCTTGATACCCGAAATTTTGACGGGGTCCATGCGTGTCACCCCCTTTTCAAGGATTACCCCCAGGTAATCCATACGGGGCGCATGGAAAAGGCATTTCTCGAGCTTGTAATAGAGGTCGTGTTTCGCGGAGAGGGCCAGAATGTCGGTGACGGCGGCGATATGGTCTGTGAGGCTGTGGCCGATGTGAGTAGCGATACCAATGTCGTCCATGTAAACACGTATCGTAGTGCCCAGTTGTTCGTGTTTCGTGATAACATCTCGGCAAATATGATTCATCATGGTTTGAAAGGTGGCGGGCGAGTTGGTGAGGCCGAAGAACATTACCGTGGGTTCGAAGAGGCCGTACTTTGTTTTGAACGCCGCCTTACCCTCGTCCCCTTCCTTGATCCGTACGTTGTTATACCCCCACCGTACATCAAGTTTAGTGTAGATATGGGCATTGCTCAGGTCCGTGATGAGATCCGTGATTAGTGGAAGGGGGTATTGGTTGCGAATCGTGAAATCGTTGATACGTCGGTAGTCCTGCACGGGGCGTAGCTTTCCGTCCTTCTTTTTAACGAAGAAGAAGGGGGATGCGTACTGCGATTTGGAAGGGCGAATATACCCCTTCTGTAGTTGTTCCGTGAGGAACGCTTGTAACGCTTTGTCTTCTTCTTGCGTAAGCGGGTAGACCTTGCAATCGAGGGCGTCTGGCGCCGTGGGTTTGAAGTCAATGGCGTGATCCCAGGCTCGTGCTGGTGGGAATCGGTGAGAGGCTTCTTCGTTAAAGAGCTTCGTAAATTGTGTGTATTCAGGTGGCAATACCGCTTTTGTGGTATATTGCTGCGCTTGGATGGCCAAGTCGGTAGACATGGTACGCAGCGTGATTGGTCCTTCGTCTTCAAGCTGTTGGACGATTTCTTCCTTCGTCTCTGCAGTAATTGCCACCCGAGTGGCAGGGGATTCTTGTGGTGGTTTGATTGATCGCAATATGATGGGGAGAGCGTCTTCTTTGATCGTGGCGAACCTCCATGACATTTGGGGTTCGTAGGTGGCGAGCCAGGGGTATCCCAGCACGAGGTCCTCATTTCCGATGTTAGTGAGGAGGAATCGAAGAGTTCGATGTACGCCCCTTGTCTGGACGTCTAGGTCTATAAAGTGGGTGATAAGTCCCGCTTTATTCTCCGTATTGTCGATGTTCCATATTTTTTTTGGTCGCTCCAGGGCTTGGATGCCCAGGCGCATTCGTTTGGCGAATGCGGGGCGTATAAAGTTGTCGGTGGCTCCTGAATCTACCAATGCTCTTATGTCGGCCATAGCGTAATTCGTGCGAATCGAAACTGGGATTTTCATAGAACGATAGCGCGTGATGATAACCGAATTACAATTGACTGCCCTCACCCAGGCCGATGGGTTCAGGCGTCCTGAAAACCCTCTTGTTTCCAGAGATCCTTTAGGATCATGTCCTTTACTTCGTCAGGCTCCGCCGCCACCCCTGTCATCCAGTTTGTAGCCCGTTCACGTGGGGTTTGAGCTCGAGAGGCTTGGATAGGTTGCTCTTCTGGTTCGTACCGATCTGCCTCGGTACGTCGGTTATAGGTGTGCTGTGAACATTGTCTGCTGATATGACCCTTCTTTCCGCAAGTGTAGCACGTAACTTGGGAGAAGTCTCTACGCCCTCCTTGGCGTCCCATAAATCCTCCGCGGGGTCGTTGTTTAGCACGGTATTGCTCGAGTATTTCTTCGGCGTCGGCAAGACGTCCTCTAATTCGGTCCGCGGAGGTATCCATGGCGTTAGGATCTCTAGGGAGGTTCCACCCCGGGCCTCCTCCGCCGCCCCCTCGTCGTGGTTGGTTACCGCGGCTCGGGTTTGACCCCCCCGCAGGTCCCCGGTGTTGTTCGAGGCGTGCCTTCATATGGATGTACTGCTGCTGCCTCTTCATTACCGCAGTCTTCCAATCTTCGAATGTTTGTGGGTCGTCCATGGTAAAGACCTTTTCGTAAAGGTCGCGTGGCAGCCCGTTGGTGAAGATATCGAGTGTTAACGGGGAGTCTAGGCGATAGCCAGCTTGTCGTGCCAATGTTTCGAAGTTGGTCACGTACGTGTCAATGTCCCCCGCGATCATCCGTATTCCTTTTTTCAATGCCGCCTGGGCTTGTTCTCGCTCTAGAGTGTTGGAGAATCGTCTGGTGAAGGCGCTGATAACCTCATGCCACAGGCGTGGGTCGGAGTCATTTATTCCTCCAGTGACTTGTCTGTTAAGCCAACGGCTTGTGTGGGTGATCCATTCATTGACGTCCTTTCCTTGTATGTAGGTGAGGAAGAGCATGGAGCGTCTGTAGGCGTTAGCCATGATGGGGTTATTATTGTTGATCCCCCAGTATAATTCCCACTGCGTGAGGAATTCTTCTGATTTGTGTCGATCTCCTTTGAACACCTCGGGCGCATTTCCTGCGAATTTATCAGAGTGACCTCGTCCAGGGGATCCGACTGGTGGTACTCCCCCGAATAGCGGCCCTCCGCCTGGTAGTCCTCCTCCTGGCGGTCCTCCTCCTCCTGGTGGTCCTCCTCCTCCCGGGCTTCCTCCTCCGGGTGGGTCTGGATGGTCCGGTCCTATGGCTCTCATAATAGCGGCATCGTCGGCATTCAGGGGTTCCCCGGTGATGGGGTTCATGGGCATTTGTACCTGGCTCGTAGGTTCTTCGGTGATGGTGGCCATTGGTGGTAAAATGGTAATAGACTCAGCTTGTTCAATAAGGCGAACCTCTTCTTGATTTAATGGTGAGGGGGGTGGGGCTGGTTCGTCGTCAGACGCGTCTTCCGATACTTCGTGAGTATTTTCGGAGTGGCTTGTGTTTTCTTCTCCGTCAAGGGGTCCCCAGTCCGATCGTGGGACTACTTCGTCGGTGTATATGTCACAACGGTGATGAGATCGCAATGGAGCGATAACCTGCCACCGATCTAGGATGTAGTCGACCGCGCACCAACACAGGCGATCAAAGCTAAACTCAACTGGGCGTTCTCCCCTTCGTGTTTCGATGACGTATCCTTCTACGCCGCTAGGGGTGCTCCAATAGGCGTTCTTTAGGTATCGGATTGGGACGTTACGACTGCCTCGTCGTAATAAATTGTACGGATGGAATCCGTCGGTCTCCCACTGTTCACGGGTTGTTACTCTCGCCACGGTGGTAGGATCTTGGTCTTAATGTTACGCCTTGCCGCGGCGCTTGTTCGACTTGAACGGATTTCTAGGCGAGGTAACAGTAAACACGGTATAAGTCAAACGTAGAGGCAACTCCCTCAATACGATGACGGGGCTAGCAACGGGTTCCTAAGTCACGTTGGCCCAAGTAAGCTTCAACCTGCCGGTGTATGTGCCGGACAAGGTGACTACTGCACACTACGGTGAGAGAGATGAGAAGGGAGTAAAGCGTTCGATGGGACAGATCAATGGCAATTGAAGAAGACCAAGATGGCGTGTCTTGGTCTTCACCGACTACTACTTATACAAGTCCGCGAGGGCTTTAAAGCGCCTCTACAATGTTGACTATCCTATGGCGTAAGTAGCTCGAACCCTACTACACCGATCCTAGGAATCACTCAGCAATCACATGCGATTGCTGAGTTGCTGACTGATACTGTAAGTCCGTGACTAATTACTACTTACTACCGTAGCCACAACTGGTAAGTAAGAGTCCGGAACTCCGAATCACGACATCACGATTATGCTACTAAGTCCGAAGGGTCGACCGTAACACAACTGGTTCAAGGGATTGCGACTTACCTTTACTTCCATCGTAGTGAGCTTACGCAGCTGACCCGGGGAGGGTACCTTGTGTGAAACTGTACCATTGTCACGATGTGCACTCCACATCCATTTGAGTGATCGTTCACTGATACCTGTGAATTCACGAACCTCCAAGTCACGGAGACCCTGGAGGGACATGGAAAGAGCCATCTCTTTGAGGTCACTAGATATATGGCGGCAGACCATCAGTGGGAGGGAGGGAGACAAGAAAGAAAGCCAGTGGAGTGGGAGGTGTGGAGGGGGGAAAAAATGCGGAGTTCACATGCGGCATCTGGGATAACAAGGCGATAACTCAAAGCTTACAGGGAGGGAGGGGGTTAGCTATTTGATAACCCTGAATTTCGCAAGGTAACTAATATCCGGAGGATTTCACTCGCTACTTAACTATGAACCCCGCACTTAAATTGTGGAAGTCCGCCACTATGTGTTTAAGTTTGAGGGGCCTATCGTTTTGGATCGCGCTGTAACATAGCAAACTGCCAGTAGTCAGGTGAGCCACAACGCAGCAGGATTTAGATAAGATGGTAAGCAAGCGCGCGTCCCACGTCCAGTTTTCTTTTTGGTCAGCTGCGGTCAGAATCGACGAAGTGTCCAGCGCTCCAAACTAACATTATTGTAACCAACAATCACCTGCCTGAGGTTCAGGTCTACGACATAATCTGTATCATTCAAACTGGCCTCTGACTCTCCTCAATAGACACACGAATACGGCCAAAGGAACGCACGTCCTCCAAGTTATCTGCGCTCCAGTACAGCACGAACGGGGAACAATGTATGACGATCTTCCCTACGTGGCGGGACATGGGACCTGTGCAGGGAAAGGGCAGTTGCATTATTAATACTCCCGTCTGTCCCAATATGAACAGATCTGCGACTATGACCACGAATGTGATACTGAGAGTGAACCGATGGGTATACCGTAACTACAAATCGTCACAACAGCGAAAGACGGGATTCAATTACGAGCTCCTCTCGTTGGATGGCCTGGAGCCCCATCAGCTTCGGGTTTTCGCGAACGGACTCTCAATTACCTTCATGAGTGTTCATTCCTCCGAGTCCACGTATTGTGACCTCTGCGCCTCTTCTCCTGGCACTAAGCACTCTAACAATCTTGGTCGTCCCAGTAGCGACCTCTAGCTTGAAGGTTCTAGGAGCTGCCTGACAAGATACCCCTCGTGTATATAACCTCACTGTTGTCGCTCGACAGCAGTACGCTTGTTTCCTTATGAATTCTCCTTCAAGTTGAAGTCCTATTCGTTTCCTCACGTGTGCCTTGAGAACGAGCATCTTCAATTCTCTTCCGTCGCACCTTTTTCAACATATATCTACTGCGGGCCGTCACCTTCTGTTGTGACAGTATCCGCCCTTTATTCTCGAGGTACTCTTGCAGTCTTCCTTTGTCATCCTTCCCCAGTGGCTCTCGCAGTGTGCTTTTTGTTGCACCATCCACTGCTCGACGGTCTCTTTTATCGTATTTGCTTGGGATCAGTACATAATGGCGGCCAGGGACATCGCTTTGTGTCATGTGCACTTGTGACCCAAAGTGATCACCACTACGTGTCGGTCTGAAGGACTGTAAACAACTGCTGTGGGGTCATGCTACAGTATGGTGTTAACACCAACGGAAATTAATAAAGGGTCCAGTATCTAACACTAGCGTCTTTGACCTCTTCTCGTCTACCAATGCGACGGCTCCTGGCGTCTACTGCACATGATCTCATTGTCGACTGGACTTCGGAGGCCCTTCCCCGTCCACCCCCACTTCCTCCTTCAATTGCAGTGGTGGCAGCAGCCCTGGCTGCTTCGACTTTCCTCAAAACGTCAACGATTTCCTAAAGCAACTCCTGCGCGAGCTGATAGCCCGCCAGCAACGACTCGGAATTCGCAGAGCCAGCTCCCCGAGCGTTACCATCCTTGCGTCTGTCACATCCAGAGCGGGAGCCAGAGCCAGATCAACAAGTGGGGCGGCCAGTCGAGCGCGCGGAGCACCATCACTTGTGAGTTCAATATCGTGTTTGTACCTGATATCACGCTCGGATTCGGGTGCGGTCGTTAGTTTTTGCTGTACTGCTCGCACTCAACGGCTAACACTCGGAGGGGGTGCCTGTACGTATATCGGGACAAAACTGAGGCAGGTAACTCCATTTTCGGGCTCGATCAGCTAGGCAACCGGCTACTGGGCGCTTGATATGCTGATGTATTACCTACGTTGGTGAACCGTATTTGAACTTGATGGACTCTCGCGTATTGGATTCCCCCCATGGAAGGCAGAGAGAATTTCCTCCACACGATGACCGGATCACCAGACATTAAAAGCTGAAGCGGAGGCAAGCAATTCAGCACTTGATCCGTCGCCCTTGCGCGTCTGGTCAGGCGACAAGGCTATTGAGCCCCCCAGCCAAAACAGTCTCTAGTCGAAACGGTCCTTGTTCGGAAAGCGTGATTTCAACCATCTTCTCATATCCTTCAGGTATATCTTCATCCCATCCAAGACGTCCCGCCCTGGCTTTCATGCTCAGTAGAACCGCCATCCTAAAACGATGTGTTAGAAGTGCCCGACATGGTTGATATTTTTTCGTCGACGTTTGGATTTCGATACATTTTCGTACCGTCAAATCTCGGTTGATGAGAGAAGCAAACAACTTTGTACTCACTCTGGATCAAAGTTACTAGCGATTTATATTATTTGCCTTCGAAACTTAAAGAAGAACGAAGTCCGTGCTGACCCGCAGGGTCTTTTGGGATCGCTGTTTTCCAAGCATGGGAGAGCAAGTGTGTGTATACTATTCACATTCGTACCGATATATTTCCGCCCCAGGTAACAGAGCAGTTTTGGCGCAGACCACCAATTTCGTCGTTACCTGCGTCGATGAAATAAGCATCAGGTTCCAGGTCGACGGGAGCGCAGTGCCCTGGCATGCCGTGCAAAAAGGATGAGAACACCCGGGTGTGGGAGACAGGTAGTATAGTAGTTGGTTGGGAAGTAAATTAGACTCTGAGTTGAAAGCGTGGAGTCTTTCATGCAATTTTCATGCCCGACCATCGTATCACCTCACCTCACTATGCCTCGCTCGAGGAACGGCGACCCCGCACCCCGCACTCCGACTCCGCCTCTCCTTCAAGTTGATAAATCCTCCGGGGCCACTCTTCGTCTTTGTGCGTAATCAAGGTCCATACTGGTTCATGATGCAGGTCGTCCTCGTCCCGTGCCATTGTCTCCACTCCTCGGATGAAAGCCAAAACACCTGTCTCCGCTGAGGTAAAACAAGAGCGCGGTTGGTTCGTGGTGGCCCCGTGATGCGATCCCGGGCTGGCTCTGTTCTCGGTGATAACAACTAAGATACCCTGCGTCACCCATTAAAACAACAAGAACTGTAGTACAATTACGTTCACTACGAATACACTACCGAAAGAAAAGAAAAGAAAAGAAAAAAAAAAGTATTATTGATGCAGCGCCACGCGTCTTCATCGGACTACACTCGAAGCTCCTTTCTGGTTGATGGGCGACATCCACAGCCACAGCCCAGCGTAGTAATTCTCAAGATGCCGGTCCCTCAATTGACCGGACGACAACCTTGACAGGGCAAACAAGGCAGGGACGGACGGCTTGCCTAGGGAAGCGAGAAATAGACCGTGAGGAATTGCTCGTAATTGAGCTGCACCCAGCCGTCCTTGTCCCCGTCCAGCTGCGCGAAGGACTCCGTAAACTGCTTGACGAATACGCATGCACGCATGAAACGGTCGAACGTGATGGTCTGCCGACCCGGCACCTCATAACCCGCAGACGATGAAGCTACAGAAAGAATTTTTTTTTTTTAGTGATGTTAGCGCGCATATATGAGTCAAAGAAGCCCCCCTCAGGATATCCGAAACAGATAGGAAAAAGGGGGGGGGGGGGCTGGAGGGCTGGAGGGTTGGACGTACCATACTTGGCCACGAGAAGCGCTAGCAAGTGCTGGGGGAGCTTGAAGCCGAACTGGCTTAAGCAACTCTGGAGTTCCGAGCTGTCGATGGTCCCAGAGCCGTCACGGTCGAAACGTCGGAACACGTGCTGCCAGTCCTGTCGTGATTTAGTTTAGTTTAGTTTATTTTTTGTGATGACTCGACTCTAAACGCACCTCGATGTATCGCCAGAGGCCGGAGAACTAAGAATAGCGGGGGGGGGGACACGTGAGAGACTGCGGATGACAGATGTATGTGCAGAAACACAGCAAGGCTAGCTCACCTCGTTAAAGTCAATGTCACCGGTCCGATTCGTGTCCTGTGATGTGTGATGTTAATTGGAACAGGCGCCGCCTCGATAGGCGATCATCGCAAACTCACAAAGAGGCTCATGAGGAGCTTCACAGTGTCGAGATCAAAAGCTACAAAACAAAAAGTCAACACTACGTTGAGTCAAAAAGCCCAAGCAGAGGGTGTGTGTATGTGTGTGGAGAAGAAACATACCGGTCCAGTCACCATTAATCAGCGCCCTCTCTGTCATACGCCCAATTAAGTCCATTGTGATGCTGCACATAGTTTAGGGGGAAAATGGAAGCACGACTCACGCAGCTCCGGCGCAGAAATGCTCCCAGACCGATCCGCGTCGACGGCGATGAACCATGACCATAATCTAAGGCTCATGTAAGCAACGAGGGGGGGATGATCCGGGACTTTTGTACTGTACTTACTTGGGGTTGGCACCGGGCGGCGGAACTGACTCGCGCCTGACGGCAAAGCCACCTGCTCCGCCCGCGGCTGGGTATCGACCACTCGCGCGGGTATATTTTGTGCTGGGAGGGGCGCGGCCAGTAGCAGGTGTGTAGGTGTACTGTGTTGTGCCGCGCTGTGTGCCGTACTGTGGGTTGTATTGTGTGTTGTGGTGCTATAGGTCAGACCCCCGCAATGGACGCGTGCGTGTCAGCGATACGAGCACAACGATACCCGAGGTGTGGTAGAAGACGCTTACACCAACGAAGGACATGAGGTTAGAGGTGAGGGGATGGTTGCTGGTTGGTTGAATGGGTGTTGGTTTCTCGTTCGATTATTGGAACTGGGGACGTGTAGCGGGCATTATAAAGGTGGGCGAAGCGCACAGCCAGTTCTAATTTGGGGCCTGGTGAAAAATTCAGGGGGGCCATCGAAGGGAGAGCCACGGAGATAACCCGAACAGCGCTAGCAGTGGTGCTGTACTGGTGCTGTACGGGCGGAAAGCTCTCCTAAGCTGTCAGTGTGGACACATTCGGGCACCGACGTGTCTTCTCCGCACGGCATGCGTCATGGAATTCTTGTAATGTCCTGTCGTCCGCCCTTCGCGACTTCGCGACCATTCGACAGCACACAGCCCCCCGTCGTTTGGCCACGGCCAGTGTATTCCAATTGAGACCGTGCGGTGCAAACGATGCAGTGCAGACAAAGTCATGTGAGCGGAATGGTACAGTTAAGGCACGCTTCTCGGCAAGTGGGTACAGAGCGGCATGACTCACTCAGAGCAACCAGACGTACAAATGCGGAAAGTTCGGGGCCGTCGTTCTTCCTTTGTCATCAGGATTATGTAATTTTCACATCAAGAAATAGTAGGCGAGAGGAGGCAAGAAGGAAACAACAGACACAATTCGTAGTACGGGGGTCCAGATCTGCGGATACTAGGCTGCTCAACGTACAAGTAGCTTTCTTCCTCATTCTCTTACAAAAAAAAAAACAACCCCCCCAAACCGATTTCTAATTATCAAACTCTTTCGGCCATCACCATCCGTTCAGGGCAACGACAAGACAGTCTGCAGGAACTGGTCGTAGTTGATTTGTATCCAACCATCGCGGTCAGTGTCGAGATGGGAGAACGCCTCGGTGATTTGCTTCACAACGACGCACGCGCGCACGAAGCGATCGAACGTGATGCCCGGATGAGCCCCTGGATAGGTACTATGGCCCGCAGGTGCAGATGCTTTCACGTCTTGGATGAGTAAGTGGCGATAGCAAAAGCGACGTCAGCGATACAGACCGTATTTGCGCTGCAGGAGCTCCAGCAGCTGCGGGGAGAGCCTGTAGCCGAACTGGTTCAGAGCATTCTGCAGCTCGGTACCATCGATGCTGCCGGATCGATCACGGTCGAAGTGGCGGAAGACGCCTTGCCAATCCTGGTGCGCTATCGTCAGATGCTTTGGGCGTGGGATGTGAACAGGAAGAGGTGCACACCTTTATGTACTTCCACAGGCCGGCGAACTAGGGTGAAGGGGGGGGGGGTCAACAATGGTTTGGAAGAGGGGACGGGTCACGGAATATGCAAACCTCGTTGAAACCGATCGTACCGCTCCTATCGGTATCCTTTACAAGCGGAAAGTGAAAAGGTCAGGTGTGAAAGGGATAGAGGCCATGAAATCACACATACGAAGATGCTCATGAGAAGCTTGACAGTGTCGAGATCAAAGGCTATATACGCGATGTCATCAGCGATCTGCGCCATCCGGTAAGATCGACATCCGGAGGTACGCACGGGACCAATCTCCGTTGATCAGCGCCCTCTCTGGGGAAGGGGCAGAATGAGGGCCATAGCGGGATCCCGAACAAAACTACCACTTACGGAGCTCGGCCGCAGAGATGTGACCCGATCGGTCTACGTCGACCGCAGAGAACCACGACCAGAGCCTATTAGTCCGAAAAGTTGTCAGCTATAATTCGCAGAGGGAGTATGTGGTGCGTTCTACGTACTGGGGGTCAGCACCGGGGGGTGCGGCGGGTTGTTGAGGTGCAAAGCCTCCGAGACCGGCCCCGCGATATCCGCCAGTAGGTTGACCGTACTACTCGTGCATGTGTATGTGAGTGCACAGTTAGGGGTTCGCACAGATTGGAGCGAACGTACACCACCGTAAGACATGTTGCTGTTTATACAGGGGCTGAGGGTGAGCTGTGTGTGTACTTTCGTGTAAGTGAACAAGGTCGAAATCGAGAATAGATGAGACAGAAGCGTGGCACGGTCGTTTATATAGGTGAGAAACGGGTTTTAAGACACAGCCACTGACAAACTAATTAATTGTTCAGGCGCTTTGGCACTTCGAAGGTGAGGTGAGGCGTTGTCTGTTGGGCAGACACAGCGTCACAGCCAGTGGAGAATGGAGAGGAGAGGAGCTTGGAGGCCAGGCTGTGCTCCATCGATTCGATTCCACTCCGGCCCTTGCCGCGACCTCCTCCCTAATCTGGGCGATCACGAGTCTGGGCTTTGCTGCACGGACATGTGCAGCCCCAACGCAGCACCTCTCAGCCTCAGGCTGGCCCTTCCGAGTGGCGAGGCGAAGCATCTCTGGCCAGCGGGCCAGTTTGCCGCCTATCGGGCTCGGGGAGGACTGAGCCTAGACACGAGCTCATCGAAAAAAAAGCAAAAAAAAAAAAAAAAAAAACCGCTGACACAGCATGGTCACGGTCATGAGGGCGATGCTGTCATCTCGGCCGTCTGACGGAAGCCTAAAGCCGAGCTCTGTGGCAGAGTAGACTTGCTGTGCTATACCTGGCAGAAAATACGAGCGTACTGTAGTGTATCCGTTATGACAAATAATCGATATCACGAGGCTAATGCTGTACGGGGCACGGGGCACGCCACTACCTTCTTTCCACACTGGACGCGTACTTTGATCGACTCGCAGGGTTATATCGAGGTCATCGCGTGCTCAAGCTCAAGCCCTGGGCAACCGCCGCGGATCCCTATCCCGGACGAACGCAAGACATCGTACCACCGCCAAGTAGTCCACAGATACCACTGTGCTTGCATATCGCGCACCATCGCTATTGGTCGTCCCCTCGAAACAAACTGAGTGCTATTACAAGACGGGCGCTCTCCCTGCCAGGAACCGACATACAGCGCTGATGAGGCGGGGAAAAATTCGCACGTCTACCACCCTGAGCCCAATTGAGTTGGGTGTATCTGTCTGAGTTAGTGATGTCCAATGCGATACATCCCCATCTGGCACCACTTCCCCGAATAGGTCGCAAGTCTTTAACGTGTGACAGTCTTTACAGGCCAGAAGCCTTGGGAGGTCGATGACTTGGATGTGTCCCCTTCCTTCGTGGGTGCGAGCAGGCGGCTTGACAGTCCCATCAACGGGCGATAAATAGGAATGGATCAATTGGCAACACACAGAGTTCCCGCTGACACACATCTCTTCACACCCGTCGTTGCTCGAATTTTTATGAGATCCGCAGCAGGAGAAAAATTCTATACAATGTAGCTTACCGCAGCCGAGGTGGACATCAAAGAATACCGTAGGATATATATATAAACAAAAAAAAAAAACAGGGTCGACAGGAATAAGTTACCACACAAAACGAGGAAATATCACCCCTCCCCCCTACATGCGTCCGGTCATGCACTCGCCACGACGATAGGCAGTAGCCCCTCTGGTGGTCGTCCACGCTTTTTGCCCGTGCCACTTCCACCAGCACCAGCGGTTCCGGCTCCACCTCCAGCCGCAGCCGCAGTACCTCCCGCGCCAGCACCCCCGCCAGACGCACCCTTCTTCTTTGGCGTCTGTTGCTCGGGAGCAGGCGTCGCCCCTGCTGTCGTCGAAGGCGTTGCTATACCTGTCGTGGCCGTGGCAGACAGGGCGACCGACGCGGATGCCGGAGCAGATGCCGACGACATCTGCGGGCTGAGCACGGGTGTCGCGGGTTGAACCATGCCCATCGATCCCGGCGCCGCTCCTATCACTACCGCTGGAGTCCCCGTTACTGGCGCTGTTCCAGCGGCTGCGGCAGTACCACCACCCACCCTCGACAAGGACACCGCCGTCGTCGAAGCATTAACCGTCCCCACTGTTCCGGTGGGGTCCTTCGGCTTGGCTTTCTTCTTCGAGCCAGACGTGGCTGCGGCGATTGCTGCGCTGCTTGGGCGGATCACCACTCCGAGTGGGCCGAGTTTCGTCTGGGCGGGATTCGGTGGGTCGTCCTGGAGCACGACAGGGGCCACGCCGCTCGCGCTTGCACTCGCAAGGCGGCGCTCGTAATAATCGCGCAATAGACCGATCTGATTCTTCACGCTTTCTGCCGTCAGTAGGACGAATGGCGGTGGTGGCGGGTACGGTGGTGGAGGCTCCGCGGACTTGGCGCTATCCTCACAGGAGCGGGATGTTAGTAGAGGCGGCAGGGGAGGGGACAGGGAAACGCACGTCGCATTTGGGCCTTTGGCATTTTTCTTGCCCTTGAGGAGCCGTTTCGGGATCGAGAGAGATGAAAGACCAAGTTCAGCAGCGATTCCGAGCTCGCGCAGGCCGAGAAAGTCCTCGCCAATGTCGTCTGTGAATTGGCCCCTGCATAACCGTGTCAGCGCTGCAACAGCTGATGTAATATGGAGAAGCACATACATGACAAATGCGCTCTCTTCTTCCTCATCGTCCTCGTTAGCAAAGAGTGCGTCATCATCAATGGCCTCGGCGTTGGTGAACTCTTGGTATAAGTTCACGGTCTTCTTTTCGAGGTCACTCAGACGGTTCCCGTGTCTCACGATGTCGTCGGTGATGTACCGTTCGAGGTTCTGAATGCGAGACACGCCGCTCTCGAAAAGGGAATGAAGAACGATTTCCTGAGGAATAATCACACTAAGATGCGCGCGTGTCAAGAAGCCGGAAGTTATGACACACCTCAGAGGTCATCGTATTCGAATACTTGTCGAGGTAGAAGCGGAACGTTCGCCCAACGTTTGCTAGATATTCCACGGTTATTCCCGTAAGTACATCCAGCGCCAACTGCGACGATCCTATGGGCACGGCCATCATATAACCACTGTTCTTGCCACCAAGAGGAATCAAACGCACCTTGGAAGCCGATGTGTTCCATGATTTTCCGGTTCACCCACTGCATGCACTTCTCCGCGGCCATCTCACCGATATCTGGTCTCGGATCAACGAACCCGTCCTGCGAAGCTTTCCGGCTCGGGCGCGGAACGGGCCACGGCCGCTCATCTACTGCAACGACCTCAGCGTCCTCGGAGCCGTCGATGTCACCTGCCAACCCTGCTGATACGCCCGCAGTCGGTAGGTCACCACCATCGCCATCCTCCCCGCCCGCGTTGTTCGCCGCTGCAGCGGCAGCGCCGAGCGCGACAAACTTGGCATGGGTTCGTCGCATACGCCGCTGCGTGCTGATATTCGCATTCATCATCGCCAGCAGCGAGCGCGGACGAGGTGGGGCGGGTTTTCGAGGGCGCTTTTTCCGCCTCTTTGGTGCTGTAGAGCTGCCAGACTGTTCTTCCTGTCGAGGCGCGGAGGTTGAAGGGGTCGCGCCGGAGGCGGAGAGGGAGGGGAGAGGCGGGAGGGAGTTTGCGATGAAGGCGTCAGATGATTGTGCGTCCCACCAGAGCTCGACAGTGTGGGGGGTTCGAGGCGCGGCGAGACGGGCGCGCTTATGAATGCGAGTGTCGGTAATACCGTTTCTGTAAGGAAAGTATTAGCATTGGACAAAAAGTGTTACATTACCGGATGTTACGAACAACTTGCGCTTGTCGCCCGTAGCTCCGTCTACTGCGACTCCCTCATGGTCACTGTCGGCCTCACCGTCTGCATCGGAATCCGTTTCCCCAATGTAAGAGCACAACAGCGCATCGAGAGCCTCAGCATGGCTTGATGGCCCAGGTTCTGAGAGCACGGCATCAAGGGACTGCTCAAGCTCCAGAATGGCGGCCATTCCGTCTGCTGTGCGCACAATAGCAGGGGAGTCCGGGAAGCTCTGGCCAGGGACACGCCGTGGGGGGGTGAGAGCGGGAGTGAGTCGGCGACCCGATCTCGTGTCATTGCTACTTGGCGGGCGTGAAGTCAGGAATGTGAGCGTGTGTGTGTGGCCATTTATGCCGTTTAGCCTAGTCGGAGGGTGAGACGAAGTACGTCGGCCGGAGAGGTCGAGAGGAACGGGAGGATCGGCGCGCTCTTTACGGTCGGTGATGTACTTAAGAAGGTGTTCGGCTTTGGCTTTGAGGCGCGTGGCGCAGAGGCGGAGGGGGTGATTCTGGGCGGTCGTTGCGGCGGATGAGGCGGGGAGCACGAGTCGACGCACCTCAGTAGCATTGTAAACAAAACAATTAGACCAGATGAGATCAAGGTCATCCTTGAACTCTTTCTTGGATTTGTATTGCTTCTGCTTGACTTTCCTGCCCATTGTCTGGAAGTCCATTGGATTCGTTATGACTAAGTGGCGGGGTTAGCATCTGGGGAATGGCGTCAATACAACGAAAACGTACTGTCATAATAATCCGGTACATCCGCCCTGGATACGGGCTTGATAAAGGCGTCAGCATCGTGGTTATCCTGGACGGGCGGATGAGGTCAGAGTCGCGCCGGTAGTTCCGAACGGGGAAAGTCACCATTGTGACGGTGCGGAGATCGTGCAGCAAGTCCTCGAGAGCGTCATAGAATGGATCCACTAGTTTCGCATCGTGGGGCTGTTTCTGCTAGAGGAGAAAGTAAGTGTATGCGGCCATAGTGTCAGGTACTATTGGATTATACTCACTCGGCTGTCCTTGACCACCTGAAGGAGACGCTTGAGATCAGCGTCAGGAATTGATGGTTTGACCTGACTGTTGGCCAAGGACCTCAGAAGGTTCTGAACGACGTTAGAGCGCAGGAATTTGTGGTGGATGGCAGAGTTTGACTCACGTTCATGGCTCAGTGCACCATTCAGCATCCAGCCTTGTCTCAGAGCGGCCAACGCGTTATCCAAAGCACCTGGACCTTTCAATCTCCGTTCCAATTCATCCGCGGACTGCCGGACCCTTGGCCTCGGCGGTCTATAGTCAATGGAACAAAATATTGTGGTCAATGCCAACAGAATGGCTGAATTATCTGCTCAAAAATCGCCACCGTGAATACAATGAGATGCGAAGCAGTGAACAAAGCCGTTCGTGGCATCGAGTTGTTTTTCCGAGCCCAAGCGGAGATGTGTGATTGCTGACATAATTAAGCCGCCGCCGCGTCGAGTCGCGCGTCGTCGCGTCGAGCCCGTCGTTTACTGTAACCCAAACCCGCGCTCGCTCGGTCAAAGTCAAAGTTGAAAGTGCCAAAGGGAGAGTCGAATAGCGCTGTCATCTCGCTCTTTTGTCCTTCGACACTCCCGCTATCTGCGCTTCTGCTTTTGCCGCCATTCTTCATCTATGCTAGCAGACAAATAGGCCTCTCTCTTGCTTTCTCGATATCGCTAATCAACAGCAACATCCAATTTTCATCACCAACTCTACACCTGCAACAATACCATCCTATACGGCCTACAAACCAATGTCCGGTCTCAAGAATTCGCCTTTTGGCAAGCGACTCCGAGCAACTCAACAGGACCCTGACGAAGAAGGCCCACGTCGCAGTCGGCCACGTACAAATCCCATCTTTGGCGTCGCACCTGCATCGACCCCTTCTCTCGACTCGTCGCGTCCTAGCACAAGCGAAAGTGCGGGACCAGAGTCCCCAACGGAACTTCACCGTCATAACAAGGACTATGGCGACCGTTTCATACCATCACGCGACGCGGGTGACCTGCGGACATCCTACAATCTTATGGAGGAGAGTGGGCCATCCACTCCATCACGACACAGGGTCATGCCTACTGAATCCGATGCCGCCAAAGGTGAGCGTTCTGCTTCCTTCCTTCGCACAGCCCAACTCGGACCAGTGAGATTGGTTCGGCCTTCGTCGACCCACGTGTATTCTCCACCTCCCAACTTTCTACCTGCTTCCTCACATCCAGACCCCCTTAATGTCCTCGATTGACCGTTAACGTCCCCCGTATTCCGGGAATGACGGGCCGGGACGCATTATCGTCCCCCCGGAGGTCACGAATTTCATTTTAAAAACTTAGATTGCGCGTCATCTCAGTCGATATGCCTTAAAGACAGCGCCTTCAAAAAAAAATTTCCTGTGTTCCTTCCTCATCGTACCTGCATATATGTGGTTTTTCATCTGCTGACCCACTTCCTCGTGTAGAACAAGCCAACGCGATTTTCACATCGATATTGCACACGGAGGTCACACCCCCATCTCCTCGTCGCCCGGTATCCCCAGTTCGCCCGAGTGCCTCCTCATCCAATGCTACCACTGCCCCTTCCACCCCAAGCCGTCGTCGATTATTTTCATACAACTCTCCCTCCGGCTCAAATCCTTCCACGCCAAAGCGACGTTTGGACAAACCGACCGACGAAGCGTATTCAATGAGCCCTGTGCGCGAAGAAAGTCGACAAATTCTCGAGAGCCCACGACGTCAACTACGTAATGTGTCCAAAACACCGTACCGGGTGCTCGATGCGCCCGAGTTAGCCGATGACTTTTATCTCAACTTGGTTGATTGGTCGACTACGAACGTCCTTGGTGTCGGCCTTGGCTCCTCGGTCTACCTCTGGACGGCATATACTGCCGCAGTCTCGAAGCTCTGTGACCTAGCTAGCACTAACGACACAGTCTCATCCGTCTCGTGGGTACAAAAGGGGTCGACGCTAGCAGTTGGCACGCTTACAGGGCGACTGCACATATATGATGCGCATACATTGCAGTTGCAACGAACCTACCAGCAGGCACACACACAACGAATAGGCGCACTTGCGTGGAACTCTCACGTGCTTAGCTCGGGATCGCGCGACCGCATGGTACATCATCGGGACGTACGCGAACCTGGCATGCGGCCTTTCCGGAAAAGCGCGGGACACCGTCAAGAGGTGTGCGGCCTGCGTTGGAACTCGGACAGCGCAGCACAGGGTGGCCTGCTCGCGAGCGGAGGTAATGACAACAAAGTGTGCATATGGGACCTGCGGAGTTCCCGGCGATCCGCAACGCGGAATGGCGCAGGGAATGCGGAAGAGGGCGGGAGCAGCGCAGCGCAGCCGCTGCCAGCGGGCGACTCACCTTTGTGGAAGTTCCACGAACACACGGCGGCCGTCAAGGCGCTGGCGTGGGACCCTCACGTCGCGGGTGTTCTCGCAACCGGCGGGGGAACGCAGGACAAGCACATTCGCTTTTGGAACGTGCAGTTCGGGAACATGCTGAGCGAGCTGGACACCGGCAGCCAGGTGCGTCCGCCTTTTCATTCTTACTCTTACCACCTCGCCGGCGCTGACTTGACCTGCGCGGACGCGCGGATGCATAGGTCTGCAACCTCACATGGTCGCTCACGTCGCACGAGATCGTCTCGACACACGGCTTCTCCTCGACGGCGGCCCAGAACCAAATCTGCATTTGGAAGTACCCGTCGCTGGACATGGTCGTGTCTCTCACCGGCCACACTAGCCGCGTGCTCTACCTCGCGATGAGTCCCGACGGCGAGACGATCGTCACGGGCGCTGGGGACGAGACACTTCGCTTCTGGAACGCATTTCCCAAGCGCGAAGGCGGCGAAGCGCGTCGGGAAAGCCGACTCGATTACGGGCGTCTCATCCGGTAATCGGCCCGCCGGGACGACGCCCAGCCTGTCTCAACCTCGCCACGCACTTCTTTTTGTTCCCCTTGCACATTCTGGCCTTTTCTCCCAATACCCGTTTCATTTTTGTTTCTGGCCACCCCTCCCGTCCTGCACACCCTATCTGTACCCTCACAATCCTCCTCCATCTCTGCTGCTCTTACAACACATACGCAATATTATACAATACAATACACACCAAGCACGCACGCACGGGCCGATACTCTCACACCTTATCCTACTGTATCACACACTCATTCGCCTCTCGCTTTTCCTGTCCCATCTCGATCTGTGCTTTGCTGTCCCTTTTCGTTCCTTTCCTTTCCCCTTCCTTTCGTTTTGTTTCTACCCTATCTCTATACGATGCTCTCTGCCTTTTACTGTCGTGTTTCTTTCTTTTCTTTTCCTCTCCTCTCTGCTCTCGCTTTTGTCATCCGTCGTTTGATTTGTGCTCGCTCACTCTCTTTCACACTCCCTCTCCTTTCTCTTCCCTTGCTATTTGCTTCCCCGAGATAGCCAACATCTAGAACTAGGCAACGCCGCTGTTCAGAAGCCCTGGAATGATGCAAAGCTCGCTCGTAGAGAAAAAGACCTTTTTGTGTGAGGTGTGGATACTGTGGATCTGTATATGTATACACGCCTGACGGAGCCTGAAGGAGCTCCATCGGCCGTTATTGTTTTCCCCATTTAGGTATGCACCCGTGTTCCTCCTTTGTCCCACTACAACAACACGAGGTCAATCAAAGGGATTGCCTTCAAAGGCAGGCAGATGCGGTGTGGCCAGTCAATCCGGCCAGGCTGGGGCAGACTACACGCGACCAATGATCACACGGGTGACTCATTCCGCCACCATTGTTGTGCGAAAAATGGACGCTCTGGTGACCTCAGAACAGAAGCCCCAATTATGTTGGTAACTTACCTCACCACGGACCAACGAACGCACAGACGGACGTGCGCCTTATTAAAAGCCAGACCTCCCCCTAGGTCTTTGTACCCATTTCACGCGTTTGCACTCGCATTCCTGATGCCACCCGAACCCACCTTTTCTCGCTCGCACCTCTCTGCCTTCCGCAATTCCTTAATGGCAACGACGACCGCCACGACCACGAAAGCAAGGTCCTCGCGACAGCAAGTCGCCAGTCCAGCGCCGCCCAGCTGTTTCCACAGTCAGCCCCACGTGACGCGCAGCCAAAGTGAAAGTAGCCCTTGGACCGCAAGCAGCGATGACGACGAAGCACCACCAGCGCGAAGTCCCACATCCGAGTCGGCCAGCTACGCCTCAAGCCCGGCACCGCTATCATCACCACCATCATCCCCGCCACCGAGCCACCCACCTAGCGCCAGCACGGACCACGACACCAGCGCGCCGGTGACGCCACAGAGTCTCTTATCGCCAATCACGGGGGCTGGAGCGAAGGTCAGTGCGCAGTGCCGTCCATAGCCCTTTCGCACCTCGAGTGGGAACCCTGACGTTGCCGTGAGCAGGACCCAGATGGCACCATCTCGCCGGCGACGATATACCAACATTACGTGCGCGTCGCGCGGCGGCTCTTCCGGGTACTAGCCACGGAGCGCCAGCATCGCGTAGTAGCAAGCTCGCACCCGAACCCAACTGCGAGCGCGAAGACGAGACCATGCCCGCAGGTGCAGGCGACGGCACGGCGCGCGCTCGACTGGCCGCCGTCCTGCTCGCACCCGACTTTTGTCGATCTGGCTTCGGCTCCGGCTTTGGCTCTGGACATGGCTGGCGCAACGATGGCGACGACGCTCGACGAGCTGCCGGTCTCTGCGAATTGCTCGTTACCGGAGTATCAGCTCACGCAGGAGTGGTTCGAGCGGGTTGTTGGTGATTTGAGGGAGATCGAAGAGTCTGGGGCTGCGGGTGCGGCCGTGGGTGTTGCTGGTGCTGGGGAGGATGTGGGGACCGACGTGGACGGGGACGTGGAGCCCGAGGTCGGGATCACGGCCGGGCATAGGAGACACCAGAAGCAGCTGGATTAGCAGATGAGATGATGCTTGTGTTAGATACAGTATAGGACTTCATTCGCTCAATGTACGCTGATTGACGCAGGGCACGACATCGCGATGTAAGATGACCGTCCAACGTACCTGGCAGCCGGCCGGGGTCTCAAATGCATGCAGCACAAAGTCAGGCCGGTCAGGTCCTGGGTGGCCATGAGACGAAAGAATAAGCGTTAGATCGGAGGATGGTCCAAAGGAAAGCGCCACAGAGGGAGGGCAAAGCGTATCCGAAGTGTGGAGTTAAGAAGTTTAAAAATAAGTCCATAACTGCGGAAGGCGATGCCCCGCCGACGTCGGTTCTAATTAGACGCGACACTCTCCCATTGGGTGTGCGTCATTGAGACGCGGCAGGGGGACATCACTCTATTTTTGTGGCTGAGCCTTGGCCAGATGTGGTGACATATTGTGGTCTGCTGATTTCATGGAGTGGGCGGTTTCCAAATGTGGGGAAGACCGGAGACGAGAGTGAGAGAGGGACACAAGCGGGAGTCCTTCATGAACAAAAGAAGACAGATACACCGATGGGGATTAACACAAACACATGCTGGAGCTTGTGCCAGAGTAGCTATAGCGCCCGTGAGGAACATTTCAAAGGAAGAATGAAGGCCATCCTCTTGGGTTGCTCCACTGGTTTTTTTCACTCCACAAAATCTGTGGATTGTGCAGCTTGGTGATTCTTTGCGCCGTCACCCAGCATCGGCCCCAATAGACCACCCGGGATCGCATCACGGGGCCACGAACCAACGCGTATCCCCGCGCTCTTGTTTTACCTCAGCGGAGACAACCTGCACCAGAAGCGTGTACGATGGAGTGGTGATTTGACTTTCATCCGAGGAGTGGAGACGTTGGTACGGGACGAGGACGATTTGAATTGCGAACCAGTATGGACCTTGATATGTACAAAGACGATGAGTGGTCCAGAGGATTTATCAACTTGAAGGAGAGGCGGAGTCGGAGTGCGGGGTCGGGGTCGCCGTTGCTTCGAGGGGCTCCTCGCCGCTTACGGGACGAGTCCTCGAGCGAGGCATAGTGAGGTGAGACGATGGCCGGACATGAAAATCGCATGAAAGACTCCACGCTTTCAACTCAATTTACTTCCCAACTATGCTACCTATCTCCCACACCCGGGTTTTCTCATCCTTTTTGCACGGCATGCCTGGGCACTGCGCTCCCGTCGACCTGGAACCTGATGCTTATTTCATCGACGCAGATAACGACGAAATTGCTGGTCTGCGTCAAAATAGTATACACACTTGCTCTCCCATGCTTGGAAAACAGCGATCCCAAAAGACCCTGCGGGTCAGCACGGACTTCGTTCTTCTAAAGTCTCGAAGGTAAATAATATAAATCGCTAGTAACTTTGATCCAGAGTGACTACAAAGTTGTTTGCTTCTCTCATCAACCGAGATTTGACGGTACGAAAATGTATCGAAATCCAAACGTCGACGAAAAAATATCAACCATGTCGGGCACTTCTAACACATCGTTTTAGGATGGCGGTTCTACTGAGCATGAAAGCCAGGGCGGGACGTCTTGGATGGGATGAAGATATACCTGAAGGATATGAGAAGATGGTTGAAATCACGCTTTCCGAACAAGGACCGTTTCGACTAGAGACTGTTTTGGCTGGGGAGCTCAATAGCCTTGCCGCCTGACCAGACGCGCAAGGGCGACGGATCAAGTGCTGAATTGCTTCGCTCCGCTTTTTTTGTCTGGTGATCCGGTCATCGTGTGGAGGAAATCCTCTCTGCCTTCCATGAGGGGAACCCAATACGCGAGAGTCCATCAAGTTCAAATACGGTTCACCAACGCAGGTAATACATCAGCATATCAAGCGTTCAGTAGCCGGTGCCTAGCCGATCGAGCCCGAAAATGGAGTTACCTGCCTCAGTTTTGTCCCGATATACGTACAGGCACCCCCTCCGAGTGTTAGCCGTTGAGTGCGAGCAGTACAGCAAAAACTAACGACCGCACCCGAATCCGAGCGTGATATCAGGTACAAAGACGATATTGAACTCACAAGTGATGGTGCTCCGCGCGCTCGACTGGCAGCCGCACTCGTTGATCTGGCTCTGGCTCCCGCTCTGGATGTGACAGACGCAAGGATGGTAACGCTCGGGGAGCTGGCTCTGCGAATTCCGAGTCGTTGCTGGCGGGCTATCAGCGCAGGAGTTGCTTTAGGAAATCGTTGGCGTTTTGAGGAAAGTCGAAGCAGCCAAGGCTGCTGCCGCCACTGCAATTGAAGGAGGAAGTGGGGGTGGACGGGGAAGCTTCCCCCTCCGAAGTCCAGTCGACAATGAGATCATGTGCAGTAGACACCAGGAGCCGTCGCATTGGTAGACGAGAAGAGGTCAAAGACGCTAGTGTTAGATACTGGACCCTTTATTAATTTCCGTTGGTGTTAACACCATACTGTAGCATGACCCCACATCAGTTGCTTACAGTCCTTCAGATCTACACGTAGTGGTGATCACTTTGGGCCACCAGTGCACATGACACACAGCATGTCCCTGGCCGCCATTATGTACTGATCCAAAGCAAATACGATAAAAGAGACTGTCGAGCAGTGGATGGTGCAACAAAAAGCGCACTGCGAGAACCACTGGGGAAGGATAGCAAAGGAAGACTGCAAGAGTACCTCGAGAATAAAGGGCGGATACTGTCACAACAGAAGGTGACGGCCCGCAGTAGATATATGTTGATAAAGGTGCGACGGAAGAGAATTGAAGATGTTCGTTCCCAAGGCATACGTGAGGAAACGAATAGGACTTGAAGGAGAATTCATAAGGAAACAAGCGTACTGCTGTCGAGCGACAACAATGAGGTTATATACGAGGGGTATCTTGTCAGGCAGCTCCTAGAACCTTCAAGCTAGAGGTCGCTACTGGGACGACCAAGATTGTTAGAGTGCTTAGTGCCAGGAGAAGAGGCACAGAGGTCACGGTCACAATACGTGGAGGAATAAACACTTATGAAGGTAATTGAGAGTCCGTTCGCGAAAACCCGAAGCTGATGGGGCTCCAGGCCATCCAACGAGAGGAGCTCGTAATTGAATCCCGCCTTTCGCTGTTGTGACGATTTGTAGTTACGGTATACCCCTCGGTTCACTCTCAGTACCCCATTCGTGGTCATAGTCGCAGATCTGTTCATATTGGGACAGACGGGAGTACTAATAATACAACCGCTCTTTCCCTGCACAGGCCCCATGTCCCGCCACGTAGGGAAGATCGACATACATTGTTCCCCGTTCGTGCTGTACTGGAGCGTGTTGAAACGCAGCACTGACTTAGCAAGTAAAAAGGTTAGCATGTAGAGCTAAAGACAAGCAAGTAACTTCAGAGGTTGAAGGAACTCTTATAGCACTACGGCTACACACCTAAAGACAAGCAAGTACTACGGAAGTGTTAGCTATAAGGTGTGGAGAAAGAGGAGGGCGCACTTACACTTCAGAGGTTGAAGGAACTCTGAAGTGTGAAGGCATAAACAACCATCCTTATAAACAAGAAGGAATGGTCTGTGCGCACATTGTGTTTAGGACACGTGTGACACGACAATGGGTCCAAGAAGGGATATGATTGGACGAATATAAAATGGTGCCACTTTCAAGTGAGTCACCGCACGGTATCTAAACAATAGAAGTAAAAGTAATAAAGATAAACAAAGGCGATCCGGTCCGTATGAAGTCCGGAATAAGTCCATATCAAGCTATTGCCCATAAGGGGCCAGATACCGCATATGTCCATGAGATGACTCAAGCATCTCCCACGAAGCATGTGACTCTTAACTCAGATCATGCTTCAACATCCCTCCATGATTGAGGCGTCTTATGTGAGCATAGATAAGATATAGTAGATAAGTTGGAATCATGCTCTCGCAATTCTCATGAGAGAAATTGGTTGCAGAGAGATGAAGCTGGAAGCTCTAAAGCCCCAGAACTGAGCCCATGAGAGCCCTTGAATTGGGATCATGGACGCTCAGTGGCATTTTCCAACTATCTTGTATCTTTTACTCAAAACCCAGACCTTCGACTAGATTGTCGAACGATGCTTTTGGCAGTGACTTTGTGAGACCATCTGCCAGCATCTCGCCTGTGGGAGTTCGCACAAGGCTTATAGCCCCGGCTTCAACATACTCCCTAACGGCGTGGTACTTAATGGGTATGTGCTTAGACCGCCTTCCAGTGACAGGGTTTAATGCCAAATCCACGGCACCCTTATTGTCACAGTGAAGAGGTATGGGGGAGGTAACCTCGTACCCCAATTCCTCTAAGAACGTCCTGTACCACATTGCCTGATTTGAAGCCTCTGCTAGGCTCATGTATTCGGCTTCTGTGGTGGACTGGGCGACTGTCTTCTGCTTACGCGAGCACCAAGAGATGGCGGCGTTAGCAAGTAAAAAGACATAGCCGGACGTTGAATGTGAGTCCTCTTGATCTCCCCAAGAGGAGTCACAGTAGCCATGAAGGCCTGCATCTCCATTCCCTCCAGCGTAGCTTAACGAGTAGTCCTTTGTCGTATTGAGATATTGTAGGACATACTTAGCGAGACGCAAATGTTGAGGGGTCGGATTTGAAGCATATTGGCTAAGGCGCGCGACAGCGTAGGAGATATCAGGTCTGCTTCCAATCTGCGCATACAGCAGAGACCCGATTATCTGTTGATACCCCTTAATTTCAGAGGTAGAGGCCTGGTCTTCATTCTTGACCAAATGGACCTCTGCGCCAGACGGCAGAGGGGTATATACTGGGTTGGCATCTGACATGCCAAAGCGCTCCACGATTCCCGAGACATAATCTGTCTGGTTAATCATCATCGTCCTGTTTTTACGATTCCTGGTGATTTTCACACCAAGATAGGACTCGATTTCACCGAGATCGGTCATCTCATAGCGACTTGCTAGAGATACCTTCAGATCTTGTACTCTGGACTTGGAAGCCCCAAGTATAGTAATGTCATCTACATATAAGATAACGAAAAGTGGATCCCCCTCTTGGAGATGAACATATACTCCTGCATCAGAGTACGTCCGCGTGAAGCCGAGTTCAAGGAGAACTCCATGGAATTGCAAGTTCCATGCGCGGGAGGCCTGCTTCAGGCCATAGAGAGCCTTCTGCAGTCTGCACACTTTGTGCGATTGTCCAGCAACAATGAAACCTTGTGGTTGCTCCATATAGATTTCCTCTTCCAGTTCGCCATGAAGGAACGCCGACTTGACGTCCATCTGATGGATTTCCCAATCCTCTAGCGTGGCTAACGCTAGTAACAGGCGGAGTGACTCAAAACGAGCAACTGGAGAGAAGGTTTCATCAAAGTCCACCCCCTCTAGTTGGGTGAACCCTTTTGCCACGAGCTGTGCACGAAAGCGACCATCCGCTTTCTTCTTAAAGACCCATTTGGACTTTACCGCCTTTCGACCTTGGGGCAGGTCTTCCAGGCGCCAGACACCAAGCTTGGCGAGGGCATCCATTTCATATTGGCATGCCTCAATCCATTGCTCAGCGTCGGCAGACTCCATCGCCTCTTTGTATGTGTATGGATCCCTGTAAGGGGCATCCGCAGCATGAAGTAGCTGCACAACACCAAGGCGACTGCTACCTGCTTCCGCATTATCCTCATTGAAGTATCGAGGATTTGCTCGACGATCCCGGCCACTGCGCCTTGGCTGATTAGGCGACAAGGGCTGCTGGTTGCCACGTCCCGACTGCCTTTGTTGGAACACAGGCGGTGGGATGGGTTGGATGGCACGGGGTTGTCGGCGAAGGCGCGCGGCGCGACGCCTTCCTGGCGGGGAGGTAGCTGGTATATTAGAAGGGGGAGTCTGGTAGATAGTTTGGTCCAGGGGGGTCTGTCCCTGTGGAGAGGGAGTGCGCGGCTGAGGGTCCGCAGGAGCGCTGGGCTCACCCGCCTGTGGTGTGGGTGCAGCCTCTGTTTGTTGAGGCGCAGGAGGCGGGGGCATGGCTTGCGGAGCCGGTGGCATTGGAGGTGCTGGAGGCGGCTGGGACGGCGCGCCTTGTATCACTGGTGGCAGCCCACCAGGAGCGACTTCAATCAAAAAGGGTTGCCCCTGATTGACTGGAATGGAAAGTGAGGAGGGTGGCATCTGCTTTCCCAAGGCAGGACGGGACGGAAAGGATCCTTCATCAAATGTAACATCTCGTGAAGAGATGAAGGACCGGGTACTGCTGTCCCACAGCTTGTACCCCTTGGAAAGGGGTTCATACCCGACAAACACGGCTTCCCTTGACTTAGGGTCTAATTTACGCCGGTTGCCCTCTGGCACATGGTAGTAGGCTTTGCAGCCAAATACTTTAAAGTAGGAAACGTCGGGTATGTGCCCATTCCAACGTTCCAGCGGGGTCATCCACTCATTAGATCGGGAAGGGGTGCGATTATAGATGTGCACTGCGGTCGCGACCGCACATTCCCAAAAGCTGAGTGATAGGCCAGCATGATGAAGCATGCTAGTGCCTTTCTCCATTATAGTGCGATTAAATCGCTCGGCTCTCCCGTTCTGTTGAGGGGAATAGGGCATCGTGAGTTTATGCTCTATCCCAGCTTCCTCCAAGATGCGCTTGAGGTCATTGTTCACGTATTCGCCACCACGATCTGAGTGCAAGCACTTGATGGGGCAGTTTAGTTGCTTTTCTGCCCACGCCTTATAGTGCAAAAAGGCATGCTTGAACTGATCTTTGGATTTTATGTAGACAACTACTACTGATTTTGAGAAGTCGTCTAGGAAGGTGGCGAAGTATCGGTTTCCTTGAATGGAATTGCTCTGCAGCAGACCAACTAAATCACTGTGAACAACCTCTAATGGCGCACTTGTACGTTTGGAGGAAGGGGGAAATGGTAGACGAGAGCTTTTCCCAAGCTCACACCCATGACAGGGTCCTTCTTTAGAAGGGTCTGAGTTGATTTTTAGACCCTTTACAGAGTCTTGAGCATATCTCTGGAGCGTATCTTTGGACAGATGTCCAAAACGCTGATGCCAGGTATCCAGGCTGGCCGATGCAGAGGTGGAGGCAGAACTTATATTTTGCTGCCCCTGAAGCCAATAAAGGCTCCCAGCCTGGAATCCTTCCGCAATTGTTTTTTCTCCTTTGCGAATGGAGAAGCCAGAACCGTCGAATAAGACTAGAGCGCCCTTTTTAGCCAGGGCGCTAGTGGACATGATGCGTGAATGTGATTTTGGTAGGTGAATCACATCAGATAGCGTCATATCGTATCCCCAGTTTGTCCTAATGGTAACAGTACCAATTCCGGCACTTTTGATGACAGAGCCATCACCAAGGACAACTTCCACACCTGAGTTTTGTGAGTAGGTGGTGAAGTCTTCTATGTGGGGAGTGAAATGCGCTGAGGCACCACTGTCCATCATCCACGACGAGTTGTGGTTCTTATCTCCCATTGCATACAGAGAAATTTGAGGGGCGTCTGCCACCTCCTGAATTCGTCCCCGTCTGTTTACTATGTGGTACATGTTATTACTAATAGGGGCGGGCCCCTGTTGCTGCTGCTGTTGCGAGGTGTTCAGCCTCCTTTGCCCCTCCTTGCCCTTCCGGGCGTTTTCTTGGTCCTTCTTCTTTTTTCGGCACTCATTAGCTTTGTGCCCTTTGTTGTTACAATAGTAACATATCACTTCTCCTGAACTATGAGAAGGTGATGATGAAGAGGTAGAGGGGGCCACATGATGTGGTTTCCCCGAAGATTTGACTGGGGCCACCTTATTCAAGGCGGCCAAAGAAGGACCAATATTTCTCTGCTCCTCGTTGATGAACCTCTGAACGAGGTCTTGAGGAGCGAGGCCTGCGGGAGGCCCAGAGGCAAGGATCGTCCCTGCAATGGTGCTGTAGGAGGGCGTCTAGTAGTATGAAGGACATTTGCATGTCCGAGACAGCCATCCCGTTCTCCCCAAGGGTGTTCCGCGCATCCAGCATTTTTTGGAGCTGCGGAAGGAAGGGCGAGCCTTCTTGTAGCTTGGTATTCACCAAGCCCACCCAAAGGTTGAATGTGGACATAGAGCCCACGGCACCATAGAGGGTCTCCAGCTGTACATATTTAGCATGGAGAGAGTCGAACACCACGTCCGATGAAACCTGGGAGTACACCTCCGAGGTCACATTGAGGAACAAGAGACCTATAAGGACCTCTTCCTCTACATCCCACTGCGCTTGAATGTCAGCGGGAGTGGGCTGGGCGCCAGCAGGGAAAGCATGGGTGGTGTGGCAACGACACCCATTTACCCTCATGAGGGCAGACCACGTGGCAGACCACTGCTGCCAGTTGGTTCCATCCAGCTTGGAGAAGCTGGTGGAAGGGGGGAAGGTGATGGTGAAGCAGGGAGTGGCCATTTGTGATGTTTGGGTTTCTGGTTCCGAGGAGCAGTCAGAACCAGTCCAGATCTTTTGGAATAGAGATGGGGGATTCCTGCCATAGGAGCACTATAACTCCATAACACTTAAGTGTCATGCCTCAAGTTGTGCGACTTGTACTAATGCTTAGATAGTATATAGTATTTAAACCCTTCATATCCTTTTTATAGCCTCAACGGGCAGCGATGTTGTCACTTGACTAAGGTTGTCTCTTGTGTATTGTAGGTGGGTTTCAAACAGAGCAGTGATGTGCATTTAGGCGGTGAAGCCTCAGCAGGGATCTGTCCTAGTCCACTTCCGCAACAGAGCTGCCTACACGGCAGTTTTACGAACCATACAGTACTTGTGAACAAGATACCAGGATATGTAAGGGTACCGCGTTAAAGAGGAGCCAACCGCGAATTCCAGGTTAGATGAGGTAGGTCAACCCTAACAACAATCTAGGTCCTGTCGTTGGTGGAGTCTTTAAACCAGACCATTAAGGGTCTTCACGGTAATGTAGACTAAAGCCAGTGAGACATGCTATGCAGCGAATCCTGCACAAAGGGAGCGAATGCTTCTCCTAGCAGAGGTCTAGCTTAGCTACGTGTACTAATAATTGTTTATCTAGAGCGGTCTAGTTGTATCAGAGGGAAGGACTTCTGGGTTTGACTATTAACCAGGCCTTCACACCCCTTAAAGTGACCCAGGTATTAACCGAGTATCACCCAACCATTAACCGGTCCTATAGCCGCAAGGGTCTTCCCCTCTTGGCCTATGAAAGCACTTCCGGACGAAAACCGGGAAACGAAGTTCTACTAAAGTAACTGCGCACTAGAGGAACTCAAGGTCGCGTCTGCTCACTTAAGAGCTCCCTAGCGCCTCTCGCGAGAACTCCCTTAAGGAGCTAGCCAAAATGGCAGTGCTACTGAGACCGAGGTCCGTTCGCACCTTGGAAGGAAGGGGAGTGTCGATAGAAAGTAATGCTCACATAGATGGGAAGAGTGACGACGACGAGATGTCAAAATGTGGCAACAACACAAGGTAGATCTTGAGGAGGAACCCAGAGAAAAAAGCAAGTCAGTTTGAGTTGCGGGCAGGGCCCATAACCTGTTGAAACGCAGCACTAACTTAGCGAGTAAAAAGGTTAGCGTGTAGAGCTAAAGACAAGCAAGTAACTTCAGAGGTTGAAGGAACTCTTATAGCACTACGGCTACACACCTAAAGACAAGCAAGTACTACGGAAGTGTTAGCTATAAGGTGTGGAGAAAGAGGAGGGCGCACTTACACTTCAGAGGTTGAAGGAACTCTGAAGTGTGAAGGCATAAACAACCATCCTTATAAACAAGAAGGAATGGTCTGTGCGCACATTGTGTTTAGGACACGTGTGACACGACAATGGGTCCAAGAAGGGATATGATTGGACGAATATAAAATGGTGCCACTTTCAAGTGAGTCACCGCACGGTATCTAAACAATAGAAGTAAAAGTAATAAAGATAAACAAAGGCGATCCGGTCCGTATGAAGTCCGGAATAAGTCCATATCAAGCTATTGCCCATAAGGGGCCAGATACCGCATATGTCCATGAGATGACTCAAGCATCTCCCACGAAGCATGTGACTCTTAACTCAGATCACGCTTCAACAGAGCGCAGATAACTTGGAGGACGTGCATTCCTTTGGCCGTATTCGTGTGTCTATTGAGGAGAGTCAGAGGCCAGTTTGAATGATACAGATTATGTCGTAGATCTGAACCTCAGGCAGGTGATTGTTGGTTACAATAATGTTAGTTTGGAGTGCTGGACACTTCGTCGATTCTGACCGCAGCTGACAACTGGACGCGGGAGTTGCTGACTATCTTATCTAAAACCCCTGCTGGGTTGTGGCTCACTGGCAGTTTGCTATGTTAGGTAAATGCCGTCATGACCCCTGTACTTGCGTCTGGCTCTTTAAAAGTTACTGCCAGTGGACCGACATACCACACAATTCTAATCCCATGCCTATTATGCGTCCTGGAACCCCTGAACCGAACGAGGTCTTCTTGGAAGAGACTCCACGTTTCGATTACCCTGGCTCGGATATTATTCTGCGCTCGTCTGACTCCCATGATTTTCGGGTGCCTAAGCTTTACATCGCCAATAGCTCCCCGGTACTCCAAGAGCTCATAGGAAGCATTCCAAACACTTCCGAAGTCCCCAACAGTGAAGAACAAGAATCGCTCTCGGTAGTCAAATTACAGGAAATCGGGACGACCCTTTACAATCTCTTCACTTTTATCTTCCCCGTCACTCCCGTCCTACCTTCGACCACTGAGAAAATTATGGAGCTCCTAGGCGTAGCTCAGAAGTATCAAATGGACTCAGTCTTGACTCATATCCGAGGCGCCATCTCTCGACAGGATCCGCCATTCATTCGACCAGAGACAGCACTCCAAGTCTATTTCCTCGCACAAGAATATGAACTTCACCAAGAGGTTCTTCGGGTGGCGCGGGTTACATTGCGCCTCTCGATGAGCCTCTCGGACTTGGGAGATAAGCTCGATTTCCCTGGCATATCAGGCGCCTATCTCCACGAACTTTGGAAGTATCACAAGCGAGTTCGAACCGATCTCAAATTGGACCTTCTTGAGTTTAGAAACTCTGGTCTACCAGAAGACATGAAAGCTTTTCTTTGTATAGATCTTTACTCTGACGACCCCTCTTTTCCGCAATGGATTAATGATTATGTCGACTCGATAGCGGAAGCCCCTCATCTCTTCAATCCCATCGAATTTGAAGGTGTACGGGCACGCCACATCGGGAATGGGCCTCCTTGTTATGGAAGATGTCCATGTGTGAGCATATCCACCCAGACCATACGCTCTTTCTGGGATGCACTGGAAACTGTTATTCAGAGGGCAATAGAAAAGGTACGTAGAACTGATGCGACTAGGCCTCATTGCGATGACTAATACAAATATCCACAGGCAGATTCGAGTCTGACTCTTGTGAAGGAAGAGCCGACCTCTGCAGACTCAGATCCTCCATCCGTGCCATTGTGTCCTGACGTACCTGATGCAAACATTATAGTCCGGTCGTCTGACCAAGTCGACTTCCGTGTCCACAAGTCGGTACTTGCCATGTCTTCACCATTTTTCAAAGATCTGCTCTCTCTCCCCCAGCCACCCAACGGCGAACTTGTAGACGGCCTTCCCGTGGTCCAATTGTCCGAGGACGCCGGCCTGGTAAATAGTCTCATCTCGTTGCTTTACCCCATTTCCCCCGTCATACCGGACTCTCTTGAAAAGGTGTTTGCTTTACTCGCTGCCTGCCAGAAATACGACATGGAATCAATTCAATCGTATATACGGGAATGTGAATGGTTCCCTCCGCCAGCTGGGGCTGAAGCCTTCCGTGCATATGCCATCGCGAGCAGCTTGGGCCTCATTCCAGAAATGGAGAACGTGGCTCGTCTCACGTTGCATCACCCGATGACATTCGAATTCCTTGGAGAAGTATTGCGGTCATTCAAAGGACAGGCACTGTGCGACCTGGTTCGCTATCGCAAACGTTGCTGAGACAACAAGTGACTCGGGCATCGTTTTCCACGTTTAGGGCACTTGCGGAAATAATACTAAAAGGCTACCTGCCATGGTAGAGACTTGAATTGGGTCGTGGTGAAGGGGAGTGTAGGTGGATACATCGAAGTTGGAGTCCTTCTAGGTACTAGTACAGCTTGCAGTAGGAAGATAAATATTGACGACTGCCAGTGCTTGAGCCACGCAACGCTGCTGTTGGATTTATAGGCTACTGTCGACAACAAATGTGGATCTCCTTATGGTGTCTCGTATGGAAAGTGCATTTTGGCTCATCTGGCGTCGTTACTTGTCTTAATCCTACGTGTATATACGTTGAATGGCTTGATGCATGTGCTATTACTAGTAGTCTAACTTTCCCATCAGATTGGCCGCTGGTGGAACCTCCAAGGGGTATGTGGGACATCTAAGTGCCCATATTATGAAAAGGACATTGCGTTATCAGATTTTTGCATACCAGCGCCCAATACCCAATAGGTGTTAATCGTACTAATCAGGCGCTCCCTGTTACAGTAATGCGAATCTGGGACGCCGCAATGTCGAACTTCCTACACCGGAAATTTGTACATGCCGCCATTCCAGACACTTTCAACGCCACAAGGTCATCTTCAAGGAACCGTCGCATTCTCGCATGATACCACCAAAACTATTAGAGTCTGTACATCAGAGAGAGGAGGCGCAGAGGTTGCGTAGAATGAGCCTCATGGGGGGTTGAGAGTCCACCCGTGAAAGCCCGAAGCTCATGGTAAGCCATTTGGAGATGCAAGCAGGCCCCATTACTGCGCCACTTCACTACTCAGAGGAACTTTTAGCAAGGCGTAATTGAATATCATCTTTCGCTGTTTTGATGGTTCGTATTTATGGTATTTCCCTCGGTTCACCCTCAGTACCCCATTCGTGGACATAGTCACAAGTCTGTCCATATTGGGACAGACGGGAGTACTGATGATATGACTACCCTTTCCCTGCGCAGGCCCCATGTCCCGCTACGTAGGGAAGGTCGTTGTGCATTGCGCCCCATTTGTGCTGCACTGGAGCGCAGGTAACTTGGACGTGCATTGTCTTTGGCTGTATCCATGTGTCCATTGAGGAGGGCTAGAGGCCAGTTTAAAAGATACAGATTTGTCGTTGACCCGAACATCAGGCAGGTGATTGTTAGTTACAGTAATGTCAGTTCTGTGGCACTAAACAGCTCATTGGGCTGCGATGTGCCTATCCAGTGTCTAATATTACAAGTATTAGTACATGTTATTTCAGGGGGTTTTACGGATTCTGACCGCACCTGTTATGACACTGCCTATTTTAATCCCCTTCCTCATTTCGCCTACAGGACACATGACCCTTTTCACTTTCTCATCATGTGGTCATTCTCATGCGAGTCACGGTGACTTGCTATTGTTTAGTTCTCATAAGAGTCATGGAGACTCTTTACTGATATTCCCTTGTGAGTCATGACGACTCTTGCCCGTTGCGAAGGGGCTACTGTTTCAGATATATCAATTTCACTTATATCTATCGTTTCACATCTTACATGTGATTACTGTGAGCTGCGCTCCACAGTTCTTATTGTTTTGTATTGTGATTGCTCGATGACTCGATCCTAGGATGCCATTATCATTCTATCCTAGGATACCTCTTTACTTTACTATAAATACAGGCTCACCAGGTAGTAGTAGCCTTAGACTTGACTTTTTGTATCCTATGGTACTTGAGCAATCGAAGACTGTGAATACTCCATCTCTCACCGAACTCTCCTCTCACTGAAGAATCCTAAGTTCCACTATTGGCTTAGGCTGACTCTTCAACTCGTACATCTTCACTGAAGTTCCTCCTCGGAACTTCCCTTAACAACAGAACCAGACCCCTTAGTGCAGCGTCTCCGTAGATCGACTTAACCCACGTCGGGTGAACGTCCCTACCGTGACGTAACATTAAGTCAAGTCTATCGAACCTACGACCACTCTGGCTAAGGGACGAAGAATTTCTGAATCCCGATCAGTCCTCGGATTCAAACCGTTTCCCATCAAGAGGAGAACAGAAGACGAAGTTCCTGGCCACGTAAAAGGAGCAGCCCTTTGGCAGGAAATCGACGGCGAAGAAGGTTATTGGGTATACGACATACTCAGTGCAGCATACCTAGCCATCGAATACAAAGAAAGTACCGAGCAGTGGTACTTCATACAGCGAGACAGCAGGACTAGGCGTTGGACAGCTACTCAACCAGTCCCCTCCCTGTATAACCTGGGAAGAAGATCGATCAGACCAACAACAGTATCAGCAATTCCACCAGATGATACACCGTTGAAGGCAGGCCAGCATATCGTGCCAACCGCTAAGAGACGTAATACAAAAAGTTCTCCAATGGCAACACAGACGACCACCACAGCTGCAACCGCAACAACGACGGCTGTCCCCCCATCAACAATACAAACATTCTTTACGAAGGGGACAGGAACAGGAAGCGGAAACCCCCCTGCTAGCATGACGGCAGCAGGAAGTGGTCCCTCCGGAGGTGGGCCCCCAGGACCACCAGGAGGAAGCGGACCGCCAGGAGGTGGCCCCCCAGCAGGTGGGGGTGCACCTGGAGGCGGAGGTGCCCCAGCAGGCGGAGGCGCACCCGGAGGCGGAGGACCCCCTCCCAGTGGCGCCCCTGTTGGAGGCGGGGCAGGTGCTGGCCCAGGCCCAGGAGCAGCAAACGGCAAACTTGGAGGAAACCCCCCAACCGACTTTGATGGTACCCGATCGCTTGCGGACCAATTCATGCAGGAATTCAACCTGTATCGAATCACAAATTTGGACGCTGAACAAATGGCGATACCTATGAAACGAGCGGCTCTGCTACTTGGTTTCATAAAAGGACCAAACGTAAAGGACTGGGTCAAGAGATGGACCAACTGGATCCTTGCGGAAATGAACAACGGAAGACTCCCGAATGACAAATTCTATTGGACAGCAGTGTCTCAAGGCTTTGAACAAGCATTCCAGGATACGGGAGCAAGGGAACGGGCAGAAGATAAACTGCGCCACCTCTCATTTATACCAAATGAGGTGGATGCATTTATCGCCCAGTTTGAATCCCTTGCAGCAGAAGCAATGTACCCCCTGGATGCTCAGTCGACACTCTCCTTATTCGCATCTAAACTTCCTTACCGCATGATGGACCATGTCTATAAGGTGGTACGCCCTCTGGATTTCAGAGGATGGGCCGACGGAGTGTGCCAGTACCACTCAGACAACACCGCAGTCCAGAATATTCGGGGGATTAACGAAGAAACTCCAAGGAAGAAGGGAGCAGGAAAGATGAACCCCGCCCAATTGGCGAAGATGCTGGGCATTAAAATGCCAGCCCCTGCTTCAGATGCAATGGACACACGCGCCGACTGTTCTCGTTCCAACTACAACAGAGGAACCCGAGGAAGAACAGCGGCGACCACTGCAAAAGAAAAACCGGACAATGAAGTCCAGAAGAAAGAAGGCCGTTGCTACATGTGCAACAAACTAGGACACCTCTCCCACAACTGTCCAGACAAACAGAAGGACAAAAAACCACCTCAGAAGGCTCGCAAGGCTAAGGCCGAAGAAAGCGAAGCAGAGGAAGAATTGGAAGAAGAGTCCGAAACTGGATCCACCCCTACCGATGTGCGATCTTCCCTCATTAAAAGCCTCTCAACCAAGGAGAAATACGCAATGATCAAAGAGGCTTGGGCAGAAGAGTACAGGGAGGATTTTTAAAACGCACAAACCCGGCGGCCATGGTGCGTGCATTACAGTTCAAAGATGTGTTTGTTTGTAAATATCGAAGTCTCCAAATCCCAACTCTGATACAAACTTCACACACAACGGCCGAAAGAAAAGTTCTCATGGATTTAGGAGCCATGGACAACTTTATCGACTTCAAGCTCCTGAAAAGAATGAAGATTGGCAAACTAAAGCTGCCACGACCCCGCATTGTGTGGAACATTGACGGGACCCAGAATAAGTCAGGAATCATCAAGTACTACATTGACCTGCAAGTCCGGACTGGGGAGAAGAAACAGAACATGAGATTCCTCGTCACTAATCTAGGAGATGACGAGATGGTGTTAGGGTACCCGTGGCTCGCTGCCTTCCAGCCATTGATCGATTGGAGAAGCGTGACCCTTGATGAAAGCATGCAACCACTTGTCATCAAGACCCTTTCATATACAACGGACGCAGAAGTAATCCGCATACGAGATGCGTGGATTAAGAAGGCTGCATCGTTATGCACCCCTGGGGAAGAACTTTTTGTCCATCGAATGGATGAAGAAATCCTCAAAAGAAGCTCGACGTCAACCGAAATGGCAGTAAAGGCTCTGTCAAAAGAAGAGAAAACCTGGGATCAGGTAGTCCCAAGACACTACCACAAGTGGAAGAAGGTCTTTTCCGAAGAAGAGGCGAAGCGGTATCCAGAACACCAACCATGGGATATTGCTATTGATTTTACGGAGGATGCCCCGAAGACGCTAGACTGCAAAATATACCCGTTATCTAAAGGCGAGCAAGAAAAGCTCGACGAATACATCAAAGATAACTTAGACAAGGGCTATATTCGTCCATCAAAATCACAATATTCGTCACCATTCTTTTTCGTCGGAAAGAAAGATGGAAAACTTCGTCCAGTAGTGGACTACCGGAAACTGAACTCCTTCACAATCCCTGACCGATATCTGTTGCCTCTGATACAGGAACTAGTGGATAAGGTGAAGGATGCCAGGTTGTTCACCAAGATGGACGTGCGAGCAGGATACAACAATATTCGCTTCCGCGAAGGCGATGAACCGAAAGCTGCTTTCAAAATGAACCTAGGACTGTTCGAACCGACAGTAATGCCATTCGGGCTGAAAAATGCCCCCGCAGTGTTTCAACGAATGATGAATACGCAGTTTAACGACCTCACAGCAACCGGTCAAGTAATCATCTATATGGACGACATCCTTATAGCAACAAAAAAGGATGAAGAAGAACACCGCAAGTTGGTTAGCAAAGTCCTTGAACGCCTTCAGAAGCTGGACCTCTACTTGAAGCCCAGTAAATGCCTATTCGAAGTAGAACACATTGAATTTTTAGGAGTAATCCTGGAAAAAGGAACCGTCACTATGGATCCAGTCAAAGTCGCTGGAGTTGCCGAATGGAAAATGCCAAAGACCACAAAAGATATTCGGGCTTTCCTTGGATTCTGCAACTTCTATAGACGATTTATCCGTGGATTTTCCTTTATTGCAAAGGCACTGAACGACCAACTGAAGAAAGGCGTTCAATGGAACTGGGGACCAAAGGAAGAAAGCACTTTTGAAACACTGAAAAAGCGAATATGTGAAGAACCGGTTTTGATACAACCGGACCAGAAGAAACCATTCGAAGTAGAAGTTGACGTGTCAAACTATGCAATGGGAGCCGTCCTAATGCAACGAAACGAACAAGGAGTGCTCCACCCAGTAGCATTCTTTTCGAAAACCATGAACGATGCCCAAAGAAATTACAACATATACAACAAGGAGCTTCTAGCCCTTGTGGAAATGTTTCGGCATTGGAGACATTTCCTACACCAGCCAGCGTTCAAAGTAAAGGTGCATACAGATCACGCCAACCTATTGTACTGGAAGAACCCAGGAGACCACAATAGAAGGGTGGCAAGATGGCATGCGGAACTCATGGAATATGACTTCGAATTGGTTCACATAGCTGGGAAGAAGAATGGTTGGGCGGACACGTTGTCACGACGCCCGGACTACGAACACGGCGAAGAAGATAATAAGGCATTGGTGGTCCTACCCCCTGCCTTATTCAGCTTCGCAAGAATGATGGGGTCAGAATATTATAACCCCAGCAACCAGAAAGAAAGGGAGCACTATAGTGCAACGGTAAACCATCGCAAATGCCAATCCCTTCAAGACCAGGTGGAAGAGGACCAGCAGACGAACAAAAGGAGCCAGGAAGTGCTCAAGAAATGGTCAAACACCTACGTTCTCACCAAACTAGTCGGAATTTGGTGGAAGATCGAAAATGACACAGACCGGATCGTTGTTGCCGGAGACAATGATCTGAAGAGGGGGGTAATTCAATTTTACCATGATACCCCATCAGCCGGACACCCAGGAATCACAAACACGTACGCCCTGGCAAAACGGGACTTCTGGTGGCCAAAGATGAAAGAAGATGTGGAGCAATACGTAAAGGGATGCGCAGCGTGCCAAGCAAATAAAATCAACATGCAGCCACTAAAACCAGCGATGATCCCTATCGCTCCAGAAAACTCTTTGCCATTCGAGACAATCGCCATGGACTTCATCACGAAGTTGCCACTTTCAGGCAAATACAACACGATCCTCACAGTTAAGGATCATGATTGCAGTAAAGTGGCGGTATTCATACCCTGCCAAGAGACAATTACTGCGGAAGGGGTAGCAGAACTCTACCTGAAACACATGTACACCCGATTCGGTGCCCCGAAGAAGATTATCTCTGACCGAGATACCCGATTTACGTCACACTTCGCCAAAGGCCTGTGTGAAGCGTTGAAGATACACCAGAACATCAGCACAGCATACCACCCCAGAACTGATGGCCAGTCAGAAAGGACAAACCAATGGCTCGAACAGTATCTTCGATTCTGGTGCGATGAAAGGCAAGACGATTGGCACAAGTACCTGCCAATGGTGGAATTCGCGCATAACCAATGGCCGAACTCCACCACCTGAAAGACCCCCTACGAAATGCTCATAGGGTATACACCGAGACTTGAATTTGGGACTAAAAGCAAGGTCCCCTCGGTAGAAGAAAGGCTCACAGCCATAGAAAAGGCGCGAACAGATGGCCACGAAAATATCATCAAAGTGCAGAAGATGATGGCCATTGCGCACCAAGGGAACAAGAAGTTCCAACCGTACAAAGAGGGAGATCAAGTGTGGATCGAGGGAACCAACTTGAAGACCCTGTACCCAGCGGCTAAACTCGGGCCAAAGTGGCACGGACCCTTCAAAGTGATGAAACAGCTATCAGAAGCGGTGTACCGCGTGGAACTGCCAAGACAGTGGAAGATTCATAACGTGTTTCACGTGAACCTTCTAACACCTTATAAGGAAATGGAGTTTCATGGGCCGAACTATACCCGGCCACCTCCTGATATCATCAATGAAGAACCCAAGTACGAAGTTGAGAAGATTCTAGATGCGCAGCAACGAGGGAAAGGGCGCAAGCTCCACTACCTAATCAAGTGGAAAGGCTATCCCACGAGTGACAGTTTGTGGGAGAAAGCAGAAGATGTCCACGTGGACGAACTGATAGGTGTCGTGATCCGGCTCACCATGGACTTACTTTTCTTTTTTACCTTATCGCTTTCCTTACCCTCGGACTACCTCGGAGTACTAACCTGTTGACTCATTACCATGTACGCTTTCTTACTCCGATTCCCCTTCTTCCCCTTTCCCCTTTGCGCTTCCTATTGTTCCCTGTTCTACCTTCTTCCCCATTTGCGTTGCCCTTTGTTCTCTATTATAGTACCCCCCTCATGGGATGGACACGGAGTAGCTACCTATATAAGCTCGACCACTTGTGTGCTTATTCCCTAGTCTTGTCTTCGTTTATTATACTAGCGAATACCAGACCTGTTCACTCCTCAACTGTGTGCCCCCTTCTTGTTGTCTCATCACCACTGTTGGTCTTCCCTTAGTTGGGAGCCACCTCGAAGCTTTGCGTTTGTGCTATAACAACGCGCACACACAGACCCTAAGTCGCTCGACTTAGTCCCTCGTACTTCGGCAGTCTGACCGAAGTCCCTTGTACCTCGTCACTAAGTCCATTGACTTACCCTTCGAACCCTTGCTCCTTGGTTGTCCCTCACGGACCTTCGTCTCTTAGAACTCCCTCAGCCTTGGTTACCATTTACCAAGCACCTCGTCCTTGTACCCTGTCCTTGTCCCCCTCGTACCCTCGGTGCACGTTGCACAGTAAGGCCCCGCTAGGCCTTAACAATAGCGGAGTTTAAAGCTAGGAAGGGGGCAAACAAATCAAAAGCCCGTAAAATGTATATAAGATGGGCCAAAACGACAGAAGAACCCAATCTCATTCCTCATTCCAATCTCCTACCTCATTCCACTCCCAACTCCTATACGCTATTATCTGCTCCTGCCAGCATTGTACCAACACTCCCTGCCTCATCACCTCCCGTCATAGCTCCTCCATCTCATCCCAGTCATATGCCATGCACTCTTTTCCAATCCCCAGCTATGACTTGCGTCTCTACTCAGAAGCCCTCAAAGACAAGGAGGCACCCACCTGTCATCGTACCTTGGCGCGACGCGCATATACAATCACAGGCTGTCCACCCTACAGCACGAACAAAATTCACAACCCCACCTTTGAACGACTCAGGAATGGAGCCAGGCGTTCACTTAAGAAGGCTGCCATTGCCGCCGGTCACAAGTACTGTAACTGGTGTGGGCACGAATTTCCAGACCACATACGCTGGAGGATGGGACGACAAGAAGAGTGGGAGATGTGTTACTGTTGAAGACAGTAACGTAGGAGAGGGACGACCAGCCTCACAACACAAGAACCCAGACACTAATAGCCGCAGCAAAGAGAGGTGCTACCCATCAGCTGGCCTATTAGTGGAAGCAAGCCAACGTACTGGCTTCCTTCACCCCTTCGCCAACAGATCCTGGAGACCGGTAACGCCAATAAGAATTTGGGTCACCACGGAAGTCAAACAGGAAGAGGGAGGGGGACCACCCAGAAGAACAAACATTGAGGCTGGGACGATGACGACAGAGGGGGAGAAGATGAAGAAAGAAAATGCCAAGGAAGGCAAGAAGAAGAAGAGACTTGGGAAGGAGTCGAAGACCCTCAATTGGATCAAGGGGGCTCTTAGTTTGGCAAAGCCGAGGCGACTTTGCGCTTGAAAGGGGGGCTGTGTTATGACACTGCCTATTTTAATCCCCTTCCTCATTTTGCCTACAGGACATGTGACCCTTTTCACTTTCTTATCACGTGGTCATTCTCATGCGAGTCACGGTGACTTGCTATTGTTTAGTTCTCATAAGAGTCATGGAGACTCTTTACTGATATTCCCTTGTGAGTCATGACGACTCTTGCCCATTGCGAAGGGGCTACTGTTTTGGATATATCAGTTTCACTTATATCTGTTGTTTCACATCTTACATGTGATTACTGCGAGCTGTGCTCCGCAGTTCTTATTGTTTTGTATTGTGATTGCTCGATGACTCGATCCTAGGATGCCATTATCATTCTATCCTAGGATACCTCTTTACTTTACTATAAATACAGGCTCACCAGGTAGTAGTAGCCTTAGACTTGACTTTTTGTATCCTATGGTACTTGAGCAATCGAAGACTGTGAATACTCCATCTCTCACCGAACTCTCCTCTCACTGAAGAATCCTAAGTTCCACTATTGGCTTAGGCTGACTCTTCAACTCGTACATCTTCACTGAAGTTCCTCCTCGGAACTTCCCTTAACAACAGAACCAGACCCCTTAGTGCAGCGTCTCCGTAGATCGACTTAACCCACGTTGGGTGAACGTCCCTACTGTGACGTAACACTGGGGGCGAAAAGGGGGGGGAGGCATTCTTGCGCAACCCCCTGTCTGCGCGTGAACAGGGGTGGGGTACAAAGGGGCTGGGGTGGGGACCTCATCCCATGCGGACCCACGTTCAGGTGCTTTCATGTGCCACCTCCTTGTTCACATGTAAACAGGGCAGGGGAGGGGGGAAGGGGGGAGAGAAAGTGGAGGGAGAGGGGGTGTGTGTTATGCTTCGGTAAGCGTGGGCCTTGCTTTAGGCGATAAGACGCGAGTACTCAGCTCTGAAATATGCTAAGTCAAACATGGAGTCCCACGACTTCAACACGATGACGGCCTTGCAACTGGGAAGACGCTTCTAAGTCTTATGCAGTGCACTCTCCTGCGGCAGAACCTAAGATGGGAAGGAATGATCTGAAACCGATGATTCAAGAAGACCAAGATAGTGACTCTTGGTCTTCTGCGACTACTACTTATACACAATGATGGAGGGCTTTAAAGCGCCTCCCGAACAATATTGACCTATAGCAATACTAGCTCAAACCCTAGTACCGCTATCCTAGTAATCAGTAAGCTACGGTACCATGTGATACTACTGCTGACTGATAACACGTGAAATGATAAAGTCCCTGACTAATGTAAACAATCACGAGCTTACTACCGTAGTTAGAACCTGATAGTAAGCGTTCGATAAGTCCGATCCATAACATCACCCCCTTTTCAGGAGCAACGCCCACGGAGCCCGGGCGGTCCCATCCATCCTGCCCGTACGTCCTCTATCCTCTGCATTGCCCGTGCCCACTCCAACCTACTGATGCATCTTGCCTTGTCCGTCGCTAATCGCCCCCTCGTGTCCTGTAACTCCGCTATCCGTGCCTCCAAACGCCCCATCTCCGCCCCTAAGGCCCGGTAGCGTCGAATCTCGGCAACGAGACTTATGTCCTTGCATTCAAGGACGGCTCGGTTGATGGCTGCGGCATCGTCGTACCCCCCATCGAAGAGGATCAAATCCTCCTGTGCGTATTTGAGGTGGGAGGATGGGTGCACCACATACTGGGGTGCCGCATACAGGGGTTTCAGGAACACCCTGTCGGATTCGTCGATCAGGCCGAGCACGATGGGATCGTTGCTCATGATGGCCTGGACGTATTTGGCTGGGCGCGTCACGCCGTCGGGGGTGGTGATGGGGAAGTGAATATAATCGGGTCCCCTATTGACCCGGAACCCGTGTGGTGCGCGGGCATTGGTGACGGAGCCGATGGCTCGGTCGGCGAGTTGGGGACGGATATGACCCCAGTATAGGGGGGTCCCGTCGGTGGCGAGGGCGTGTCGGGTAGTATGAGGTGATACATTAGTTTCTCGGCCATAGTGAATGTGGGGGTGCTCAGCAGGGTAACTCTCGTCCTCACTGTCCGTGACCTCTCCCACTTCTCTCTCATCTCCTTCATCTGGCATTGGGCTATTTGTAGCTGTTCGTCCCTCCAGTCGTCGGTCACCTCCTTCCACGACTTCTTTGGCTTCATCGCCGCTTCATACCGTTCCCTGGCGTGCTCGGACTTCTCCACCGCGGTCGAGAGCTCGGCGAAAGTCGTCAACTTCCACGGTGGTGAAAGGTCGGTCAGCGATGGGAAGTCCGGTGTCGGCGTGGAGGATGTGCCACAAGGCTGGCTGCCCATTGATGTCAGGGGACAATTGGGCGCTGTTGTTACTTCTGCCTTGAGCGGGGAACTGGCTGAGTGTGCTATGGAACTCAGCTGGGGTGATGGGCCCCTCGGGCCCAGCTCCGTTTCCTTCAACCACGACGACCTCCGTCCCATCGACAGGGGCTGCTGGTGCCCGCTCTTCCTCCAGCTCGATAGCAAAAATCCTCTCGGGGGTTCCGAGGTAGTATGAAGACGTCGATAGGGCGGCATTGGGAGTGAAGGGCATTGGCTAAGTGGGAGTAATGGTGATGGTTGTAGTGGAAGGAGAGGATGGAGTACTTCTGCCGACCCTTCCACTCCTTATAACTGTTTGTGGGGCGGCCTTTTGTTAAGGCCTAGCGGGGCCTTACAGTGCGACGTGCACCAAGGGTACGAGGGGGATAAGGACAGAGTACAAGGACAAGGTGCTTGGTAAACGGTAACCAAGGCCGAGGGAGTTCTAAGAGACGAAGGTCCGCAAGGGACAACCAAGGAGCAAGGGTTCGAAGGGTAAGTCAATGGACTTAGTGACGAGGTACAAGGGGCTTCAGTCAGATGGCCGAAGTACAAGGGACTAAGTCGAGCGACTTAGGGTCTGTGTGTGCGCGTTGTTATAGCATAAGCGCAAAGCTTCGAGGTGGCCCCCAATTAAGGGAAGACCGACAGTGGTGATGAGACGACGAGAAGGGAGCACACAGTAGAGGAGTAAACAAGTCTGGTATTCGCTAGTATGATAAACGAAGACAAGACTAGGGAATAAGCACACAAGTGGTCGAGCTTATATAGGTAGCTACTCCGTGTCCGTCCCATGAGGGGGATACTATAATAGAGAACAAAAGGCAACACAAATGGGGAAGAAGGTAGAACAGGGAACAATAGGAAGCGCAAAAGGGGAAAGGGGAAGAAGGGGAATCGGAGTAAGAGGGCGTACATGGTAATGAGTCAACAGGTTAGTACTCCGAGGTAGTCCGAGGGTAAGGAAAGCGATAAGGTAAAAAAGAAAAGTAAGTCCGTGGTGAGCCAGATCACGACATCACCCCTGCTCTTGGTAGATGCTTCCATGCATCAATCACCTCGGTCCTCCACCTCCCAATTGACGTCGTCGTAGGCGTCGTAGTCGTTATCATGAGTGTCGTTCCCATAGAAGGACTGCCACGACTTGAAGTACCACTCACAACCACCATTGAAGCGTTTGTGCTTGGGAGGGACGCGGCACCTCTCTCCATCGAAGCACCTGGAGTGGGGGTAGAAGCACTTGTATGCAGGATGGCCCACGTTGTCGCAGTAAAAGCAGCGCTGCCACATGGGGCAGTTCTTGGCGGAGTGGGTGACGTTGGGGACGCGGCACTTGGTGCACTTGAGGACGGAGGGGCGGACGGGCTGAGGATTAGGAAGGGGGGCCTTCTGGGAGGCATGGGACTCGTGACCCTGGGTCAGGATCCAGCGGGACACGCCTGGCTTCTCTTCATCATGAAGCCATGGCATGGGGAAGCGGGTGTAACGCTCCCCTCCCAGGTGTTGGTCCTCCAAATACTCCCTGATGGGAATACCAGAGGACGCCATTGCGTCGTCGGTGTAGCATGGGTGAGGAATGTAAGCGTTCCCCATAAGATAAGGATGAAGGCGCGTGCGCGCCTGTGATGTGACCAGCCTCTGCCGGATAACTCCTGACCTCCTCCTCCAGTCGTTCCAGGCATCCGCCAAGTCCCTCTCCCGCTCCAGTAGGACGCGGTGTTCCTCTTCCAGGAATCGGTACCTGTCTATATCAGCATTGACCCTAACATCGTTGAGGACCCTGAGGCCGGTTTCAACAGCCTCCTTGTCAGGGTGGTCGGTGTGGAATGGGGAGAGGTCGGCGTTATCTGGGTAGGCAGGGGGGGGTCCGTGGAAGGGGGCGGCAGTGAGGGGAGCTCCATAGTCCTGGTAGCAGCCAGTGTCCCTGCGGCGTTCTAAGACATAGTGGTTGTGGCCCTCGCGGTCCCATTCATAGCGAATGTAATGGGGACGCTTAGGGGTGCCATCCAGCCCGGTGATTGAGAAGGAATAATGAGCGTGGTTAGCTCGTTGTGAATCGTAGATCATGAAACCGGCAGGGGGGTCATCATCGGACCTGTCGTTGCCCAGGTCAATAGAAGAGGCAGGTGATGGTGAGTGGGAGAGTGGCGTGAGGGGGCGACAAGGCTCGGGGGTATGGAGGCGGAGATAGGCAGGGGAGTTGATGCGAGGAGGGACAGGGAGAGGTTCAGGGGATGGAGCAGGAGACTGGATATGGTCGGCCAGCGGAAGGGGGTTGCCTAGAGGAGACCCAGGAGCACCAAAGGTTCCCTCAGAAGGGACAGGGGATGTGGCATGCGAGCCGATGCGGTCAGCAAGAGAGCGGTCGTTGGTGGTAGCAGGGGAGGTAGACATAGTGGCAGGACAAGTAGTGGTGGGTGACAGAGTGATAGAACGGATGATGAGCGGAGTGGGGGAAGAGGCAGGGTTTAAATATGGAGTTACTCCATGTCCATCCCAGAGGGAGCGGATGGAGCTAGGGTTTTGCCGACGGAAGTTGGTAACAAGTTGGTCGGCATGAATGTGAGCCGAGGGTTCCCATGAGTCATGGGCCTCGGAGAAGCCCTTCCATCTGACCAAATACTGCAGTTGGTTGCGCCTGCATCGTGACCCTAGAATTTGCTCCACTTCCCACTCCGGTTCCCCATCAATCAGGTCAGGGGAAGGTTCCGTGAAGTTCGGACCATGCTCGGGTGTTTCCTTGAAAGGGGTGAGAAGGGAAGCATGGAAGACGTTATGTATCTTCCATTGCAGAGGGAGCTTAAGACGGTAAGAGGTATGTGAAATGGCAGCGGTGACTAGGAAGGGGCCATAACGCCGTGGAGATAGTTTGGCAGATGGATGGGTGGTGTGAAGGTTCTGGGCCTTGAGCCAAACTCTATCTCCGACACAGTAGGGGGTGAAACGAGTGTGTGACCTAGTCATGAGGTCCTGCGAGCGCTTGATAGCGTCTTGTGCCTGCTGGTGTGCTTCCTTTATCTGCTGCATGTGCTGGTCAACAGAGGGGACGGTGGAGAAGCGGAAGGTTTGGTGAACGCGTGGGGTGTGTCCCATAAGGAGGTCAAAAGGGGTCTTCTTGGTGGTGGAGCTGGGCCAGGAGTTGTGTGCAAATTGTGCAAGGGGGAGCCAGGACGCCCAGTCATCCTGTTTGTAATTGGTGAAGATGCGGAGATACTGTTCCAGCCATTGGTTAGTGCGTTCTGATTGGCCGTCAGTTTGGGGGTGGTAAGCAGTACTAATGTTCTGATTGATGTGAAGTAATTTGCAAAGTTCTTTGGTAAATGCGGAAGTAAAACGAGGGTCTCTGTCCAAAATGATGCGTTTGGGAAGTCCATAATGGGGAAGTACGTAAGTAGCGTAAAGTAATGCTGTTTTCTCAGCGTCTATGGTTTCGTTGCAGGGGATGAATATGGAGGCTTTGGAGCAGTCGTGGTCTGTAATTGTAAGTATAGTATCGTAGTTGGAGGATAGGGGGAGCTTTGTAATGAAGTCCAAGGCAATGGTTTCGAAAGGAAGGGAATGGGGGTCTGTGGCAATGGGGTAGAGCGGTGGCTTTGGGTTGGTAGGGTTGTTTTTGTGTGATTGACAGGTGGCGCAGCCCTTGATGTAGTTGGTGATGGAGATTTTCATGTTTGGCCACCAGTAATCGCATGAGATAGCCCAAAGGGTCTTGGAAATTCTGGGGTGTCCGGCTGTGAGAGAGTTGTGATATAGGGAAATTACCCCCCTCCTTAGATTGTCATTTTCCACGATGACAAGGCGTGAGCCGTTCCAGAGAAAGCCCTCCTTCTGAGTGAGGTTGTGAGAGAGTGTCCATCTAGAGAGAAGGTCCAGCTGTTTGAGTTGGTGGGCTCGTGCACGATCATCGAGGGAGGAGGAGAGGGCAGCATTGACAAAGAGCGAAGGGGGGAGGACAGTGACCTGGTCATTGTCCGCTGAGCCATCATAGAAGTCAGGGCGCCTGGAAAGAGCGTCGGCCTTATTGGAGGCTCCAGGTTGGTGAACGAGTGTGAAATGGTAATCTGCCAGTTTGGGGAGGTATCTGGCGACGCGACGATTAATGCGTTGGGGGTTACGGTAGTATTGGAGATTCTTGTGATCAGTGAGGACGGTGATGGGATGGGGGGATCCTGCTAGGAGGTGACGCCAGTTCTCCAGGCCACGAACGACGGCCAGGAGTTCTCTGTCATGGATATCATAGTTCCGTTCTGCCTCAGTGAACGTCTTTGAGTGGAAGCCGATGGCGCGGGATTTCCCCCTATGGTCCTTCTGAGAAAGGATTGCCCCAGTGGTGAATGCAGAGGCGTCAACTTCTAGTTGGAAGGGTTTAGACATATCTGGCTGGGAAAGGGCAGGATCGGAGAGTACGTGGGAGATGAGGGCGTCGAGGGCGTGGTGACATTTGGGAGTCCATCGGAATGGGGTCTCCTTCTTCAGGAGTGCGGTAATGGGGCGGGCGATGTTGGCAAAGTTCGGGATGAAGGGGCGTTGGTATCCTAAGACACCCAATGTGCTTCTGACCTCTTTGAGGGTTTTGAGGTCGCGTGGCCAGTCACGGAGGCCATCTGCTTTGACAGGGTCAATCTTGATCTGGTCACCATCTACGATGATGCCGAGGTATTCGATGCGGGGTTGTTCGAAGGCGCACTTGGAGGGTTTGAGGAAGTAAGATTCAACTTCTAGGAGGTCAAGGACTTCATGGACAATGGTGTGGTGGCGTGATAGGTCGTCATGAGTAGCGATGAGGATGTTGTCCATGTAGATGAAGAGTTCCTTGGGGTATTTGTCCTTGAGGTGGCGGAACATGTGGTTCATGGTGCGGGAAAAGGTAGCGGGGGAATTGGTGAGGCCGAAGAACATGACACGAGGTTGGAAGAGGCCGAAGGGTGTTTTGAATGCGGCCTTCCACTGATCTTCTTCTTTGATGCGGATATTGTTATAGCCCCAGCGGATATCGAACTTGGTGAAGATCTTCTTCCCCTGGAGCTGTTCGAGGATGGTGTTGATCAGTGGGAGAGGGTACGTGTCGCGGATGGTCCATGAGTTAAGGGGTTTGTAGTCTTGAGTGGGGCGTAGCTTGCCATCCTTCTTTTTCACGAAGAAGAAGGAGGAGGCATAGGGGGAGTTAGATTCAACGATGTAACCTTTCTCCAAGTGTTCCTTAATGAACTCCTTGGTGACTTCTTCTTCGACCAGGGTGAGGGGGTATACCTTGCAATTGATGGTGGCGGGAGCGTCTGGCTTGAGAGTGATGGCATGGTCATCTTCTCTGGCAGGGGGGAAGCGTTGTGCAGCTTTCTCGGAGAAGACTGGCATGGTGCTGGTATTCGGAGGGGATGTCGGTTACTGGTGGGGTTTTAGAGGCGATAGCCTTTTCAGCCCATTTCTGAGCGATGCTGTTGATCTGGGGGTGGACGCGTTTGTGATAAGAGACGGAGTGGAGTACGAGGTCCTCTCCTTTGAGGGTGTTGGTAGTCCAGTCGATTCTGGGGTTGAATCGTTTAAACCATGGGTGACCTAGGATGAGGCGGTCGTGTCCGAGGTTGGCGATGTATAAGGGCATTCTTACTGCTTGTGCCCCTTGGTTGATGACGAGGTAGGTGAGGTGGGTAATGGAGCCTGCTTGGTTGAGGGTCCCGTCTACATTGTGGATGAGGTGGGGGGTGCGTAGTTCTTGTGTCCCAAGGTGTAACTTTGAGACGGTGCGAGTGTCGATGAAATTGTTGGTTGCCCCACTATCAAGGAGGACTTCTACTTCAGCCTTTCCATGCCACATGTAAATTTGAACGGGGATTGTCATTGAATCGTTCTTCGTACTATACATGGTGCTAATGGTTGCCTTGCTCTCGGCTGTTAGAGTTCGGCATCGTGAAAATCCTGGTCATCCAGGTATTCTCCTCGCTCTTCTTCAGTCATGCTAGCTATGATAGCCGCAATCTGTTGAGCCTTGGTTTTCTTGGGGACACTGGTAGAGGGAGTGGTGGAAGCGGTGGTGGAGGGTGCAGTGGTGGACGACGTGGAGGTGGTGCGAGCACTGGAGGTGCTCTGGCGCTGGGGGCATTCGCGGGACATATGTCCCTGATGACGACAACGGAAGCAGCGTCCTTCTTTTGCTAGCTTCTCGTGTTCTTCTGGGGTAAGCTTCTTGAGGTTTTGGGGGGTGCTGGTGGTGGTATCTACGTCCATGGGGATGATGCCATGGTTGTGGGACTGGGTGTGACGGGGCTGTGTGGTGTGCGAAGTGGACTGGAACGGGATTCTTTTTTTGCTAAGGAGGAGGTTAGAGTTGCGCAGCTCGCGCGTTCGCTCTACTTCTCTTCGTGCTGCATTCTTCCACTCATCCATGGTGACAGGCCAGGTATCCCTATAGAGGACACGACGGTGGATGGACTCTTCAAGTCCGGCTTTGAACTGGGCGATGGTGCCCTTGGCAGTGGGTTCCCATTCAGCAGCGGTGGTGAGCCGCTCGAAGGTGGCGATGTAGGTGTCAATGTCGAGGTCCTTCATGCGAAGGTTCATAAGTTTCTGATAGGCTGATTGGGCGTGGGTGGAGTCGGCCCAGGCACTCTTGAAGTCAGCCTCAAAGGTGTCCCATAGAACTTCGTCAGTGCGGGCAATGGGGGTGGTAGAGTGTTTGACTTTAGCGATGAGGCCTTTTTCTTGGGCTTCCACCCAGTCAGCGACGAGGGGTCCCTGGATATAAGATAGGGCAGTGAGGACGCGCAGGTAGGGTTGCGCCATGATGTTGATGTTGTCATTGAGGGCCCAGTAGGATGGAACTGGCTAAGGAAGGTGCCGCTGAGGGTGCGGTCACCAGTGAAGGTGTTTGGAGCGACTGATCGGAGTGCTCCCGATGTGATGGTGCGGGTGGTCATGGTGGTAGGGACTGTGACTGGTGCGGTGGTTATGGGTGGCACAGGTGGAGTGGTGGTAGTGGGTGCTGTGACAGGAGTGGGGACGCGTGGAATAGAGGGAAGAGCCGGTGGTTCGATGGTGGGGAGTGCATTGTCTGGGTTATTGGGGTCAGTGGGTAAATACCAACCAAGTCCTAGGTCGTGTTCTGCTGGGTCTGCTGGAACAGCGTGTGCTGGAGAGGCGAAGAAATTTGCGCCTTCTCTGGTGAGTGGGTACCAATGATGGTTGATGAATTCAACCGGAACTGCTTTTCCGTCGTGGTTAAGGTAATATCCTCCTTGTGGATCGCTAGGGAAAGTAGACCAGTAGGCGGAGCCAACGATGTGGGCAGGGAGATCTGCTTTGTGGCGACGGGGTACTCAGGTGGGGTGAACAGGGTCTAAGGTGATGAATAGACTAGCCATGGTGTTTTCAGGGTGCTGTGGGTTGATGGGTACGAAGGAGCAGCAAGCGGAGTTACTGCAACAGGGTAGAAGAGTCTTATCTTATGTTAAGGCCTAGCGGGGCCTTACAGTGCGACGTGCACCGAGGGTACGAGGGGGATAAGGACAGAGTACAAGGACAAGGTGCTTGGTAAACGGTAACCAAGGCTGAGGGAGTTCTAAGAGACGAAGGTCCGCAAGGGACAACCAAGGAGCAAGGGTTCGAAGGGTAAGTCGATGGACTTAGTGACGAGGTACAAGGGGCTTCAGTCAGACGGCCGAAGTACAAGGGACTAAGTCAAGCGACTTAGGGTCTGTGTGTGCGCGTTGTTATAGCATAAGCGCAAAGCTTCGAGGTGGCCCCCAATTAAGGGAAGACCGACAGTGGTGATGAGACGACGAGAAGGGAGCACACAGTAGAGGAGTAAACAAGTCTGGTATTCGCTAGTATGATAAACGAAGACAAGACTAGGGAATAAGCACACAAGTGGTCGAGCTTATATAGGTAGCTACTCTGTGTCCGTCCCATGAGGGGGATACTATAATAGAGAACAAAAGGCAACACAAATGGGGAAGAAGGTAGAACAGGGAACAATAGGAAGCGCAAAAGGGGAAAGGGGAAGAAGGGGAATTGGAGTAAGAGGGCATACATGGTAATGAGTCAACAGGTTAGTACTCCGAGGTAGTCCAAGGGTAAGGAAAGCGATAAGGTAAAAAAGAAAAGTAAGTCCGTGGTGAGCCAGATCATGACACCTTTGAATTTTGATATTCCGCTAAAGCTTCATCGGCGAATAGATCTTCCCGGTTGACCCACTGATTCTCCGAGTCAGGGTAACCCTTCCATTTGACCAGGTATTGCTTCTTTCGCCCTCTGCCGAAATGCCGTTCATCGAGAACCTTCTCAATTTCGTATTCCTCCTTGCCGTCTACCAAATCGGGTGGTGGCCGTTGGTAGTTTTTCCCATGAAGTGGGGTCTCGTGGTACTTGGTGAGAAGATCCACATGGAATACTGTGTGAATTTTCCATTGTGGGGGAAGGTTGAGCCGGTAATTGACAGGGGACATCACCTGTGTTATAGTAAAGGGTCCGTGTCTTTGGGGCGCGAGTTTCGCCATTGGTTGATGAGTGCGTAAGTGGTGTCCTTCCAGCCACACGAGGTCTCCCGTCTGGAACTTTGGACCGTTCTTGGCTTTGACCCATGACTGCTGTGCTTTAATAATCAGTTCCTGAGCATGTTTCCGTGCTTCTTGGAACTGTTCTGCTCTGAGCGTTACTTGGGGAATGGGTGATGGTTTATCCGTCCAATCAGCTCGCGGGTTATACCCCATGAGGAGGTTAAAGGGGGATTTCCGCATATATTCATGTGGCCAGTTATTATGGGCAAATTCTGTGAGTGGCAAATATCCGCACCAATTGTCTTGCCTTTCGTTGGTCCAGAAACGGAGGTATTGTTCTACCATTGGTTCGTCCTTTCGGATTGGCCGTCCGTTCGTGGGTGGTACGCGGTGGAGATATTCTGTCTGATACCCAATACTTTACATAATTCCCGGGTGAAGCGGCTCGCGAATCGTGGGTCTCAATCACTTATGATCTTTGAAGGGAGTCCAAACCGTGTGAAGACATGTTTTAGATAGAGGGCTGCGACTTCTTCTGCACTGATTTCTTTGTTGCAGGGTATGAACACCACAGCTTTACTACAATCGTGGTCCGTTATGGTTAGTATAGTGTCATACCCCTGCGAAAGTGGTAACTTAGTTATGAAATTGAGTGCTATAGTTTTGAAGGGTAGTGCTTCTGGTTTCGGGTAGATGGGGTTGAGAGGGGCTTTGTCGCATCTGTGTTGCACCTTGATGCGTTGGCATTCGGCGCATCCCTTGATGTATTCCAATGCATCTTTGGCCATCCTGGGCCACCAGTAAGTGCGTCCTACCAGTTGCGCCGTTTGTTTGATACCTGGGTGTCCGTGAGCCAGTAGGTCATGATGATCATGGAGTATGCGTCTCTTATTGTGGATTCCTCCAGTGACTACCCGTCGTCCATCTTTGTACCATATGCCTTCTATTTTCTTAAGTTGGTGCGCATCTACCCAGGGTGTGAGAACAGACTCTCTCTGCTCGTATACTGGGTCTGGTAACGTGGTGTCGTCATGTGTAAGGCTGTCTTCGTTTGTTTGTATGTGTTCTATTCGGGCTCCTCGTATGGACATTTTGTCTGGTAATACCGTGACGTCCTGGTTGTCCTCTTCTCCCTGGTCGTAGTCTGGTCGTCTTGACAGGGCATCTGCCCTTCCATTTGCAGTTCCCTTGATATGGTGAATTTCGAAGTCGTATTCTGACAATTCGAGTACTTCCCTGGCGACCCTTCGGCTTATCTTTTGAGGGCTTCTCCAGTATTGTAGGTTCATGTGATCGGAGAAAACTTTCGTCCTGTGCGGTGATCCTGCCAGTAAGGGTCGCCAGTGTTGGAACACTCTTACAATTGCCAATAATTCCAAGTCGTAGATGTCGTAATTCCTTTCAGCTTTGTTGAGGGTAGTGGAGAAATAGCTGATTGGGTGGCGTTTGCCGTCATCTTGTCGTTGCAGTAGTACTGCTCCGATTGTGAATCCTGAGGCATCGACTTCGAGTTCAAATGGTTTACTCAGCTGCGGGTGTGCCAGTACTGGTTCTGAGGTGACAAGTCCCTTTAACTTGTTAAATGCGTCGTGTTCCGTTCCTGTCCACTTCCAGTCGGCTCCTTTCTTTGTCAGTTGGTTCAGTGGCTTTGCGTGGTGTGAGAAGTTTTGAATAAATGCGTGATAGAAATTGCAAAAGCCCAGGAATGATCGAACGTCTTTGACCTTTGTAGGGGTTGGCCAGTCTTTGATACCGGAAATTTTGACGGGGTCCATGCGTGTCACCCCCTTTTCAAGGATTACCCCCAGGTAATCCATTTGTGGCGCATGGAATAGGCACTTTTCAAGTTTGTAGTAGAGGTTGTGTTTAGCCGAGACTTCCAATACGTCTTGGACTGCCGCTATATGATCTGCCATATCGTGTCCTACCCATGTTGCTATACCAATGTCGTCCATGTATACCTGTATTGTGGTCCCCCATAGTTCATGTTTCGCTATGATGTCTTGACATATGTGGTTCATCATCGTCTAAAATGTTGCCAGTGAGTTGGTTAGTCCGAAGAACATGACTGTGGGTTCGAATAGTCTGTATCTCGTTTTGAAAGCCACCTTTTCTTCGTCTCCCTCTTTGATACGTATGTTGTTGTAGCCCCATCTTACGTTGAGTTTGGTGTATATGTGGGCGTTGCTGAGATCTGTGATTAGATCAGATATGAGGGGTAAAGGATATTGATTGCGTATTGTGTGAGCGTTGATCCGTCGATAGTCTTGTACTGGGCGTAGTTTACCATCCTTCTTTTTAACGAAGAAGAATGGTGACGCATAGGGAGACTTTGAGGGTCGTATGTATCCTTTGTTGAGTTGTTCCATTAGAAAAGCTTTGAGGGCCGTATCCTCTTCCTGCGTTAGTGGGTAGACTTTGCAGTCTATGGCTTCGGGGGTCCCTTTCTTGAACTGTATCTTGTGATCCCACACCCGAGGTGGTGGGAATCGGTGTGACACTTCTTCGTTAAATAGTCGGTCGTACTTGTTATAGCAAGGTGGTAACTCAGCTTTAACGGTGTATTGCTTCACTTGTATTGCTAATTCGGTGGATGTGATCCTCCCATGTGCAAATTCCTCGTCCTCCAGCTGTTGTATGATGTCTTCCTTCTCTTCCATCGTAACGGTTGCGATGGTGGGCTGTATTCTTCTGATCCAGGGGTTTACTGTTCGTAGCACTACCGGTAGTGCATCTTCTTTGATAACTGCATGTCTCCAGCTGAAAGTTGGTTCGTATGTGGCCAGCCACGGGTAGCCAAAGACAATGTCTTCATTGCCTATGTCGGTTATGAGGAATCTCATCTCCTTGTGGATCCCTTTTGTTTGTACGTCCAGATCTACATAGTAAGTGATGAGTCTGGCTCTATTCTTGGTATTGTCGATGTTCCATATCTTTTTGGGCTTTTCCAGCGGTTTCATCCCGATTCCCATCCGCTTTACGAAAGCGGGGCGTAGGAAGTTATCAGTGGCTCCGGAGTCCACTAATGCTCTGATGTTGGCTATGGCGTAATTCGTGCGAATCGATACTGGAATTCTCATAGAACGGTAGCGAGTTATGATCACAGAATTACATTTTACTGCCCTTACCCAGGCCGATGGGTTCAGGCGCTTCGAAAATCCTCTCTTTTCCACAAATCCTGTAGGATGAGGTCCTTGACCTCGTCTTCTTCGGCTGCTACCCCTTTCATCCAGGTGTCAGCTTGTTGTTGTGCGGTTTCTGCTCTTGCCGCTTGTACTTGTTTGGGTTCATATGACCTGCTGTCGATCCTTCTGGTGTTACTGGGTTGGTTGTAGGTGTGCTGTGGGCAGTTACGACTGAAGTGTCCCTTTTGTCCACAAGTGTAACAGGTGACTTCCCTCATGTCACGCCAACCTCCTCGTCCTCGTCCTATGAACCCTCCTCTTGGTGGTGTGTTTCGGGGGTGCACTCGATCCCAACTACCTTGTATTTCTTCGGCGCCTGTGAGTCTTCCTCTTACTCGGTCGGCCGATGTATCCATAGCATTTGGATCTCTGAGGATGTTGTGGGGTGGCCCCCATCCGGTGTTGCAGGTGTTCCCCCATCCGCCTCTGTTGCTATTCCCTTGCTGCCTTCCTGGGTTCATGAGGCCTCGATGTTGCTCCAGTCGAGCCTTCATGTGTATGTACTGTTGTTGTCTTCTGATAACCGCTTCTTTCCATTCCTGGAAAGTTTGTGGGTTGTCGTATGTGTACGCTTTCTTGTATAGGTCACGGGGTAGCCCATCCATAAACAGGTCCATCGTGAGTGGTGAATCCAGGCGGTAATCAGCCTGTCGCGCTAGTTGTTCAAATTGTGTGACATACACGTCGATATCTCCTCCGGTCATTTTGATCCCTCTTTTGAGCATTGCTTGGGCCTGTTCTTTCTCTAGTGTGTTTGAAAACCGCCTATTAAAGGCCATTATCACTTCGATCCACAGATGTGGGTCGTTGTCGGCAATTCCGGTGCTAACTTGTCAGTTGAGCCATCTGCTGGTCTCCGTGATCCAATTATTGACATCTTTTCCTTGGATGTAAGTGAGAAACAACATAGCTCTGCGGTAGGCGTTGGCCATGATGGGGTTGTTATTGTTGATACCCCAGTATAGTTCCCATTGAGTGAGGAACTCTTCGGTTCTGTGTCGATCCCCTCTGAATATTTCTGGGGCATTTCCAGCAAATTTATCGGAATGGTGTCCTCCTGGTATTCCGATTGGCCCTGCTCCGAGTATTCCTCCTCCTGGTGGTCCTCCTCCTGGTGGTCCTCCTCCTGGCGGCCCTCCTCCTGGTGGCCCTCCTCCCGGTGGTCCTCTTCCTGGTGCTGGGGATCCTCCGCCTCCGGTTGGGGGATCTGGTTGATCTGGTCCAATTGCTCGGAATAGAGCGGCGTCGTCCGCTGTCATTATATGTCCTGTTTCTGGGTGGATGGGGAGCGTAACTTCCCGTGTTTCTGTTAGTGTGGCCATTGGGGGGTGAATGGTGATTTGCTCAGCTCTTTTGATGAATTCTGGTTCCAGTGGCTCAAGTGCTTGGGTCGGTTCTTCGTCTGATTCGCTATCTGAAGCTTCCGGTCCTTCCGAAGGTGCTGAGAGACTTTGGTTTTCTCCGTCGATGGGTCCCCAGTCGTTTCTTGCGACTACTTCCTCTTCGTAGATATCGCACCCGTACCTATAGGGTAGAGTGTCGATGATTCTCCACTCATTGTCTTCTCGGTCGACTCTGCACCAACAAGTTCGTTCAAAGTTGAACTCAACTGGTCGTGGTCCGTGTGCTCCTCTGATTAGGTATCCCTCGATTCCATTGATACTCCCCCAACTAGCTTCTTTGAGGTATTGGGTTGGTATGTTTCTTATCCCCCTTCGTGGGATTTCGTAGGATCGGAATCCTTCTCGGATCCAAAGTGTTACGCTTCGGTAAGCGTGGGCCTTGCTTTAGGCAGTGGTGAGGCGCGAGTACTCAGCTTCTGGTTTCTGCTAAGTCGAACGTGGAGTCTTCTACCTCAACACGATGATAACTCCGGCAACTGGGAAGGTATCGACAAGGCGAATCCTTATGCAGTGCGCTCCCTACTCTTGTCCGAGGCGATGAGGAGACGAAAGGGAGAGTCTGGAAACCGATGATTCAAGAAGACCAAGATGGCGATCCTTGGTCTTCTGCGACTACTATTTATACATGATGATGGAGGGCTTTGAAGCGCCTCCCGAACAATGTTAACCTATAGCGTATCTAGCTCGAACCCTAGTATCGCTATCCTAGTAATCAGTAAGCTGTAAGTAACATGTGATACTACTGCTGACTGATAACACGTGAAATGTAAAGTCCCTGACTAATATAAACAATCACATGCCTACTACCGTAGTCAGAACCTGGTAGTAAGCGTTCGGTAAGTCCGATCCGTAACACAAAGCTCTCTTGTGGATACTCACGCCACGATGGTAGATCTTGGTCTTAATGTTACGCTTCGGTAAGCGTGGGCCTTGCTTTAGGCGATAAGATGCGAGTACTCAGCTCTGAAATATGCTAAGTTGAACGTGGAGTCCTGCGACTTCAACACGACAACGGCCTTGCAACTGGGAAGACGCTTCTAAGTCTTATGCAGTGCACTTTCCCGTGGTAAAACCTAAGACGGGAGGGAATGATCTGAAACCGATGATTCAAGAAGACCAAGATAGCGACTCTTGGTCTTCCGCGACTACTACTTATACACAATGATGGAGGGTTTTAAAGCGCCTCCCAAACAATATTGACCTATAGCAATACTAGCTCGAACCCTAGTACCGCTATCCTAGTAATCAGTAAGCTATGGTACCATGTGATACTACTGCTGACTGATAACATGTGAAATGATAAAGTCCCTGACTAATGTAAACAATCACGAGCTTACTACTGTAGTCAGAACCTGATAGTAAGCATTCGATAAGTCCGATCCGTAACAGTGCGGGTAAACGGGGGCTGGGCGCACCAACAGAGGGGGTGTGCACAAGGCAGGGTGCCGTGGCAATGGGGGGAAGGGGGTGTGCCAATACCCTTTGCACACCACTCCCGTTCGCGCGCCCTGTTTGTGCACAAAGGAAGGGAGTGCAAACAGCACGTGAAAACAGGGGAGGGGGTGCAAGCGGGAAGCGGTACTGAAGGGCTTCCCACACATCCAACAATACACGGACACATTATTTGCATGTTATTTTCATCTATTTTTGTCATATTGTTTTTATTTGGAATACAGTATTTAACTCTGGAAATAAAATATGAAAAACAAAAAGATTTTAAAATATGGAGTTTGAAACTGAGTAGCGGAGAAACGGCAAAAGTGGACTGTTCTGTGGGAATGGTGTGGAAAGTCAAACACTCATTCTAATTCTCCTCTACAAAGTTGCCTTTTCTGTGAAGATGACATAATCTCTTTCTTGGCCGCAGATGTTTCAAATATGGCCAGTTCCAAGTCGCCCACACTAGTTTACACTTGCGCCCCTGCTTTGTCTATGCAATGGAAAGTGAATCTCATCATAATTGCTGGGTGATGAGGTTGGCGACATCAACAGGATGTGCCCCCACTGTGCTTGAGCTCTGGAGTCATCACCTGTTTTGATTGAAGCCTTGCTTTGATTCAAAGGATGCGGGCTTGGGTCTCCACTCAATTCAGAAGAACTTTGAAAGCCATCCTAAAAACCAAGTTTGTCGACGCGACTCAAATAATGCCACATTGGCCTGACTCATAAGCCAGTCAGTCCTTCTTAACTTTTGAGAAGGTCTATCAGATCTTTTGGTCCTTTCGGAGCCTGCTGCTGTCTCCACCAACCTATCCTACAAAAAGAACAGATGGCTTGCCTACACGACTCACCGCTCTGTGTCCAGTCAAACTCACATGCTTCATCCGTCCTTTTCTCACTTTTCTCACTCTGTTTTGGGTGATGATGTTAACACCTCTGTTCATCTTGCTGCAGCGGTTGCTCTAGTTGGCCTCCTTCTCGGATTTCTATCACAGCTCATCAAGAAGGCCCACCAAAAACTGCCCCTAGGTCCCAAAGGCATTCCTCTAATAGGTAATGTCAAACATGCTACCAATTATAACTGGTTGTCCTCGACTGAATGCAAGAGTGAATATGGTATGTTGGATAGAGGTGTTTAAGTGGAAAATACTGACACCATTTGAGGTGAAATGATGTATGTCAGCTTGCTCGTGAAAGGAGTCCTCATCCTCAATAGCCAGCATGTCGCTCTTGACCTTTTGGAGAAACGGTCAAGCATATTCTCAGATAGGCCAAACGAAATCATTATGGTTGACTACATGACACAGGGACTTCTTCTCGGCCCCATGCCTTATAATGACTGGTACCAAGGTCGAACTTTCTACGTCATACATCTACTGGACCACTCCTAGGTTGCGTCGTTTCCGGTGTGCTTTGATGGATGCCTTTTCCAAATCTGGCTTGTCTCATTTCCACCCTATCCAGAACAGGGAAGCAATGATATTGACATTGGCCCTCATGAAGAATCCCCCAGATAGGGAGAAGCACTTCCATCAACATTGTCACGAACTCATTGCTGCGTACTCTTTTTCTTCTCTTTTATCTTATCTTATCTTGGATCTTGTCTTCATCTTATCCCAAGCCCTTATCAGAGCGGACTTGTGTTTATCTACCATTCACATGACAACGTCTTCTCTTTCATGCGCTGTCATTTCCTTCCATCACCTTCTGTGATGTTCCTTTACTTATCCACCAATGGCCTTAAGCCCTCTGGTGCACGGACCACGTACGCATGGACCACCTAGTCGAGTATATTAGCTTGTACCCATAGGCCTTAGTCCCCTAGCTTTGGCTTCATCAAATCACAGCTTGTTGAACTCGTCTATCTCTGAATCCTCTCCTTGCCTTCATTGGCCCATTTATCGCTCGCCTTGTTAGGGAGCCCTTCGAAGCTTTGTGACTTGTGCTATAACAAGGTCACCAGAGATCTTAGGTGTCGTTGCACGCAGTGCCGAACCGACTTAGCTGCTGTCAGTCTCAGGCTCAGGGCTATTACAGAACGTACTCAGGCCACGCTCTGCTGTAGCGTGACAAACATGCACTCTTGATTATGTTATCCATTAATTATCACCTCCCACCGCTCCAATCAGAAAGTGACCCCCTCATTCTGGAGATTTTTGATTGAACTCAGCGTTTATCACGTGAGGTGGAACTGGGGGCATGTCTCGTCGAATACGTTCCTTGGCTGGGATACGTTCCTGGCATGTATGTAAATCGAACACCATTTAGTTTTGCACTCTGACAAATTCTTGTAGGTTTGTGAAATGGAAACGGGAAGCATGGCTTTGGTTCTTGGAGAGTTCCTCATCGTTTGAATGCTTCATGAACAAGGTTTCTGACAATTTGGTAATCACATAATTCGGAGGTTCGCTGACTAGTGATGGGAAAGTCCGGTTCTCGAACCGTGGTCCGAACCTGAACCTAACTGAACCAAACCCTAATTCAGGGTCCGGGTCTGGCCGTATGACAGAACTGGACTGACGGTTTGAGTCCAGGGTTCAGCAAATTCCTGAACTTAAAGTATGTGTTTGAATGCGTTTGAATGCAAATGCTTGATATTGCAGGAGCTAAAATTATGGGAAAAAAAATGGCAAAGGATGTTCTGGAACTAAAATAGATTATAGCTAGTGTGAGGTGTTAGATCTATGAGTCTAAAACTGTACAATAACTGTCTAATGACATTCTGCTAGCATAGGACTCTGTGGAGCAAGCCGGTCTAGTGGCACTTCCCTGCCTCCCCTTCCTGCCTCACTCTGAGGCTTCATCCACTTCAGAATCCCAACAAGTTGTTCCTTATCTCGGATATTGCCGCATTCTCAACTATCCTCCCCCTATCGCCTCATACCGCCTCATGTCCTCTCCCTTGTTCCTACCCTCAACTCCTGTCAAATCGCTCCTTGCCTTGTCATATTTGCACCCCTCCCCGCCATCGTCGGACATCATTCGATCAGTTCAGCTGTGATGTTGGCCTCAAAGCGATCATCGTGCCCGGCCTCTTATTCTTACCCCCAACTTCTGTCAAGTCACTCCTTATCTCATGGTATCCGCATCCCCCTGCCATCGTCGGACATCATTCTATTGTTTTAGCTGCGACATTGTTGGCCTCAAAGTGAACATCATGCCCACTTTCAACGTTATGCTGTTTATATGGGTGGTCTTAGCTGTGCGTCCATTGTCATGGGCATAGGTGTGCCCCTTTTCTTTTTTCTCTTTTCCTTTTTCTAACCTTTCTTAGACTTTGTAGTACATGCCTTCATTGACAACAGGGCTTTTATTTTCTGATGCACCCATATCACTTTTACCACATCTTCTGCCTCGTGCCCTTTGCCTCGCATATGCTGCATGTCTTCATCTGGACCCATTGATTACCTCCCCACTTCGCCATCCCCCCCCCTCACCCGTCGTACCTTAAGTGCTAGCTATGATGTACTTAGAGGTGTCATACTCACATTCAATATATACTCAGCTCCCCATCATCTCCTCTCATGTGATCTCGTCGCCGCCTCGGGTTGGTCTAAAGAAGTAGACACCCATGGTTCTTTGTGCTCATTTAGGCTTGGTGTCTCATTCTTGTGTCAAATGGTGAGTTACTAGCTCCTTTGCTTGTCAAACGTGCACTTATGGTCAACTGGAACAGGGCAGTCGTCGCACTTGTCAGTCAGGTGCCACCAATGTTGGGTTCACTACTGTACTACTGCCCCGCCGCCCCACTGGAAAACACAATCAATCCAATATCACCAAAGTCAGGATTGCTACCACACCACCATTGCACTGGTAAGTCCAGTTAATAAGGTGTTGTCTGGCAGATGGCCCTTGGCCATCTGCTGCTCCCGCTCCCACACCATCCACTGACATTGGGGTGCCACCACTCTGGCGTCCCCCAGCACCTGGGCTGGTGCCACTTCAAAGCACATGGCCAAAAAATGCATAAAGTCAAGGTACGTTCCTGCCCTTTCAACAATTTGCACCCCACTGAACTAGCCACAGAACCACGCAATGTCTTCTATTGGATCAGATCCTGGGCACACCATCCAAACTGATGGCACCTTGAAGGAGGCATCGGAGATGACTTGGTTGTATGATGTTGATGAGTCCCTCCCTTTTCCTCCTTCAAGTGGTAGGTGTGCACCAGCCTCAGTGGTTGCTGGTGCATGGCGGACTACTCGTATTCACTGCCCATCACAGCATGCCCTTCAAGTGGCTGAGGCTTCTTCAAGCAACTCAACTAGCATGCGTGTTACACCTTGCCGTGGCATCTGTTCGACTTGAATGGTTTGCTGGGCGAGAGGATGGTGAGCGTGACACAAGTTGAACATAGAGGCGACTTCCTCAATATGATGACTGTCGTGATCCGGCTCACCACGGACTCTCTTTTTTCTTTTACTATATCGCTTTGACATCTTCTCGGACTTCCTCGGAGTACTAACTTGTTGACTCATTACCATGTACGTCTCCCTACTCCGATTCTCCTTCTATTCCTTTCCCCTTCTACGCTTCCCCTTGTTCCCTATTCTACCTCTTCCCCATTTGCGTCTCCTATTGTTCTCTATTAGCACCCTCATCATGGGACGGACACGGAGTAGCTACCTATATAAGCTTGTCCACTTATACGCCTATTCCCTAGTCTTGTCTTCGTTTATTACTAGCGAATACCAGACCTGATTACTCCTACACTGTGTGCTCCCTTCTCGTCGTCTCATCACCACTGTCGGTCTTCCCTTAGTTGGGAGCCACCTCGAAGCTTTGCGCTTGTGCTATAACAACGCGCACACACAGACCCTAAGTCGCTTGACTTAGTTCCTCGTACTTCGGCCGTCTGACCGAAGCCCCTTGTACCTCGTCACCAAGTCCATCGACTTACCCCTCGAACCCTTGCTCCTTGGTCATCCCTCGCGGACCCTCGTCTCTTAGAACTCCCTCGGCCTTGGTTACTGTTTACCAAGCACCTCGTCTTGTACCCTGTCCTTGTCCCCCTCGTACCCTCGGTGCACGTCGCACTGTAAGGCCCCGCTAGGCCTTAACAACTACTTATACAGGTACATGAGGGCTTTAAAGCGCCTCTCCAATAACGACTATCCTATGGCATAAGTAGCTCAAACCCTACTACACTGATCCTAGGAATCACTCAGCAATCACATGCGATCACTGAGTGCTGACTGAAACTACAAGTCCATAACTAATTACTACTTACTACCGTAGTCACAACTGGTAAGTAAGAGTCTGAAACTCTGAATCACGACATCACTTTTTACTATTGCTAAGTCTGAGGGGCTGTCCGTAACATCACCCCCTTTTCAAGGGGCAATGCCCATGTTGCTCTCAAGTCGACCGTGACCAATTCCTCGTACCTTGACCTAGGCCGATCCAGCCTCCCATGTGCTTTTCTACTTCGTCCATCAAGTTAGCATTCTCCATGCGATGTATCACCCCCAGTTCCTCGGTACTAAGCTGGCCCCACTCCTGTTCCAACTCGCCCATATACTGCTTGACCCAGGTGATTGCAGAACAAATCGTGTGGTAATGTTGGACCTCCGTGATGAGTGACACATTCTTGCACTCGCAGAGGGCACGGTTGACACATGTGGCCTCGTCGTAGCCACCATTGAGGATCATAAGATCCTCGTGTGAGTAGGAGGGCCACTCCTCGTGATGTCTGAAATGGTAGGGTCGTGCGTACAACGGTTTGGGGAAGACGCAGTTGGACTCGTTGATGAGCCTGAGGACAATGGGGTTAGGTCCGTAGATGACCTGGACGTACTTGGCGGGGCGCGTCATGCTGTCGGTGGTGGTGATGGGGAAGTGAACATAATCGGGTCCTCGATTGTCCCTGAACCCATGTGGGCAGTGAGTGCCGCGGACAGTGGAGATGGCCCAGTCTTCGAGCTAGGGACAGATGTCCCCATGGTACATGGGGTCTCTGGCGGTGGTGAGGGCATGGCGAGTGGTGTTGGATGGGGCGTCAGCATCTCATCCGTAGGAAATGTGGTTGTGTGCATCTGTATACCACTCGAACTCGTCATCAATCTCAGCCTCTCCCTCCTCTCCATCATCTCCTGCCTCCTGGTTTTCACTTCCAACAACTGTTGGTCCCTCCAGTTGGCCACTACCTCCTGCCAGGGCCCCATTGGTCCCAGTCCTCAGAGGTATCAGGAGAGGTGGGGACTTGGCCCGTCCATCACCATCACGAGTTGTGCGAACCTCAGCTCCTCAGTCCAGTGTGTCCCCAAGAAGTTGGATCTCACGGGTAGTGAAAGGGACTGGAGAGGTGGGAAGGCCGTCAGCATCGAGGATGTCCCATAGGGGACCTCCGTCATCGTCTGACAGATGGGCAGCATTGGCTGTGGTGGCTTGAGCAGGGAACTGCTTGAGGACGGCTGTGAACTCAGCTCGGGTGATGGGGGTTTCACGTCCCCCTCGGTCTCCTTCAGCCACGACGGCTTGCTCAGTATCTTCTTGTCAGCCTTGTGCACGTTCTTCCTCCAGCTCGATGGCAAAAATCCTTTCGGGGGTGCCGTGGTAGTACTGGTTGATTTGTGATAGGGCAGCATCAGGTGTGAATGGCATGGAAGTGGAAGGGGAAGTGTGGGTAGATGATATTCGAGAGGGAGTGAGATGGGGGGACTTGCCGTGTTGGATGGGCCTTTTATCTCTTTGTCGTCTTTGTTCATACTCCACAATGGCTTCCTCCACAAATACGTCTTCCTTATTGACCCACTGGTTGTCTGAGTTAGGATACCCCTTCCAGGCCACGAGGTATTGCAGTTTACGTCTTCTGCCGTGAAGCTGATGGTCCAGAATCTTTGAGACCTCGTATTCTTCTTCTCCACTTACCAAGTCTGGTGGTGGGCGTGCATAATTTGGCCTGTGCATGGGTGTCTTGCAATAAGGCGTGAGAAGGTCAGTGTGAAATACGGAGTGTATCTGCCATTGTGTGGGAAGTTCTAGCTGATAATTCACAGGTGACATCACCTTGATGACTTGGAAGGGTCCGTGGCATCTTGCAGCTAATTTTGTGGTTGGCTGATGGGTACGGAGGTGACGTCCTTCTAACCACACCTGATCCCCCACCTGATATCTGGGCATCGTCTTGGTGTGGACCCATGATTGCTGAGCCTTCACGATAAGGTCCCGTGTCCGTTGTCACACTTCTTTTAATTGGTCAGTGTGGGACGTTACATGGAGAATGGAGGATGGCTTATTGGTCCAATCAGCTCACAGATGGTATCCCATGAGAAGCTCGAAGGGCGTTGTTTTGGTGGCTTCATGGGGCCAATTGTTATGCGCAAATTCTGCCAGTGGCAGATAGTGATACCAATTGTCTTGCTGCTCGTTGGCCCAGAAGCATAGATATTGTTCTAGCCACTGATTGGTTCATTTGGACTGCCCATCTGTTTGTGGATAGTATGCTGTTGAAATGTTCTGGGTGATCCCTAGGGTCCTGCACAACTCCCTAGTGAACTTGCTTGCGAATCGGGGATCCCTGTCGCTGATGATAGTAGATGGCAGTCCAAAACGCGGGAATACGTATCTGGCATACAGCCCGGTGGTTTCTTCTGATGTAATTTCCTCAATGTAGGGTATGAATATAGCGGCTTTGCTACAATCATGGTCAGTGATAGTCAGTATCGAATCATATCCCTGGGATAAGGGAAGTTTGGTAATGAAGTCCATGGCTACGGTCTCAAATGGGAGGGCGTCAATTTTTGGGTATATAGGCTGGAGAGGTGCTCGTGTAGGTCGGTTGTTGACTTTTATTCGCTGACATTCTGCACATCCCTTGACATAGTCTGTGACATCTCTCCATAGTCCTGGCCACCAGTATTGGCACTCCACTAGGTGGCTCGTTCGTCGTATTCCTGGATGTCTGTGAACAGGAGGGTCGTGAAAGGTGCGAATGATACTTCTCTTGTCTTCCAATCCACCTGTGACCACCCGTTGTTGCCTGTCCTTGTACCAGGTTCCCAATGTCTTCTTCAAGTTATGTCCATTCACCCATGGTCACAATGTGGCTTCATCCTGGTGGTTCACTGATCCCGGGTTAGTGATATGGAGTGTTGTCATGGCCCGTGCAAAGATTTTGTCAGGTAGGATGGTGACACCCTCATTGTCCGACTCCCCTTGGTCGTAGTCTGGTCATCGCGATAGGGCATCGGCCCTGCCATTCACCTTTCCTTTGATGTGGTGAATTTCAAAGTTATACTCAGAAAGTTCTAGTACTTCCCTTGCTACTTGTCGGCTTATCTTTTGTGGTGATCGCCAATATTGTAGGTTCAGGTGGTCTGAGAAGACTTTGGTGCGATGAGGAGATCCCGCCAGTAGGGGTCTCCAATGTTGGAAGGCTTTAATGATAGCAAGTAGTTCCAGGTCGTATATGTTGTAGTTTCGCTTGGCGGCGTTGAGTGTGGATGAGTAGTAACCAATAGGATGTCTTTTATTGTCAGATTTGCACTATAAGAGTATGGCCCCTACTGCAAATCCTGAGGCGTTGACTTCCAGTTCGAAGGGTTTACTTAGCTTGGGGTGTGCCAGTACTGGTTCTGATGTCACGAGAGTTTTGAGTGTTTAAAATGCCCGCTCTTCTTCCAACCCCCATCACCATTCGGTATCTTTCTTTGTGAGGTGGTTGAGGGGTTTGGCATGAGAGGCAAAGTTGTGGATGAAAGTTCGGTAAAAGTTGCAGAAGCTAAGGAACGAGCGAACATCTTTGACTTTAGTAGGTGTGGGCCAGTCTTTGATGCCCGAAATTTTGACAGGGTCCATGTATGTCACCCCCTTTTCAAGGATGACCCCCAGGTAATCCATACGAGGCGCATGGAAAAGGCATTTCTCCAGTTTGTAGTAGAGGTCGTGTGTAGTAGAGAGTGCAAGGACGTCTTTGATGGCCACAATATGCTCGGTGAGGCTATGGCCAATGTGAGTGGCAATGCCAATATCATCCATGTAAACACATATCATTGTGCCCAGTCATTCATGTTTAGCAATGACATCTTGACAAATATGATTCATCATGGTTTGGAAAGTTGCAGGCAAGTTCGTGAGGCCGAAGAACATGACTGTAGGTTCGAAGAGGCCATACTTCATTTTGAAGGCCGCCTTTCCTTCATCCCCTTCCTTGATCCAGACATTGTTATAGCCCCATCGCACGTTGAGTTTGGTGTAAATGTGAGCGTTGCTAAGCTCCATGATGAGGTCAGTGATAAGTGGGAGGGGGTATTGATTGCGAATCGTGATATTATTGATACATCGGTAGTCCTGTACAGGGCGTAGTTTTCCGTCCTTCTTTTTGACGAAAAAGAAAGGGGATGCATATGGAGATTTAGAAGGACAAATGTACCCCTTCTGTAATTGTTCTGTGAGGAAACTTTGCAACACTTTATCCTCTTCTTGTGTTAGTGGGTAGACCTTGCAGTCAAGGGCATCTGGTGCCGCTGGCTTGAATTCAATGGCGTGGTCCCATGCCCACGCAGGGGGAAAGCGGTGAGATGCTTCTTCATTGAAGAGCTTTTTGAATGCTGTGTACTCTGGTGGTAGTACGGCCTTTTCCATATATTGTTGTGCCTTGATGGCCTGATCGGTTGATGTGGTGCATAATGCGGCTGGTCCTTCTTCTTCTAGTTGCTGGACGACCGCCTCCTTTTCCGCAGTGGTGAGAGTCGCAGTGGTGATAGGTCGCTCCTTTGGTGGTCTGATGGATCATAGGATGATGGGGAGTGCGTCCTCTTTGATGGTGGTGAATCGCCACAACATCTGGGGTTCATAGGTGGTGAGCCAAGGGTACCCCAATATGATGTCTTCATTACCAATGTCGGTAAGGAGGAATCATAGGGTTCGGTGAATGCCCTTGGTCTGGACATCTAGATCTATGAAATGTGTGATGAGTCCAGCTTTGTTTTCTGTGTTATCAATATTCCATATCTTTTTTGGTTGTTCGAGAGTTTGTATGCCCAGGCGCATCCTTTTGGCAAATGCGGGGTGCATGAAGTTGTCGGTGGCTCCCAAGTCCACTAATGCTCTTATGTTGGCCATTGCGTAATTTGTGCGAATCAAAACTGGAATTTTCATAGAACGATAGCGCGTGATGATAACCAAATTACAATTGACTGCCCTCACCCAGGCCGATGGGTTCAGGCATCCTGAAAACCCTCTTGTTTCCAGAGATCCTTCAAGATCATGTCCTTCACTTCGTCGGGTTCAGCGGCTACTCCTGTCATCCAGCTCGTGGCCTGTTCGCGTGGTGTTTGCACTCGTGAGGCCTGGATGGGCTGCTCTTCGGGTTCATACTGGTCTGCTTCAGTATGTCGGTTGTAGGTGTGCTGTGGACATTGTCTGCTGATATGACCCTTTTTTCCGCAAGTGTAACACATAACTTCGGAAAAGTCTCTGCCCCCTCCACAACACTTCATAAACCCTCCGCAAGGTCATTGTTTGGCACGGTATTGCTCTAATATTTCTTCTGCATTGGCAAGGCATCCTTGGATATGGTCTGCTGAAGTGTCCATAGCGTTGGGGTCCCTAGGGAGGTTCCATCCAGGACCTCCACCTCCTCATCGTTGATTGTTGCCACGATTCTGGATTGCTCCTCCTCCCCCCAATCCTCGATGTTGTTCGAGGCAAGCCTTCATGTGAATATATTGTTGCTGCCTCTTCATGACAACGGCTTTCCAGTCGTCAAATGTTTGTGGATTATCCATGGTGAAGACCTTTTCATAGAGGTCACGTGGCAATTCATTTGTGAAGATATCGAGTGTCAACGGGGAGTCTAGGTGATAGCCAGCTTGTCATGCCAAAGTCTCAAAGTTGGTCACGTATGTGTCAATATCTCCTGTGGTCATCCATATCCCCTTTTTCAATGCTGCCTGTGCTTGTTCTTTTTCGAGGGTGTTGGAGAAAGTCTGGTGAAGGCGCTGATGACTTCATGCCAAAGGCATGGGTCGGAGTCATTTATCCCTCCCATGACCTGCCTGTTCAACCATCGGCTGGTGTGAGTAATCCACTCGTTGATGTCTTTCCCTTGGATGTATGTGAGGAATAACATGGAACGTCTATAGGCATTAGCCATGATGGGGTTGTTGTTGTTGATTCCCCAGTACAGTTCCCATTGCATAAGGAATTCCTCCGACTTGTGCTGGTCTCCCTTGAATACTTTGGGCGCATTTCCTGCAAATTTGTCAGAGTGACCTCGTCCTGGAGGAGATCTGACTGGTGGTACTCCCCCGAATGGCGGCATCCCTCCTCCACCTGGGAATCCCCCACCTGGGAATCCTCCTCCTGGGGGTCCTCCTCCAGCTCCTGGGCTTCCTGCATCTGGTGGTCCGTTTCCTGCGGGTGGGTCTGGTCGGTCAGGTCTGATAGCCCTCATAATAGCTGCGTCGTTGGCGTTCAGGGGTTCCCCAGTAATGGGGTGTGTGGGCATTTGTACTTGAGCCAGAGGTACTTCAGTGATAGTAGCCATAGGTGGCAAAATGGTAATAGACTCAGCTTGAGCTATTAGGCCTACTTCTTGTTCATTTAAGGGTGTAAATGTGGGTGCGACGTTGCTCTGTTCTTCCTCAGCTAAGTCTTCTTCTGAGACTTCGTGTGTGTTATCGGAGTGGCTGGTGTCTTCTTCGCTGTCGAGGGGTCCCCAATCGGATCTGGGTACTACTTCATCGTGGTAGATGTCACAGTGATGGTGTGATTGCAGTACATTGATTACCTGCCACTGGTCAAGGATGTAGTCGACCTGGCACCAGCAGATATGGTCAAAGCTGAACTCAACTGGGCATTCTTCGTGTCGTGTTTCGATCACATAGCCTTTGTCAGTCCAATACGTGTTTTTCAAATAGCGTGTTGGTACGTTGCAAGTTCCTCGCCGCTTGATGAAGTACGGATGAAATCCGTCAGCAATCCACTCTTCTCTAGTGGTTACTCTTGCCACGATGGTAGATCTTGGTCTTAATGTTACGCCTTGCTGTGGCGTCTGTTCAACTTGAACGGGTTTACTGGGTGAGAGGACGGTGAGCATGACACAAGTTGAATGTAGAGGCGACTTCCTCAATATGACGACGGGGCAATCAATGGATCTCCTATATCACGTTGGCCTAAATGAACTTCAACCTGCTTCCGTATATGTTGGACCAGGTGACACAAGCACACGATGCTTAGGGAGATGAGAAGGGAGAAGAAGACTCGATGTGAGAGGTCAATGGCAATTGAAGAAGACCAAGATGGTGTTTCTTGGTCTTCAGCGACTACTACTTATACAGGTACATGAGGGCTTTAAAGTGCCTCTCCAATAATGACTATCCTATGGCATAAGTAGCTCGAACCCTACTACACTGATCCTAGGAATCACTCAGCAATCACATGCGATCGCTGAGTGCTGACTGAAGCTACAAGTCCATGACTAATTACTACTTACTACTGTAGTCACAACTGGTAAGTAAGAGTCCAAAACTCTGAATCACAACATCACTTTTTACTATTGCTAAGTCCGAGGGGCTGTCCGTAACAACACGTCTAGGTGCCAAATGCAAGGCCTCAAGCAACCCTTCTTCTGAGTGTTGTGTTGCATGCAAGGTCATCATCAATGTGGACGACAATACCACAGATGCCAGTGACAATGGTACTACCACAGAGCCTGCCACAGAACCTGCAGAAGATGACTATGAGTCTATCAAGGCTATGGCTGATGCTGACAATCAGGTATGTCTTCCGACCTCACTTTATATGGCATTCTCACTTACTTCCTAGGCTATAACCTTCAAATCTCGAGAAGAGCGTACAGCTGACATATGCCTCATTTTCCATTGAGACAAGGCATATATACATCCAGATATGAGAAAGCTCCTAGATGGCCATTGGTGCATAGTATGTCTGTTGTTACGCTTCGGTAAGCGTGGGCCTTGCTTTAGGCGATAAGACGCGAGTACTCAGCTCTGAAATATGCTAAGTTGAACGTGGAGTCCCATGACTTCAACACGTCGACGGCCTTGCAACTGGGAAGACGCTTCTAAGTCTTATGCAGTGCACTTTCCTGCGGTAAAACCTAAGACAGGAGGGAATGATCTGAAACCGATGATTCAAGAAGACCAAGATAGCGACTCTTGGTCTTCTGTGACTACTACTTATACACAATGATGGAGGGCTTTAAAGCGCCTCCCGAACAATATTGACCTATAGCAATACTAGCTCAAACCCTAGTACCGCTATCCTAGTAATCAGTAAGCTACAGTACCATGTGATACTACTGCTGACTGATAACACGTGAAATGATAAAGTCCCTGACTAATGTAAACAATCACGAGCTTACTACCGTAGTCAGAACCTGATAGTAAGCGTTCGATAAGTCCGATCCGTAACATCACCCCCTTTTCAGGAGCAACGCCCACGGAGCCCAGGCGGTCCCATCCATCCTGCCCGTACGTCCTCTATCCTCTGCATTGCCCGTGCCCACTCCAACCTACTGATGCACCTTGCCTTGTCCGTCGCTAACCACCCCCTCGTGTCCTGCAACTCCGCTATCCGTGCCTCCAAACGCCCCATCTCCGCCCCTAAGGCCCGGTAGCGTCGAATCTCGGCAACGAGACTTATGTCCTTGCATTCAAGGGCGGCTCGGTTGATGGCTGTGGCGTCATCGTACCCCCCGTCAAAGAGGATCAAATCCTCCTGTGCGTATTTGAGGTGGGAGGAGGGGTGCGCCATGTACTGGGGTGCCGCATACAGGGGTTTCGGGAACACCCTGTCGGATTCGTCGATCAGGCCGAGCACGATGGGATCGTTGCTCATGATGGCCTGGACGTACTTGGCCAGGCGCGTCACACCGTCGGGGGTGGTGATGGGGAAGTGAATATAATTGGGTCCCCTATTGACCCGGAACCCGTGTGGTGCGCGGGCATTGGCGACGGAGCCGATGGCTCGGTCGGCGAGTTGGGGACGGATATGACCCCGGTATAGGGGGGTCCCATCGGTGGCGAGGGCGTGTCGGGTAGTATGAGGTGGTACATTAGTTTCTCGGCCATAGTGAATGTGGGGGTGCTCAGCGGGGTAACTCTCGTCCTCGCTGTCCGTGACTTCTCCCGCTTCTCTCTCATCTCCTTCATCCGGCGTTGGGCTATTTGTAGCTGTTCGTCCCTCCAGTCGTCGGTCACCTCCTTCCACGACTTCTTTGGCTTCATCGCCGCTTCGTACCGTTCCCTGGCGTGCTTGGACTTCTCCACCGCGGTCGAGAGCTTGGCGAAAGTCGTCAACTTCCGCAGTGGTGAAGGGTCGGTCGGCGATGGGGAGTCCGGTGTCGGCGTGGAGGATGTGCCACAAGGCTGGCTGCCCATCGACATCAGGGGACAGTCAGGCGCTGTTGTTACTTCTGCCTTGAGTGGGGAACTGGCTGAGTGTGCTATGGAACTCAGCTGGGGTGATGGGCCCCTCGGGCCCGGCTCCGTTTCCTTCAACCACGACGACCTCCGTCCCATCGACAGGGGCTGTTGGTGCCCACTCTTCCTCCAGCTCGACAGCAAAAATCCTCTCGGGGGTTCCGAGGTAGTATGAAGACGTCGATAGGGCAGCATTGGGAGTGAAGGGCATTGACTGAGAGGGAGTGATGGTGGTGGTTGCAGTGGAAGGAGAGGATGGAGTACTTCCGCAGACCCTTCCACTCCTTATAACTGTTTGTGGGGTGGTCTTTGAATTTTGATATTCCGCTAAAGCTTCATCGGCGAATAGATCTTCCCGGTTGACCCACTGATTCTCCGAGTCAGGGTAACCCTTCCATTTGACCAGGTATTGCTTCTTTCGCCCTCTGCCAAAATGCCGTTCGTCGAGAACCTTCTCAATTTCGTATTCCTCCTCGCCGTCTACCAAATCGGGTGGTGGCCGTTGGTAGTTTTTCCCATGAAGTGGGGTCTCGTGGTACTTGGTAAGAAGATCCACATGGAATACTGTGTGAATTTTCCATTGCAGGGGAAGGTTGAGCCAGTAATTGACAGGGGACATCACCTGTGTTATAGTAAAGGGTCCATGTCTTCGGGGCGCGAGTTTCGCCGTTGGTTGATGAGTGCATAAGTGGTGTCCTTCCAGCCACACGAGGTCTCCCATCTGGAACTTTGGACCGTTCTTGGCTTTGACCCATGACTGCTGTGCTTTAATAATCAGTTCCTGAGCGTGTTTCCGTGCTTCTCGGAACTGTTCTGCTCTGAGCGTTACTTGGGGAATGGGTGATGGTTTATCCGTCCAGTCAGCTCGCGGGTTATACCCCATGAGGAGGTTAAAGGGGGATTTCCGCATATATTCATGTGGCCAGTTATTATGGGCAAATTCTGTGAGTGGCAAATATCCGCACCAATTGTCTTGCCTTTCGTTGGTCCAGAAACGGAGGTATTGTTCTACCCATTGGTTCGTCCTTTCAGATTGGCTGTCCGTTCATGGGTGGTACGCGGTGGAGATATTCTGTCTGATACCCAATACTTTACATAATTCCCGGGTGAAGCGGCTCGCGAATCATGGGTCTCGATCACTTATGATCTTTGAAGGGAGTCCAAACCGTGTGAAGACATGTTTTAGATAGAGGGCTGCGACTTCTTCTGCACTGATTTCTTTGTTGCAGGGTATGAACACCACAGCTTTACTACAATCATGGTCCGTTATGGTTAGTATAGTGTCATACCCCTGCGAAAGTGGTAACTTAGTTATGAAATCGAGTGCTATGGTTTTGAAGGGTAGTGCTTCTGGTTTCGGGTAGATGGGGTTGAGAGGTGTTATGACACTGCCTATTTTACTCCTTTTTGTTAACCGCCTTAGGACACGTGACACCTCTTTTACTTTCTCATCACGTGGTCATTCTCATATGAGTCATGGTGACTCTTTACTTGTTCTCATAAGAGTCATGATGACTCTTTACTTATTTGTCCTTGTGAGTCATGACAACTCTTGCCAGTTGCTAAGGGGACTGTTTCAGATATATCAGTTTCACTTATATCTATTGTTTCACATCCTACATGTGATTACTGCTGGCTGCGCCGCAGTTCGTATTGTGATTGCTTGATGACTTGATCCTAGGATGCCATTATCATTCTATCCTAGGATGCCCTATTACTTTACTATAAATACAGGCTCACCAGGTAGTAGTAGCCTTAGACTTGACTTTTTGTATCCTATGGTACTCGAGCAATCGAAGACTGTGAATACTCCATATCTCACTGAACCCTCCTCTCACTGAAGAATCCTAAGTTCCACTATTGGCTTAGGCTGACTCTTCAACTCGTACATCTTCACTGAAGTTCCTCTTCGGAACTTCCCTTGACAACCAGAACCAGACCCCTTAGTGCAGCGTCTCAGTAGATCAACTTAACCCACATCGGGTGAACGTCCCTACCATGACGTAACAAGAGGGGCTTTATCGTGTCTGTGTTGCACCTTGATGCGTTGGCATTCGGCGCATCCCTTGACGTATTCCAATGCATCTTTGGCCATCCCGGGCCACCAGTAAGCGCATCCTACCAGTTGCGCTGTTCGTTTGATACCTGGGTGTCCATGAGCCGGTAGGTCATGATGATCATGGAGTATGCGTCGCTTATCGTGGATTCCTCCGGTGACTACCCATCGTCCGTCTTTGTACCATATGCCTTCTATTTTCTTGAGTTGGTGTGCATCTACCCAGGGCATGAGAACAGACTCTCTCTGCTTGTATACTGGGTCTGGTAACGCAGTGTCGTCATGTGTAAGGCTGTCTTCGTTTGTTTGTATGTGTTCTATTCGGGCTCCTCGTATGGACATTTTGTCCGGTAATACCGTGACGTCCTGGTTGTCCTCTTCTCCCTGGTCGTAGTCTGGTCGTCTTGACAGGGCATCTGCCCTTCCATTTGCAGTTCCTTTGATATGGTGAATTTCGAAGTCGTATTCCGACAATTCGAGTACTTCCCTGGCGACCCTTCAGCTTATCTTTTGAGGGCTTCTCCAGTATTGTAGGTTCATGTGATCGGAGAAAACTTTCGTCCTGTGCGGTGATCCTGCCAGTAAGGGTCGCCAGTGTTAGAACACTCTTACAATTGCCAATAATTCCAAGTCGTAGATGTCGTAATTCCTTTCAGCTTTGTTGAGGGTAGTGGAGAAATAGCTGATCAGGTGGCGTTTGCCGTCGTCTTGTCGTTGCAGTAGTACTGCTCCGATTGTGAATCCTGATGCATCGACTTCGAGTTCAAATGGTTTACTCAACTGCGGGTGTGCCAGTACTGGTTCTGAGGTGACGAGTCCCTTTAACTTGTTAAATGCGTCGTGTTCCGTTCCTGTCCACTTCCAGTCGGCTCCTTTCTTTGTCAGTTGGTTCAGTGGCTTTGCGTGGTGTGAGAAGTTTCGAATAAATGCATGATAGAAATTGCAAAAGCCCAGGAATGATCGAACATCTTTGACCTTTGTAGGGGTTGGCCAGTCTTTGATACCGGAAATTTTGATGGGGTCCATGCGTGTCACCCCCTTTTCAAGGATTACCCCCAGGTAATCCATTTGTGGCGCATGGAATAGGCACTTTTCAAGTTTGTAGTAGAGGTTGTGTTTAGCCGAGACTTCCAATACGTCTTGGACTGCCGCTATATGATCTGCCATATCGTGTCCTACCCGTGTTGCTATACCAATGTCGTCCATGTATACCCGTATTGTGGTCCCCCGTAGTTCATGTTTTGCTATGACGTCTTGACATATGTGGTTCATCATCGTCTGAAATGTTGCCGGTGAGTTGGTTAGTCCGAAGAACATGACTGTGGGTTCGAATAGTCTGTATCTCGTTTTGAAAGCCACCTTTTCTTCGTCTCCCTCTTTGATACGTATGTTGTTGTAGCCCCATCTTACGTCGAGTTTGGTGTATATGTGGGCGTTGCTGAGATCTGTGATTAGATCAGATATGAGGGGTAAAGGATATTGATTGCGTATTGTGTGAGCGTTGATCCGTCGATAGTCTTGTACTGGGCGTAGTTTACCATCCTTCTTTTTAACGAAGAAGAATGGTGACGCATAGGGAGACTTTGAGGGTCGTATGTATCCTTTGTTGAGTTGTTCCATTAGAAAAGCTTTGAGGGCCGTATCCTCTTCCTGCGTTAGTGGGTAGACTTTGCAGTCTATGGCTTCGGGGGTCCCTTTCTTGAACTGTATCTTGTGATCCCACACCCGAGGTGGTGGGAATCGGTGTGACACTTCCTTGTTAAATAGTTGGTCGTACTTGTTATAACAAGGTGGTAACTCAGCTTTGATGGTGTATTGTTTCGCTTGGATTGCTAACTCGGTGGATGTGATCCTCCCATGTGCAAATTCCTCGTCCTCCAGCTGTTGTACGATGTCTTCCTTCTCTTCTGTCGTAATGGTTGCGATGGTGGGCTGTATTCTTCTGATCCAGGGGTTTACTGTTCATAGCACTACCAGTAGTGCATCTTCTTTGATAACTGCGTGTCTCCAGCTGAAAGTTGGTTCGTATGTGGCCAGCCACGGGTAGCCAAAGACAATGTCTTCATTGCCTATGTCGGTTATGAGGAATCTCATCTCCTTGTGGATCCCTTTTGTTTGTACGTCCAGATCTACATAGTGAGTGATGAGTCTGGCTCTATTCTTGGTATTGTCGATGTTCCATATCTTTTTGGGCTTTTCCAGCGGTTTCATCCCGATTCCCATCCGCTTTACGAAAGCGGGGCGTAGGAAGTTATCAGTGGCTCCGGAGTCCACTAATGCTCTGATGTTGGCCATGGCGTAATTCGTGCGAATCGATACTGGAATTCTCATAGAACGGTAGCGAGTTATGATCACAGAATTACATTTTACTGCCCTTACCCAGGCCGATGGGTTCAGGCGCTTCGAAAATCCTCTCTTTTCCACAAATCCTGTAGGATGAGGTCCTTAACCTCGTCTTCTTCGGCTGCTACCCCTTTCATCCAGGTGTCAGCTTGTTGTTGCGCGGTTTCCGCTCTTGCCGCTTGTACTTGTTCGGGTTCATATGACCCGCTGTCGATCCTTCTGGTGTTACTAGGTTGGTTGTAGGTGTGCTGTGGGCAATTACGACTGAAGTGTCCCTTTTGTCCACAAGTGTAACAGGTGACTTCCCTCATGTCACGCCAACCTCCTCGTCCTCATCCTATGAACCCTCCTCTTGGTGGTGTGTTTCGGGGATGCGCTCGATCCCAACTACCTTGTATTTCTTCAGCGCCTGTGAGTCTTCCTCTTACTCGGTCGGCCGATGTATCCATAGCATTTGGATCTCTGAGGATGTTGCGGGGTGGCCCCCATCCGGTGTTGCGGGTGTTCCCCCATCCGCCTCTATTGCTATTCCCTTGCTGCCTTCCTGGGTTCGTGAGGCCTCGATGTTGTTCCAGTCGAGCCTTCATGTGTATGTACTGTTGTTGTCTTCTGATAACCGCTTCTTTCCATTCCTGGAAAGTTTGTGGGTTGTCGTACATGTACGCTTTCTCGTATAGGTCACGGGGTAGCCCATCCGTAAACAGGTCCATCGTGAGTGGTGAATCCAGTCGGTAATCAGCCTGCCACGCTAGTTGTTCGAATTGTGTGACATATGCATCGATATCTCCTCCGGTCATTTTGATCCCTCTTTTGAGCATTGCTTGGGCCTGTTCTTTCTCTAGTGTGTTTGAAAACCGCCTATTAAAGGCTGTTATCACTTCGATCCATAGGCGTGGGTCATTGTCGGCAATTCCGGCGCTAACTTGTCGGTTGAGCCATCTGCTGGTCTCCGTGATCCAGTTATTAATGTCTTTTCCTTGGATGTAAGTGAGAAACAACATAGCTCTGCGGTAGGCGTTGGCCATGATGGGGTTGTTATTGTTGATACCCCAGTATAGTTCCCATTGAGTGAGGAACTCTTCGGTTCTGTGTCGATCCCCTCTGAATATTTCTGGGGCATTTCCAGCGAATTTGTCGGAATGGTGTCCTCCTGGTATTCCGATTGGCCCTGCTCCGAGTTTTCCTCCCCCTGGTGGTCCTCCTCCTGGTGGCCCTCCTCCTGGCGGCCCTCCTCCCGGTGACCCTCTTCCTGGTGCTGGGGATCCTCCGCCTCCAGTTGGGGGATCTGGTTGATCTTGTTACGTCACGGTAGGGACGTTCACCCGACGTGGGTTAAGTCGATCTACAGAGATGCTGCACTAAGGGGTCTGGTTCTGGTTGTTAAGGGAAGTTCCGAGGAGGAACTTCAGTGAAGATGTACGAGTTGAAGAGTCAGCCTAAGCCAATAGTGGAACTTAGGATTCTTCAGTGAGAGGAGAATTCGGTGAGAGATGGAGTATTCACAGTCTTCAATTGCTCGAGTACCGTAGGATACAAAAAGTCAAGTCTAAGGCTACAAGCTACCTAGCAAGCCTGACTTTATAGTAAAGAGGGATCCTAGTACTGAGTCATAACGGCATACTAGGATCGAGTCATCCAAACAATAAGTAACTGCGGTGCAGTCCACAGTATGTATGAAACACGTCTGAAACAAAAGATAGAAAGCCCCTTAACAACGGGCTAAAGTCACTATGACTCGTAAAGAGTTACTATGACTCTTATGAGAATGGTCACATGAGACAAGAGAAAACAAGAAAGAAAAGAAATTGAGTCATATCGTAACAGATCTGGTCCAATTGCTCGGAATAGAGCGGCGTCGTCTGCTGTCATTACGTGTCCTGTTTCTGGGTGGATGGGGAGCATAACTTCCCGTGTTTCTGTTAGTGTGGCCATTGGGGGGTGAATGGTGATTTGCTCAGCTCTTTCGATGAATTCTGGTTCCAGTGGCTCAAGTGCTTGGGTCGGTTCTTCGTCTGATTCGCTATCTGAAGCTTCCGGACCTTCTGAGGGTGCTGAGAGACTTTGGTCTTCTCCGTTGATGGGTCCCCAGTCGTTTCTTGCGACTACTTCCTCTTCGTAGATATCGCACCTGTACCTATGGGGTAGAGTGTCGATGATTCTCCACTCGTTGTCTTCTCGGTCAACTCTGCACCAGCAAGTTCATTCAAAGTTGAACTCAACTGGTCGTGGTCCATGTGCTCCTCTGATCAGGTATCCCTCAATTCCGTTGATACTCCCCCAACTAGCTTCTTTGAGGTATCGGGTTGGTACGTTTCTTATCCCTCTTCGTGGGATTTCGTAGGATCGGAATCCTTCTCGGATCCAAAGTTCTCTTGTGGATACTTGTGCCACGATGGTATATCTTGGTCTTAATGTTACGCTTTGGTAAGCGTGGGCCTTGCTTTAGGCAATAAGATGCAAGTACTCAGCTCTGAAATATGCTAAGTTGAACGTGGAGTCCCGAGACTTCAACATGTCGACGGCCTTGCAACTGGGAAGACGCTTCTAAGTCTTATGCAGTGCACTTTCCCGCGGTAAAACCTAAGACGGGAGGGAATGATCTGAAACCGATGATTCAAGAAGACCAAGATAGTGACTCTTGGTCTTCTGCGACTACTACTTATACACAATGATGGAGGGCTTTAAAGCGCCTCCCGAACAATATTGACCTATAGCAATACTAGCTCAAACCCTAGTACCGCTATCCTAGTAATCAGTAAGCTACAGTACCATGTGATACTACTGCTGACTGATAACACGTGAAATGATAAAGTCCCTGACTAATGTAAACAATCACGAGCTTACTACTGTAGTCAGAACCTGATAGTAAGCGTTCGATAAGTCCGATCCGTAACATCTGTAAGTACTCCTGTTTTGTATAGCTCTCTTTTCCTCTAATCGGAACCATATGAAGGGACAACATGTCAGTCAAGCGAATGGCATGTTTTTTGACAGGAAGTACAAGTACACTATGAATGCACATCACTAGGTAAGGACCATTCACTCTTTCAATGTATGGTATTTTGATCTTTTATAGGCACCATGTCCAGTTGTACTGCAAACACTGCAAGACACTTGGTATTGAGCCACATCCACATGCACTTTTCTGTATGCTGAACAGGGATAGGTAAGCAACACTTGCTATCTCATTCACTTAATACTTATTTACTTAGCTTTAGTCAGACTTCTTTAGATGGTGTTATTACTTGTGAACTCAAGCCCTCAATATTTACGAATGCCAGACTCCTTGATCATATAATCAAACTTGTTATTTGCGAAGATGAGGTGAGTAGGACTATGTGACTTCACGGAGATTATTCTAAGATCTTTTTGTTGAACGCAGCACTGACTTAGCGGGAAGAGGTTAGCGTGGAAGGCTAGACAAGCAAGTTAAACTTCAGAGGTGAAGGAAACTCTATAGCGCATAGCTACACACCTAGACAAGCAAGTTAACTACAGAAGTAAGTTAGCTAAAGGTAGTGTGAAAAGAGAGGATGGCACTTACACTTCAGAGGTGAAGGAAACTCTGAAGTGTGAAGGCGTAAACAACCACCCTTATAAACAAGAAGGGATGGTCTGTGCGCACATTGTGTTTAGCACACGTGTGACACAACAATGGGTCCAAGAAGGGATATGATTGGACGAATATAAAGTGGTGCCACTATCAAGTGAGTCACCACCGGTATCTTAACAATAGAAGGAAGAATAATAAAGATAAACAAAAGGCGATCTGGTCCGTATGAAGTCTGGAATAAGTCCATATCAAGCTATTGCCCATAAGGGGCCAGATACCATATATGTCCATGAGATGACTCAAGCATCTCCCACAAAGCATGTGACTCTTAACTCAGATCACGCTTCAACACTTTTTACATCAGGCATTCTGACTGATTGAACATGGTAGCTTTCGCCAACTCCTCAAGTACTGCCGACCATCCCTTTTAGAGAGGGACATCCTATTGAGACGCATAAAATGACCAGACTGGGGTTTGAACCCAGGACCTCTGGATATATACCAGGTGCTCTACCACTGAGCTACCTGATCCTGAGTTATAGAGGTGGATTGTAATATATGACTCATACCAGTGCCAACTATGGGCCAACCAGATGATAAACATACTGGATGTCTCTCTCATTCAAACTGGGCCAACTACAGGACAACCAGATGATCTAACAGAGCAGCACACTCCAGGCCACATGACAGATTACACATCCAACACATCCCACACCGCCACACCCTTCGTGCCAAGATACTTCAGCATGCATAGATTGCAGAGGGAAGGGTTTGTGAGAACATGAAGAAGATCCCCTCCAAGATCTCCTTTACATTTGACACATGGACCTTAGCACTGGGTGACCCATATATTTCACTTACAGCACATTATATAGATGCACCTGCTGATTGCCCAAACAAGTGGGAATTGAAGTCTGAACAACTTATATTCCAGGAAATTCAGGGAAGACACACAGGTAAGAATCTGGGAGAGATTTTGGGCCGCACACTGGACAGGTATGAACTGCGTAACAAGGTGTGTCCTTATTTTTCCCTCCTATTTTTGTCTCACTAAACTACTGTTTCGCTTCACAGGTTGGTTGGTTTACTAGTGATGGTGCAGCTGTGAATCACACCACACTTCAAGCTCTTCAAAACAGTTCATCAATGGAAATTGGATGGTCCGCTAGAGATTATGACATGTTGTAAGTGTTCACGTGTTTGAGTCTTTCCGTACTAGTGTCAAACTTAGATGCATGGAGCACTCTCTACATGTCATAGCAAAACATTTTATTCAGAGTATTGCACTGCACCCCAGCAGCAAGGAACTTGGCACCTCAGGCATCAACATAGAAGGTGACCACAACTCCGATAGCAACAAAGATGAAGACATCAACTCTGGTGATTCGCTTGAAAAGGCAATTGCCTTAGTCAAGCAAGTAAGTATTCTTGGGCCTTATTGTCCAATTTTCTATACTAACAAGTGCTACAGATTCGTAAATCGCCACAGGCAAGGGCATTTTTTCAAGAGACTTGCAACCAGGTCAGGATCACCCCACTCGAACTCCTTCTCTGGGTTTGCACTTGATGGGGGTCGCTCTTCAAGTTCCTTGAGCGGTTTATCCAACTTAAACCAGTGAGTTCAATATTTCTTCTATCCTTATCACACACTTACCTTACTTCTTAATAGGCAATTGGTCAATTTATTCTCCTTGTGGATGCAAGTGATCTTGTGCCAAATCTCTCCAACCACTGCAGCTATGCAGACTTTCATATGAGCTGGAAGGATTGGAAGTGCCTCAGGAATATTAGGGATGCGTTAAGGGTAAGCTTTCCACCTTATTTTGAGATAATGTTTTCTCACACTGGCTAGGAGCCATCAAATGTCCAGCAGACGTTCTCGAGTGTGTGTGCACCTACTGTCTGGCGCATCATACCAAGCTTCAAGTTCCTTATCAAGTGGTGGGAAACAATGGCTGCCCATCCTCAATATCAAGAACTCAAGGACACACTCAGTGAAGGCATTAAGAGTCTTCATAAATGGTATGGTCGTGTTGATGGCACATCACTGGCATATTTTATCTGCCTTGGTATGTTTACACTCTTTTTTTGGAATTTGGGCTAACTGGATGTTAGTCCTTGACCCTAATGTTAAGGATCTATACTTTTGGAGCTGGTGGGATAGTGAACAGTACGCTACTGGCATCAAATAACTTGAAGAAGTGGTAAGTACTTCTATCACAAGCTGCATTCCGCTAACAACTATTATTTAGTTTAACAGATATTATGTCACTCCAGAGACTACAGCAGCGACCAAAGACCTTGCCTCAGGTATGTTAAATTACACTAGTGGCTTCATACTCTATGCTGACATCTATATAGATAAACCCTCCACACCAACATCTCATTATGGTGGTTCCTTCCTTCTTGAGGCTGTTCAAGCACTTCAACAAAGCAACACTACTAGGAGCCCCCATAATGAACTTCAGCAATACCTCCAATCTGAGGTTGAGACCACAACAGATATTATTAGCTGGTGGGGGGTAAGTCTGAGTTTATGCATGTGCGCATTTCTATATATATACTAATGGAACCAGAGCAACACTAGATACCCTACATTGAAGCAGATTGCACAGGACTACCTTGCAATCCAAGGTTCAGCAACCCCTTTGGAACGTGCATTCAGTAGTGGAGGTATCACTGATTGCTCATGAAGAAACAAATTGCAGCCAAGTGTGTTTGAGGCACTTCAACTTCTTAAGAGTGCCTATAGGAATGGGCATATCTCAGCTACCACACAAGTGGCACATCATATGGGGGCACTTATAAATTCTTTAGATAGCAGTGATAGTGAGGATATCATATAGTGATAACTTATGTGTATATAGCTTTAGACTTAAATTTGATTATTTTTCTGAATTATACCCCAAAAGCATAACACTATGTCTTTTGTGGTACATGATGGGGTGACTCCGCACATTTGGCATGATTATGTAAGCAGCCACTTCAAACTATCCTCATGTCAGTTCAGTTCAGTGTTCAAACCCTTTTTGAACCTGAACTGAACCTGTATGAACCTGAACCAAGGTTCAGGTTTGGGTTCAGCAAAGTCCCCCAAACCGGACCAATGGTCTGGTTCAGGGTTCAGTATATAGAGGCAAAGAACTGGACTGAACTGAACTTTCCCATCACTATCACTGACGAAAATAACTCGCAGGAATAAGTCAAACGGGATAGATCAAGCAGGCTTTGCAACAACACTGATCAAGAACCAGGAAAAATACAACTTCTCTGACCGCGAGCGCGCCTGGCTCGTTGGCAGTATGCTGTAAGCACGTCCCCACCTCCACCTTAATCAATACGAGGATTGAAGTCCACGTGTAACACAGTCTTGCGGGCAGACAGACGACAGTCACCATGCTTGACTGGTGGTTCCTAGCAATGCTCGCGCATCCGGAGGTCCAAATGCACGCTCAATCCGAACTGAACAAAGTCGTTGGCCGTGCCTGCCTGCCAACCTTTGCTGACCTGCCTGCGCTCCCTTACGTCCAGGCGATAGTCAAAGAAACGCTACGTTGGTCGCGGGGCACCCCATTGGGCTTTCCCCACAGGTCCACAGAGGACGACTGGTACGAAGGCATGTTCATCCCGAAAGGCACTGTCTGTCTGCCGAACCTACGAGCCCTTCATTTTGACCTGGATTTGTTCGGAGAGGATGTCGTGCGGTTCAACCCCGACAGGTACTTTGACAAGAATGGTGTGGAAAAGGCGGCGACGGACGGGCGTGAGGCGGGCAGCTTTGTATTTGGCTTCGGACGGCGTATGTGTGTTGGGAGGCACATCGCCGAGGGGACGATCGCCATGGACATTGCGACGTTGCTCTGGGCGATGCATTTTGAGCGTCCTGAGGGTGCACAAGGTGAATTGGACACGGAGACGATCGTTTGGACAGGGTTCACAGGGTGAGTGGTCTTCTGACCTCGGTTAGTATGCAAGCGAGGAGTGCTCAACGACTGCCGCGACCACAGTCGCACAGTTCCTTACGCGCTTTGGGTAACTCCTCGCTTTCCAGAAGCGGAATCGCTGATTGTCGGCGCCCTGGAGTTGTACTGATAATCGTGCTCTGGAATTTTCAGTTTTCATGTTTTCAGTGTATGATGTCTAGAGTTGTAAGGTTTCGCTTCTATTAAGCCCCTAGCGGCTCGCGGTTTTCCTTATTGCGTAGTCTGGGGATAAATGGGCGAGAGTACTGAGGGTGGAAGTCGTTGATGATCAAGAAATGGGAGTTCAAACTCTAGTCCCCGTCTTGGACACCCTTCAGGAGAACAATGACGCGACAGTAATTAGTAGCACCACGATGTAAAAGGTATTACAATGCCGCAGGAGACCCCTTTATTCGTACAAACGCAGTGCTTCGTTCAGCAAGGCTTCAGCCTCCGTAGATCGAAGGGCCGCTTTGAAGTCGGTGGGAACAGGGCGATTGTGCTGTCTGACCAGTACAGACCAAGCGCCCAAAAATACGTACGCCGTCAGGCCGGACTGGACAAGACAAAATGTAAGTTGCATACCGGTCACCATATGGTGAGAGGCTAGGTCAGATTCTTTGTCAAAGAATCTCCTGCAGAGTTGTGGCGCGGTCGATCGGAATAAGTGTTGGATCGCTTCTCAAGCAAATCGACGGTCACGCGTTGGCTGTTGACATCTAACCCACCTTGTCCAAGTGCAGTCATCTACATCATTTAGCCCGAAGGGTATATGACCAAATCTCAGGGGACATTGGAGGTATGGAGTGTCACCATGGTCACCCCTGCGCGACGGTGAGGCCAGCCATTCGTGATCTGCAATGAGGCAAATTGCGGCGAGGAAGTGGGTGGTCAAGTCGCTTGTATCGTCGAGCACCCAAGTAAAACCAGTACTTTCAGGAGGGGTCTGAGTAACCACGGGGGCAGATGTGGACAGAGGCAGGGAGACAGCTGCTCTTGCGTCTACTCGCAGTGCCCGCGGGAACCACACTGCGGAGACCCAGAGAAGCCATAAGCGGTCATTAAACAACGTAATGTTGATGCGACTGGTGGCCACTGGCATCCCTCACTGGCAACTACACTCAGGTGTCATTGTGGTGGGCCACAACAAAGGCCCACAATCACGATACCCTTGCCAGGGTTACAGCAAGATCTAAACGATAGGCCTGCCTGTGGTTGTATCAGCCACCCACTGCTGGGCACATCAAAGTAGATAATTATTCCACAACCCCAATTTTTCCGAGGAACTCCAACTATGAACTCCGCTCTTGAATTTCGGAAGTCCATCACACTTCTGTATGTATTGTTGATAGGGACCTATCTTCATATTCGGAACGGACGCAGAGTGCTTTACGGCATAACCTAGACTCGGACTCGGAAAAGCCCGACCATTAATTGACCGAATCAGCGTGACGCTAGCAAGGTTACAAGGATAATCGATAATTATTTGACCACAAGGTCAGTTAAATTTTGTTGGGGGAGTATGTGTTTAATCCCTCTTGGAAGTAGTCGGATATGGTCCTGATGGTCTAATAGTATAAAAGTCGTCCTCTCTCATTCCATCCTTCCTGGCTAGATTTGTTGCATTGAATAACTGGTTCGTGTTACTTTCGTAATACAAAGCTAACCTCTGCCATATTTATTATTGGGTTTTGTAAGGTCCAAAGAGGTCACTGGCGCCATGACCTCACATGTGGGGGCATGGACTACTATTGCAGGCTCTTTTAAAAGAACCGTGCCAGTAGCCTATCTGGTCCGCGGCTATTACGTGCTATAAATGAGAGGTGACCAATCTCTGTCCCAGAGCACCTTTCCCCCGTGACAATCATTGATTTCACTTGGATGCTTGGGACTATCAGCGACCGCACCACCCACCTCCTTGCTGCAACTCCACTTGTTGGCTTTGTCCTCTGGCGAATCGCCAAACTCGCTCAGGGAGCTACCCGTAATCTTCCACCGGGCCCCAAAGGGTTTCCTCTCATCGGCGATGTCCTCCATATAGCCGATGAGGATTGGTTGGCTTCACCGCAACGTATGGACGACTATGGTGACGCTCCATACTCAAATTGCGCCCAGAGATGCGCTCATGTACAAATTAGGTGAAATGATGTATGTAGGCGCTCTTGGGAGGGGCATCCTGATCATGAATAGCCAACGAGTCGCCGTCGATTTGCTCGAAAAGCGATCCAACATATATTCCGATCGACCGCACTACATCTCCGCAGGCGATTTTTTGACAGAGAACTCGACTCTTACCTTTACACCATATGGCGACCTGTATGCGGTCGATACTTTGTCTCATATCTGTGCTGATTCAGCATAGATGGCGCCGCTTTCGCCGTGTCGCCGTGGACGGCTTCTCCAAATCGGCTGTTCAGCGCTTCCAGCTTATCCAGGGTCGTGAAGCGATCATGTTGGCGCTTGCGCTGATGGAGAACCCTCCTGATCCGGAGAAACAATTTAGGCGACACGCATTATCTAATATGCTGTCCATCAATTACCATCTTCCACCAGTAGATTCAGAAGATGACCCGATTGTCGTGGGAATCACAAACCACGCAAAGCGCTTGTTGACCGAGATACAGCCTGGGGAGCGTCTGGTTGAGTATTTCCCTTGGATGAGATATATTCCGAGCAGGTGAGGATATCGTACGCTTGCTATATCGTTATATTGATCGCAGGTTGGTGCCGCGCAGGTTCGCCAGGTGGAAACGCGACGCACAGTACTGGTTCACCCAGGATTCGCTCATGTTCGAACGTCTTCTCGGGAAAGTTGCAGACGAATTGGTACGTGCTCATGGTAGTAGTTCACTGAGAGATGGATCATAGTTACCAACTCCAGAGAGACGGGATTGATCGGCCAAGCTTCGGTGCTACAGTAATTAAAAATCAGAATAAACACGACCTTTCGGAACGCGAGCAGGCTTGGGTTGTTGGCGATATGCTGTGCGTTCCCCTACAAGTGCTGCCGACCCAGCTTGAATCTAAGGGATCATTTACTGCAGCGCTGCAGGTGGAGAGACAACGTCTACTTCGCTGCATTGGTGGCTTCTCGCCATGCTCGTGTATCCCAGTGTCCAAGCTCGGGCCCACGCCGAGCTCGACGAAGTCGTAGGCCGCGCTCGTCCACCAACCTTCGCAGACGTCCCCCATCTTCCCTATATTCGCGCGATGGTCAGGGAGGCAGTGCGCTGGTCGCCTCTGGTTCCCCTCGGCACGCCGCACGTCTCGACTGCGGACGACTGGTACGAGGGAGTGTTCATCCCCAAGGGCACAGTCTGTCTCCCAAACATGCGCCTGCTCAACTTCAACCCGGAAGTGTTTGGCAGCAACGCCGCGGAGTTTGACCCGACTAGGTTCCTAGACGAGAAAGGCCAGGTCAAGGTGCAGACGGGGGGCCGAGAGGAGGGACACATGTCGTTTGGGTTTGGGCGGCGTGTGTGCCCTGGGAGACACGTCGCGGAAGGGACCCTCGTGATCGACTTTGCGACCTTGCTCTGGGCGATGCGATTCGAACGTCCTGAAGGTTCGCAGGGCGAGTTGGACGTGCAGACCCTTGTCCGCACTGGCGTGACGGCGTGAGTGTCTTTGCCTGCTTTGTGTTTGGGCTTGGACCAACTAGACGATACAGCCACCCTGTGCCTTTCGAATGCAAGGCGATGCCTCGATTTATGGAGGCAAAGGCTTTGCTGACGGAAGCACTGGATATGTACGGGTAACTTGCCCTATCAAGGTGTTGCAACACCTTGAATGTGCTAACCGGCGCCGTGTTTCGGAAGGGGCTCAAGATGGAAGCCCCAGTTTCTCTTCTTTTCAAACTTCCGCCCCTAGGCCCTTTACTGCTCTCACTTATGTCATTCTGTACGATAGGAGAATGTCGATGACTGTTACTGGCCTGTTGAGGAATTGACTATTTGATTGACTGTCCGAATCCCATGTCGAGGACTGGTATAGTTTTGCTCAAATGACCTTTCCTCTTTTAGTGTGGGAGTCTTATGTCATCTGTGTTCAACCTATCCACACCTGCACATTATCATGTGCCTGGGAAGCGCCATCGATGGACCCGCGTGTAACGGGCTGCTTTGATTTCGCGATCACCTACTCCTTGAGTCTGCCAGAGATGGTTAAGCTCAGGTGGATCCCACCCTGGTGGATCCGAGCCTTGATCCGAGCCATGGAATTCTCGATGGTAGCTGGACCTATCCCGGGCCCCGCTCGGCGTTAATAGAATAGACAGTCTATACTAGGGAACAGGTGTCACGAGCTCTCCATGGTTCGACTAACTTTTCCGAGTCTTGAAGCTTGAAGCTTGAAGCTTGAATTGCTGGGAACTCGGGCTCGAGATTTTTTTGGTGCGTTCCTTGTTAATTCGATTCTGGTGAGTGCAAACCGCCACCCTTTGCTAATAATCCACATACTGTGGCAGTACCAGCCACACCTGTGTTGGCATGAGACCAAGCGTGAGATGCCCCCTAGGAGCGTAGTCCACCAACGTCACGGGAAGGATAAACTTTTTTCGCAGCAATCCTTCAGCGAAAGCATTTGCCAGTATTTTTTGCCAGCTAGTTCTATGACGGTCGTTAGCAAGCTTCTGAATCACGATTTCCACTACAGGTCCCGCATTAGATTGTGCCTTTCAAATTTGACCGTAGAAATAATCCAGGGCACTCCAACTCTATTTGAAGGTTCACTGTGACCGTGACGTCTCAGGAAACCTGAGGTTCCGAGGTTGGGGCCCTGCGGTTCTTCCCGGTGCCATAAATCAAAAATGAGGAGAGCTCACAACGATAACTTGAAAAGTCATGGATCCGAATGAGGACTTTTTCTGATACCAACTATCGATCGTTTGCTAGTTAGAATGACAGGTGCGACAATCTAGTAAATAATGATATGTCGGTTGTTTCAATTCTAACCACAGGTGAAGAATGTGAACCACGGCGGTCTCACTGGGCCGCTAAGGCTGGCGATCTCATGAGCGTCAAAATACCTTTGTTAACGTACCGTGATGCGGACAACAAGATTTATCATGCTTCCCACTACCCCGCCAATAGCACCTACGCCGCATATATGGGGATAGATGGGAAAAAAATTCGGGTGGGCGCAGGAGAATCACTCATTAAACACTTCCTTTTAGCGCCAAAACTACCTCCCTAGTCACACTCTAGTCACAGGTGGCGTTGGCGGTACAGTATGTACCTGGGGATCTTCATCAATGAGCCATCCCAGTGGTATCAACTTTCCCCGAGTCCGCCGCGGCGGCTTTCCAGATGACTCATATATATAAATCGATTACAGGTGGGAGGGAGTCTACTATCTCTGTCCCAGACCGCTTTTCTCATGGAAATTACTGATTTTACTTGGATACTTGGCCATAGCAGCGACCGCCCGACCCCCCTCCTCGCTGTAACCTTCCTTGCTGGCTTTGTCCTCTGGTTAATCACCAGAATTGCTCAACGAGCCTTCCGTAATCTTCCACCGGGACCCAAAGGGCTACCCTTCATCGGCGATGTTGTTCACATAGTAGATCCGGACTGGTTGACCGCGCCGCAACGCAGGGACAAATACGGTGACGCTTAACATCTCCAATGTCCCCAGAAACGTGCTCATGTGCCTTACAGGCGAAATGATGTATATAAGCGCATTTGGGAAAGGCGTGCTTGTCATCAATAGCCAACGCGTTGCCGTCGATTTGCTCGACAAGCGATCCAGCATTTATTCCGACCGACCCCATTTCATTTCTGCAGGCGAATTTTTGACCGAGAACCTGACCTTATCATTCTCGCTATATGGTGACCTGTATGCAATCTACGTTTTGTATTTTGTCCGCACTGACCCGCCGCATAGATGGCGCCGAATCCGTCGTGTCGCCGTGGAAGGCTTCTCCAACTCAGCCTCGCAGAGCTTCCACCCTATCCAGGCTCGTGAAGCGATCATATTGGGGCTTGAGCTGATGAAGAGCCCTCCTTCTCTGGAGAAGCATTTCCAACGACACGCATCGTCAATCATGCTATCTATCATCTATGATCTTCCACCGACAGAATCAGTGAATGACCCGATTGTCGTTGGAATCACAGACCACGTAGATCGTCTCTTGTTCGAAATACAGGCCGGGACGCGTCTGGTTGAGTATTTCCCTTGGATGAAATATATCCCAAGCAGGTGAGTATCTTACCCTTCATATATCGTATTATTGATCATTGATCGTAAGCTTCCTTGAATCCTGGCGCACAGATTCGCCAAGTGGAAACGCGACGCACAGCATTGGTTCATCCAGGATTCGCTCATGTTCAAACGTCTTCTCGACAAGGTTGCAGACGAATTGGTACGTTCCCGCCATGGTGGTATACCGAGAGATATATCATTGTTACCAACGCCAGAGAGAGGGGATTGATCGACCAAGTTTCGGTGCTACAGTTCTCAAAAATCAGGGCAAATATGGCCTATCGGAACGCGAGCAGGCATGGCTTGTCGGTAACATGTTGTACGTTCCCCAACCTGTGTTGCCGACCCAGCTTAAATCTAAGGGATCATCTACCATAGCTCTGCAGGTGGAGAGACGACGTCCACTACACTGCATTGGTGGCTTCTCGCCATGCTTGTGTACCCCGCTGTCCAAGCTCGGGCCCATGCTGAGCTCGACGAGGTGGTCGGCCGGGGTCGCCCACCAACGTTTGCTGATGTCCCCTCCCTACCCTATATCCGCGCGATGGTCAAAGAGACACTGCGATGGGCGCCAACAACTGTCCTCGGTATGCCGCACACCTCGATTGCAGACGACTATTACGAAGGAAAGTTCATCCCCAAGGGCACGGTTTGTGTTGCGAATATTCGCCTGCTCAACTCGAACCCGGAGGTGTTTGGGGATGATGCGGCGGATTTTGACCCGACTAGATACCTGGATGAGAAGGGTCGGGTCAACCTGCAGGCTGGTCGGGAGGACGGACACGTGTCGTTTGGGTACGGGTGGCGTGTGTGCCCTGGTCGGTATGTCGCAGAAGGAACGTTTGTGATCGACTTTGCGACGCTGCTTTGGGTGATGCGATTCGAGCGTCATGACGGTGCGCGCGGGGATTTGGATTGGCATACCCTTGTGCACTCTGGGGTGATGACGTGAGTGTTTTATCCTGCTTATGAATAGGTTCAGACTAACTAGATGGGACAGCCGACCTGTGCCTTTCGAGTTCAAGGCAGTTCCCCGATTTATGGAGGCCGAGTCATTGCTGAAGGAAGCCCTGGATTTGTGCGAATGAAGTGGACTATCAACGCCTGATGTCCCTGCGCTATCTATCGCGACTTTCGGAAAGGGTTCAGACTGGAGACCTCAGTCCACACTCTGACCGTTTCGAGACTTTTCCCCCAACTCTCACTTGTTAAAAGAATGCCGACGGCTATTATCCTGACCAAAGCCCTCTTTAGTATCGAGTCGAGCAATCGACTCGCAAGACCGGTGGTGCTGTACATTGCACTTACATAACCTACTAGGTGTTAACAATGCTTGCTTTGTAGTATATCGTCGCCAAATGAATTTTAGTCAGTCAGTAAATGAAAGTTGTCCCAGTTCGGTGTTATATTGTGTCTTGGGATGTTGCAAGGTGGAAACGTGAAGTTATGTATAAAATAAAATAAAATTGTCCGGGGGTTTTTGTTTAATTCTTTTCCTTTTCCTTTAGTCAACGTGCGAGCTGTACTTGGGTGAGGGATGGAAAGTGTTATGAAAAATATTCGTAGTGAGAGCATTTATTGGGTGAGGTAGGGAAGACAGTGATATGCTTTAAGAGTCCTCTGCCCTACTCGATTCCGCCTTCGCAGGTTCGATTCTACATCGTTGTTCGACAGTTCACTCAAACTTCCAGGCGACCTCTGCCGGTTTTACACCGTCTCCCTCACATCACCGAACGAACTTGCCTTCCGGTCCTCGCCAAAACGCACTGCAATGGCGGTGTCTCCCAGGACACACGATGCCAGTACGTTACTTTCTCATTCGTAATTGTATTACTCCGTGCGCCAAACAGCGCCGCGGGCGCAGGCCGTTGTACAGCACGCTTTCAATGAGCAGCGTCACATGGCGCAGTGGGCGGCCGGGAGCGAGAACAGTCGCAAGACCAGGGCTGCTATCGAGCGCCGCGAGGCGCGGTGCGGCAGCAGGTAGCACATCACGAGGTACACCGGTGAAGTAAGGCAGCGTGAGGTCCATGAAAGACACAGGTGTGGGTGCAGAGAGGCACGAGGCACGTCCGCGAGCAGCGTAGGGCGCGTGAGTATGCCCGAGACCGCGGTGAGCAGCCCGTCGAAGGTCCACAGCACCAGCGCCAGAGAAAGCACGAAACGCGCGCCGTGCATGTGTGGATATGTGCACAGTGAGAGTGTCGACACGAGCTCTGCGAGGTGCAGCGCACCCACAAGCCCCGTGATGCATGTGACGGCATCTTCTGCGAACGGCCCGTGTGTGTAGTATAGTGTGAGCTGTGGAGTGGTGCTGAGGCGCTTCGAGATGTAGGCAAGGGTAGCAGCCGGGAGCACACAGAAGTTGCGATAGGGCTATTACCAGTGGCGTCGATGAATAGAGAAAGACGGTGTCGGCGGTGGTCCTCTGAGACAGGTCATAAAAAGGAGTCTTGCGCAGTTTTTATCACTTCAATTATTTCGTCACATTTTCTACGTTTTTTAGCATGGGCAGTATTTTCAAGGACAGTCTGCTGCCCTCGAGATAACCGGGATATAAGTCCTTCCAATTTCATGGGAGAGTACAGGTAAAAGTCCGTTTAGGAAGGGCTGCAGTAATGTCGTTCTTTGTTAAACTTGCGAGAGCGAGGGAGAGGTGTGGGGAAAGATTCAAGTTGGAAGTAGTCCAATGAAAAGTCTCGTCATGAACGAGGTTACTTTATACATCCCTCGCCGAGAGCACCTCTGTCAACGTTGATATAGTGCCTACGACAGCAGGTTCTGCGTTGGTGGAAGCAAGCTCTTCCTGAATACACAACCCGAAGTCGGAATTATTGCAGCTGCGAGAAAGAGTGCATTCAATATTGCAGATAATAACCATGTACATTTCATAGGTGCGACGTCCGTTGTGCACAAGGACCATCAGCCGCAGCAAGCGCTTGTACAGGGGCAACAAGTCCTAGTATAAAAAAAAGCACCGCGCAAATGAAAGACAAAGATCGTGCGAATGAATGTTTGCTACAGACAGTATTCTTACAAATCACACATGGTTAGGTAATTTCCACTCCTTGCGAAGTAAGATGGGTGCAAACCGCCATCCCTTGCTAATGAACCATATAATGTAGCAATACCAGTAACACCTGTGTTAGCATGAGTCAAAGTGTAAGATGCCCCATAGAAGCGTAGTCACAAGAAGGATAACCGTTTTTTTGTAGCAATCTCCGGCGACAGCAATTGCTGGTGTTTTTTCCGGCTAGTTCTATGACAGCCGTTAGCAAGCTTATGAATCACAATTCCCATCACAGGCGATTGCGCCTTTCAAATTTGACCACAGAAATGATCCGGTGTACTCCGACTATGTGAAGGCTCACCGTGATTGTGACGTCTCAGGAAAGACTAGCTATTCATGACGGTCCCATGGGGCCGTCATTCATCAAAAAAATTCTGATGCCTGACATCGTCATGTATGCCTTAATTTGCAACAGATACCCAAGGTAAACAGGGGATCATCCCCTGAATTCACTTCTCTGCCTACCATCACTTATTTATATGGTCTGCTCTCCACAGCAGGGACACTTGCGTTGTGCTTCTAGCCAATGGGAAAGCAAGGAGTCGTCACATTGTACCACGTGACGGGACAAACTCTGAATAACGTCCCGCACTCCACTGTGGCGTTTTTCGTCTGAGAAACAGCGAGGACACATACTGCAGTCCACGGTGCAGCCTCAAAAAAAGAGAAAATGTAAGAGACATCAGAAAACCACGCACGCATTAAGAAAGTCAGGGAGAGGGGCATATAGTTTGCGCAAGAAAACCATATGAAACACAGCTCAATTTCCGCTAAATGCGCGTTAACTCTGGGATAACCTGATGAGTTTTAGTATAATTGTATAGATTAGGTCTAAGGTTTCGTTCCAAGGCCTGCCTCTCTTCCCGGTGCCATAAATAAAAAATGAGGAGGGTTTGATGCAGACAGCGTGACTTATCTAGCACCTCACTACCCCATCAATAGCACCTTCCATGCCACATATATGGGGATAGATGGGAAAAAAATTCGGGAGGGCGCAGGGAAACACTCAAGAAAACACTTCGTTTTGGCACCTAAACCACCTCCCTAGTCACACCCTAGTCACAGGTGGCGGTAACGGTACATTCATGGGGATCCTTTCATCATTGAGCTGTCCCAGTGGTGCCGTCATTCTCCGAGCCGGCCGCAGCAGCAATTCCAGACGACTGGTATATATAACTACAAGTAGAGGTGAGAGGGAGTCTGTCCCAGGTCGCCTTTTCTCATGGAAATCGCTGGTTTCACTTGGATACTTGGCCATAGCAGCGACCGTGCGACCTCTCTCCCAGCTGTAACCTTCTGTACTGGCTTTGACCTCTGGCTAATCACCAGAATCGCTCAGAGAGCCTTCCGTAATCTTCCTCCGGGCCCTAAAGGGCTACCTTTCATTGGCGATGTCGTTCACATAGTAGATCAGGACTGGTTGATATCGCCCCAACGCAGGGACGAATACGGTAACACTCCATGCCCCCGATGTCTCCAGAAACGTGCTCATGTACCTTTCAGGCGAAATGATGTATATAAGCGCATTTGGGAAAGGCGTGCTTGTCATCAATAGCCAACGCATTGCCGTCGATTTGCTCGACAAGCGATCCAGCATTTATTCCGACCGACCCCATTTCATTTCTGCAGGCGAATTTTTGACTGAGAATTCGACCTTGGTCTTCTCATTATATGGCGACCTGTGTGCAATCTACGTTTTTTGTATTATATCCGCACTGACCCCCCACATAGATGGCGCCGATTCCGTCGCGCCGCCGTAGAAGGCTTCTCTAAATCAGCCTCGCAGAACTTCCACCCTATCCAGGCTCGTGAAGCGATCATATTGGGGCTTGCACTGATGAAGAGCCCTCCTTCTCCGGAGAAGCATTTCCAACGACACGCATCGTCAATCATGCTGTCCATCATCTACGATCTTCCACCCACAGAATCAGTGAATGACCCGATTGTTGTTGGAATCACAGACCACGTAGATCGCATCCTGGCCGAAGCACAGGCCGGGACGCGTCTGGTTGAATATTTCCCTTGGATGAAATATATCCCGAGCAGGTGAGTATCGTACTATTCATATATCGTACTACTGATCATTGATCATAAGTTGTCTTGAATCCTGGCGCGCAGATTCGCCAAGTGGAAACGCGACGCACAGCACTGGTTCACCCATGATTCGCTCATGTTCAAACGTCTTCTCGCCAAGGTTGCAGACGAGTTGGTACGTTCCCGCTATGGTGGTATACCGAGATATATATCATAGTTACCAACTCCAGAGAGATGGGATTGATCGACCAAGCTTCGGTGCTACAGTTCTCAAAAATCAGGGTAAATATGGCCTATCGGAACGCGAGCAGGCATGGCTCGTTGGTAGCATGTTGTACGTTCCCCAACCTGTGCTGCTGACCCAGTTGGAATCTAAGGGATCATCTACCATAGCTCTGCAGGTGGAGAGACGACGTCTACTACGCTGCATTGGTGGCTTCTCGCCATGCTTGTGTACCCCGCTGTCCAAGCTCGGGCCCATGCTGAGCTCGACGAGGTGGTCGGCCGGGGTCGTCCACCAACGTTTGCTGATGTCCCCTCCCTTCCCTATATCCGCGCGATGGTCAAAGAGACATTGCGATGGGCGCCAATAGCTGTCCTCGGTATGCCGCACGTCTCGATTGCAGACGACCATTACGAGGGAAAGTTCATCCCCAAGGGCACGGTTTGTGTTGCGAATATCCACCTGCTTAACTCGAACCCGGAAGTGTTTGGGGATGACGCGGCGGATTTCGATCCGACTAGATACCTGGATGAGAAGGGTCGCGTCAACCTGCAGGCTGGGCGGGGGGATGGACACGTATCGTTTGGGTATGGGTGGCGTGTGTGCCCTGGTCGGTATGTCGCGGAAGGATCGCTTGTGATCGACTTTGCGACGCTGCTTTGGGCGATGCGATTCGAGCGTCCTGAGGGCGCACGCGGGGAGTTGGACTGGCATACCCTTGTGCACTCTGGGGTGATGACGTGAGTGTTTTATCCTGCTTGTGTATAGATTCGGACTAACTGGATGGGACAGCCGCCCTGTGCCCTTTGAGTTTAAGGCAGTTCCCCGATTTATGGGGGCTGAGACATTGCTGAAGGAAGCCCTGGATTTGTGCGAATGAAGTGGACTATCAACGCCTCATGTCCCGGTGCTGACTGTCGCGACTCTCGGAAAGGGTTCAGACTGGAGACTCCAGTCCGCACTCTGATCGTTTCTTTTCGTTTCGAGATTTTTCCCCCAACTCTCACTTATTACTTTAGAAGAATGCTGACGGGTGTTATCCTGACCAAAGCCCTCTGTAGTGTCGAGTCGAGCAATCGACTCGCAAGGTCAGTGGCGCTGTACATTGTACTTACATAACCTACTAGCTGTCGACTTTGTTGATAATGCTTGCCTTTTAGTATATTGTCGTCAATTGAATTTTAATCTGTTAGTATATGAACGTTGTCTCAGTTCGGTGTTATATCGTGTATGCGAAGTTGCTAGGTGGGAACATGAAGTATAAGTAATTATTATAGTTTTTTTTGTCCAGGGATTATTGCTTAATTTGTTAATTATTTCCCTTTTCTTCAGTCGACGTGCGGGCTATACTTGGGTAGGGATGGAAAGTGTTATGAAACATACCCGTAGTGAGGGCACTTACCGGGCGAGCTAGGGAAGACGATATGTTTTGAGAGTCCTGTGCCCTACTCGATTCCGTCTTCGCAGGTTCGATTACACATCGTCGTTTGACAGTTCACTCAAACTTCTATCTGCGTTTAGGCCACCTCTGTCGGTTCTACACCATCTCCTTCACATCACCGAACGAACTTACCGTCCGGTCCTCGCCAAATCCCACTGCAAAGGCGGTGTCTCCAAGGACACACGGTGCCAGTACGTCACTTTCTCATTCGCAATTGTATTACCTCATGTGCCAAACAACGCTGCGGGCGCAGGCCGTTGTGCGGCACGCTTGCAATGAGAAGCGCCACATGGCGCAGTGGGCGGCCGGGAGCGAGAACAGCCGCAAGGCCAGCGCTGCTATCGAGCGCAGCGAGGCGCGCTGCGGCAGCAGGCAGCACATCACGAGCCACAGGGGGTACACCGACGAAGTGGGGCAGCGAGAGGTCCATGAAACACACAGGTGCAGGTGCAGGGAAGCGTGTCCGCAAGCAGCGTGAGGCGTGTGAGTGTGCCCGAGACCGTGGTGAGCAGCTCCGCATCGAAGGTCGCCAGCACCAGCGCAAGAGCAAGCACGAAACATGCGCCGTGCATGGGCGGTGTAGGTGATGCGAGTAGTAGAGGGTCGACCCTAGGGGGAGACGTAGACAGAGAACTGATAGATAACAGATACGATGATGCAGCGGTACCCAGGCAGGAACGGATTCGGAACGTCGGAGGCACACTGAGACAGAGGGATAAAGTGACCGGCGCGATGCCGATGTCTTTACGAGTTGAGGCTCAAGGCCTTATATACAAATATCTACGTTCTACCGGGTTCTAAGGCGTACGCCGTCTTAAGCTGAGGACTGATGGGTGTTGATATGCTGGCATTAGTGGCGTATAGACGCTGCGACGGCGTTTGTCGGTCGCTGGCTTGTCGGCGTCGGGGATGCAGGCAAGGACGGCAACTGGGAGCACACAGAGGTTGTGATAGGACTGTTACCAGTGGTGTCGATGAATAGCGAAAGACGGTGTCGGCGGTGGTCCTCTGAGAAAGGTCATAAAAACGAGCCTTGCGCTGTTTTCACCACTGCAATTGTTTTGTCACATCTTCTACATTCTTTTAGCGTGGGTAGTTTCTTCAAGGACAGTCTGCTGCTCTTGAGATAACTAGGTTATAGCACCTTCCAATTTAGTGCGAGAGAACTTTTGGGTACATGTTAAAGTCCGTTTGGGAAGGGCTGCAGTAATGTCGTTCTTTGTTAGACTCGAGAGAGCGAGAGAGAGGTATGGGGAAAGATTCAGGTTGGAAGTAGTCCAACCCCAAACGACGAATGATTCGCATATAGTAAAATTCTTTACGCATGTTTAGATTAGAAAATAGCACAGAGGATGAGAAAGGACCAACCCCATCGATGGGAATCACGCTGTGTCCAGTTAGATCATACGGTATCCACATCCATTCCGCTCCATCCAGATCAAACTCAAACCCACCGACCCCCTTCTTCCCACCGGCCATCTTTTTCGTCCCCACTCCAGTAGGTAGCCGCCCACCATATGGACTCGGGACACGCTGCGTGTTCGCCGTGGGCGCCTGTGAGTCGGAAAGAAGGCCCGGAGCTTGCTCGGACTCTGCCTCCCTCCAAGAGCCAACTGATATCCTGTCAACGAAGACATAGCGCCTGCGACAGCAAGTTCTGCGTTGGCAGAAGCAAGCTCTTCCTGGATACACAGCCCTATGTCGGAGTTGTTGCAGACGCGAGAAAGAGTGTATTCAATATTGCAGATAATAACCATGTACATTTCATAGACGCGACATCCGTTGTGCACAAGGACCATCAGCCGCAGCAAGCGCTGGTGGTAGGGGCAACAAGTTCCAGCCAAGAAAAAGCACAACGGGGGCTCCTTGTACCGTTACCACCACCAGGTAGCGGTTTCCCACGGGTAACACCGGGGCAGGGATGGGCCAGCGACGACTGAAGGCTACGCTGATAGCCATACAATCCTCGCTGACCCTCGAACACCGTCGGCCCACAGAACAGAGAAACATCATAACCACTAAAACCGAGCTGAGAGCCAGCGCACAAACCCCATGAGAGACACTTGCACATGCATACCACATCATGAACCTCTGTGAAAGGCCCGCTACTCAGCATGCCTATGAACACCCCCATGCACAACTGACCACGACAAGTAAGGTAGAGACACACCAACAGTATACCTCAACGCCAACACTGGGAGTGAAGGAACCCCCCCCCCCCCCCGTCAGAGGAACACCCGCCCACGCTGCCCATAACAGCCACAATGGCTCACCAGACCACGACCTACTGCAACACGACTCTGTATGCGCATGCCGGAAGAACAATACCCAGGATACACACATACCCCACTAACGAATGAACACCCCCCGCAGATACTCTAATGCTGCCCTAAACACGGCACACTACACAGGACACTATTACCGACGCAATAGGAAAACTGGACGCACACCCGACCCCACCTGAGACCCCAACCAGCCGAACCACAGGCGGAAAACCCCCTTGCAACAACACGACAGGTGGCACCCAAGCGACGCCGCAAATCCGGCAGCCACCCCGACCCTGACACAAACTAGTACCCCACCAATAAACACTCATGCCGTGCAAATAATTAGATCATACTCGACAAAATAACAGCGACAAGAATTAAGAGACAAACCCGCCATAGACCCAGTTACCCAAACATGGATCAAACTATTCAAACCAACGCACCCCTCAAACGATGGATATACTCAAATGAGGTTTTAGTGGGTAGGAGACCACCCCGCCCGCCGGGCACTGAGTCTGAGTCCCACACTACCCCCCCACCAGGGGGTGTGCATAAACGCATTTTCCCTCACAAACCTGGCTCCGGCCCGGCTACGTGCGCGCTACATAGAGCTGATGGTAAATCTCCTGCTATGTAGCACATATTTACTAGTATTTAGATTCTAGGTACTGGGAATATAAGCGCTTTCCAAAAAAAAAAAAAAGAAAAAGCACAACGCAAATGAAAGACAAAGACCGTGCGAATGTTTGCATGTGTAGGTATTCTTACAAATCACACATGGTTCGATAATTCCTCTGGTGCAAACCACCATCCATTGCTAATGAACCATATAATGTAGCAGTACTAGCCGCGCCTGTGTTGACATGAGTCAAAGCGTAAAGCGTAAGATACCCCCTAGAATCGTAGTCACAAGAAGGGTAAGCGTTTTTTTAGTAGCAATCCCTCTAGCAAAAGCAATTGCCAATGTTTTTGCCGGCGAGTTCTACGACTACCGTTAGTAAGCTTCTGAATCACAATTTCCACCAGACGTTTCGCTTTCGACTGCGCCTTTCACATCTGACCACGGGAATGATCCGGTGTACTCCGACTATGTAAAGATTTACCGTGATCGTGACGTCCCAGGAAGATACGGCCTAAGGTTCCGTTCCGAGGCCTGCCGCTCTTCCTGGTGCTATGAACCAAAAATCGGGAGGGTTTCAAACTAGAACATGAAAAGCAATAGACCCGAACGAGGATTCTTCTGTCCCCAATTATCTACCGTTTGTTAGCTAGAATGACAGGTGCGACTACATGGTAACTAATGATATGCCGGTAGTTTCAATTCTAACCACAGGTGAAGAATGTGGACCACGGCGGTCTCACTGGGCCGCCACGGCTGGAAAACTCACAAACGTCAAGATACCTTTGTAAATGTGCTATGATGCAGACAACGGGACATATCAAGCTTCTCACCACCCCGCCAATAGCACCTCCCACGCCGCATTTATGGGGATAGACGAGGAAAAAAATTCGGGAGGACCCAGGGAAGCACTCAAGGAAACACTTCCTTTTAGCGCCAAAACCACCTCCCTAGTCACACTCTAGTCACAGGTGGGGTGACGGTATATTCGTGGGGATCGTTTCATCAATGAGCGTCCCAGTGGTGTCAACTTCTCCGAGCCGGCCACGGCAGCAATTCCAGATGACTCGTATATAGAACCACGAGCATATGTGAGAGGGAGTTTACTATCTCTGTCTCAGGCCGCTTTTTCTCATGGAAATCGCTGATTTCACTTGGGTACTTGGCCATAGCAGCGACAGCCCAACTTCCCTCCTCGCAGTAACATTCTGTACTGGCTTTGTCCTCTGGCTAATCACCAGAATCGCTCAGAGGGCCTTCCGTAATCTTCCTCCGGGTCCTAAAGGGCTACCCTTCATCGGCGATGTCGTTCACATAGTAGATCAAGACTGGTTGATATCGCCCCAACGCAGGGACGAATACGGTAACACTCCATGCCCCCGATGCCTCCAGAAGAATGCTCATGTACCGTACAGGCGAAATGATGTATATAAGCGCATTTGGGAAAGGCGTGCTTGTCATCAATAGTCAACGCGTTGCCGTCGATTTGCTCGACAGGCGATCCAACATTTATTCCGACCGGCCCCATTACATTTCTGCAGGCGAATTTTTGACTGAGAATTCGACCTTGGTCTTCTCGTTATATGGCGACCTGTGTGCAATCTACGTTTTTTTTGTATTATATCCGCACTGACCCCCCAGATAGATGGCGCCGATTTCGTCGCGCTGCCGTGGAAGGCTTCTCTAAATCAGCCTCGCAGAACTTCCACCCTATCCAGGCTCGTGAAGCGATCATATTGGGGCTTGCACTGATGAAGAGCCCTCCTTCTCCGGAGAAGCATTTCCAACGACACGCATCGTCAATCATGCTATCTATCATCTACGATCTTCCACCGACAGAATCAGTGAATGACCCGATTGTCGTTGGAATCACAGACCACGTAGATCGTCTCTTGTTCGAAGTACAGGCCGGGACGCGTCTGGTTGAATATTTCCCTTGGATGAAATATATCCCGAGCAGGTGAGTACCCCGCTCTTCGTATATCGTATTATTGATCTCGATTCACGGCACGCAGGTTCGCCAAGTGGAAACGTGACGCACAGCACTGGTTCACCCATGATTCGCTTATGTTCAAACGTCTTCTCGGCAAGGTCGCAGACGAATTGGTACGTTCCCGCTATGGTGGTATACCGAGAGAGATATCATAGTTACCAACTCCAGAGAGATGGGATTGATCGACCAAGCTTTGGTGCTACAGTTCTCAAAAATCAGGGTAAATACAGCCTATCGGAACGCGAGCAGGCATGGCTCGTCGGTAACATGTTGTGCGTTCCCCAATCTGTGCTGCTGACCAGTTGGAATCTAAGGGATCATCGATCATCTACCATAGCTCTGCGGGTGGAGAGACGACGTCCACTACGCTGCATTGGTGGCTTCTCGCCATGCTCGTGTATCCCGGTGTCCAAGCTCGGGCCCACGCCGAGCTCGACGAGGTGGTCGGCCGGGGTCGCCCACCAACGTTTGCTGATGTCCCCTCCCTACCCTATATCCGCGCGATGGTCAAAGAGACACTGCGATGGGCGCCAACAACTGTCACCGGCGTGCCGCACGTCTCGATTGCAGACGACCATTACGAGGGAAAGTTCATCCCCAAGGGCACGGTTTGTGTTGCGAATATTCGCCTGCTCAACTCGAACCCGGAAGTGTTTGGGGATGACGCGGCGGATTTCGACCCGACTAGGTACCTGGACGAGAAGGGTCGGGTCAACCTGCAGGCTGCCAGTGGGCGGGGGGATGGACACGTATCGTTTGGGTATGGGTGGCGTGTGTGCCCTGGTCGGTATGTGGCAGAAGGATCGCTTGTGATCGACTTTGCGACGCTGCTTTGGGCGATGCGATTCGAGCGTCCTGAGGGCGCACGCGGGGAGTTGGACTGGCATACCCTTGTGCACTCTGGGGTGATGACGTGAGTGTTTTATCCTGCTTGCGTATAGGTTCAGACTAACTGGATGGGACAGCCGTCCTGTGCCTTTCGAATTCAAGGCAGTTCCACGATTTATGGAGGCTGAGGTTTTGCTGAAGGGAGCGCTTGATTTGTGCGAATGAAGTGGACTATCGGGGTGTCCCAGTGCCTGCCGTCGCGACTTTCGAAAAGGGTTCAGAATGGAGACCCCGTCCACACTCTGACCGTTTCTCTTCGTTTCAAAACTCCTTCCCCAACTCTCACTTGTTACATTAGAAGAATGCCGATGACTGTTATCCCGATCTAGTGTCGAGTCGAGGAATTTACTCGCAAGACTGGTGACGCTGTACATCGTGTTTGCATAACACTAGCAGTTTAGGGACGGCCCGGTCATTTTGCAGTTCGCTGGCGGCGTGCACATTGTGCGAGTTGTCGAGACCCCATAAATGATTGCTGTTCTCGTAATCGTCGATTACACTGTGCTATCTCCTTAGGATTTTTGGGTGCAGTCACTTCATGTAGTTGCGCTAAACAAAGAGAAAGGGAGAGAACTGTTGCCAAAGTGTGGATGGTGTCTTCGAAAGGAAATGGGAACACATTACCATTACGGTGACACCCAAAAATTTACGCAAACGCGTGGAGAAACTTGACATGGCCTTGCGTTGTGCGTTTCTTTTTTAATTCATGGTACCAGGCGCTCCTCACCATCTGAGCCCTTGCAATATTTCAACGAGCAAACAAATCGACTTCCAACAACACGGAATGTATCAAGTCCCAAATTTAAATATCTCCTGTCATTAAGTTCTACATACGCCCATTATCTGTCGCAACATCGTTCCACCATGCAAAACCCACTGCATATCATCTCATACAGGCAGTAATTCTGCTTCTATCTGCACCATTTCTCGTTTCACGCCTAGTGCATTCCATCGATGACATTGAGATCCCTGCATCTGTCTGCACTTTTGCGTTCGCTTACATCTGATATCTGTTCGCTCTGGTTCCGTTTCCGCCGTGTGCACTGTTAGAAAGTGACTGTCATAATGTTATCAAAATCAATTTTTTTTGGGGGGATATTGACGCCTGTCTGCCGGGTCAGCCGGGAATAAATGCGGGATATGGAATGAATGATAGTGCATCGATAGTGGCTCCTACCTTCACCCCCACAATCATGAGGGCGCTAACTCTTCTACCTCTGCTCTATATCCCTACTACCCTTGCAGCGCCAGGACGTGGTCACGACGCGCAAGTGGTCTTTGATAAATCTGTGGCAATCGTTGATGCCGTACTTGAAGGTGTTGAACCTGTTGTTCCCAACGATGGGAATGCCTTGCCCGAGGACAAGGTGGAAACCTGGTCTGATGAAGGAAGGGATTTTATGAAGCAGAATGACCTCGTGTGTATGTCTTTCGTAGCTTGGTGTCGCTATCAGCTCAGGCTGTTACGTTCTAATATGAAGTCGAGCTGGTCAAGCACTCGGCCTTCCCCAACCATCAACTCAGGATGAGGGAGCCCGATCTTTGTGACTCATCGGTTAAACAATACTCTGGCTACCTCGACGTCACAGAGGGAAAACACCTGTTCTTCTGGTTCGTCACAGTTTCTCTCCCCAGAGCCGAAACGCATGTATATTGGCCTCAGGTTTTTTGAGTCGAGGAGCAATCCACGAAAAGATCCCCTCGTTCTTTGGCTCAACGGCGGCCCTGGGTGTAGCTCCAGTACTGGTCTGCTATTTGAACTTGGTCCGTGTCGCGTCACCGAGGGGGGGATGGACACGACATTCAACCCCCATTCATGGAACGAGCGCGCAAACATCATTTTCCTTGACCAGCCTGTTGATGTCGGTTATTCTTATTCCTCCGACGGTTCAACCGTAAATACGAGCCCGGCTGCTGGTTTGGATGTCTACGCATTCCTTGAGCTGTTCGTAATTCGCTTCCCTGAGTACGCACGCCTCCCCTTTCATATCGCAGCGGAGAGTTACGGTGGCATGTTCGCTCCAAACATCGCATCCGTCATCTACAAGAAGAACAAGGAACTCGCTACCGCGCTGCGCCCGAAGTTGGCTAAGATCAACCTTGCTTCGGTCATCCTTGCGAATGGCATCACGGACCCATACTTCCAGGTGGGCTCTATTCCCGACTATTCTTGCAATGGCCCCTACCCGATCTATGACCCTGAGGGCCCGCGGTGTGTGGCACTACGCACAACGATGCCCACATGCCAACGCCTCATCAAGTCATGCTATGATTTCAACTCGCGCCTAACTTGCGTGCCAGCGGCTCTGATCTGTTGGAACCTACTCTTTGAAACTCTTCAGGGTAGGTGTCTGCCCCATAGTGACCAGATATACGGCTGATACAAACCTAAGAGGAGACCGGCTTGAACTTGTATGACGTGCGCCAGAAGTGCGACCGATCCAAGGACGGGCCAATTTGCTATAAGGAAATTGGCTGGACTGAAACGTGGTTGAATAATCCGAAGACGAAGGCTGCGCTTGGCGCAGACCCATCCAGGACCTATGAGGCTTGCAATGATAAGATTTATGGGGCGTTCACGTCCCAGGGTGATGGGATGCACAACAGCGCCGCCCTTCTTCCAGAACTAATAAATGATGGCATTCGTCTCCTTGTGTATGCTGGCAATGCCGGTGCGGGTGTTTTTGTTTTTTTCGCCGCACAAGACCTAACCGCTGACTCTTGGCCGATCAGACATGGTGTGCAACTATATCGTGCGTCTGATAGGAACATCCCCATCGGCTGAACGGTCGTGGTTGATCATCTCCTTTAGGGGAACGAAGCCTGGGTTGAGAATCTCGAACACAACTTCCACAACGAATTCAAGGCAGCACCATCTATTCAGTGGGTGATCGAACGCTCTGGTCGCGTTGCTGGCGAGGTCCGCACAGCCGGCGGGGGCGGGTTTGGTGCGGGTAATGTGACTTTCGTGAATGTATACGAAGCCGGGTTTGTCATTCTCATGTAGGCTCGAGCCCTCTGAACTAATTGGATCGCTTTCTACAGACACATGGTACCTCATGACCAACCCGAAGCGGCATTGGTAAGCTCTTCGATACTTTGACAAGTGCGACCCCGCTCACCTAGCCCAAAAGGACATGTTCACGAAGTGGATTTTTGATGCGTCCCTCACTCTGAACTGAGATTTTATCCTGCCTTTTGGGGCCGGGTGTTTCTCTTTTAGATAAGATCTGATCTGATCAGGCCTCGCGGTCTGACAGTTTTTTTTTTTTTGTGATTTCCGTTTGTACCTCCGTCGAACAAATCCTACTCCTTTCAGCCTTGCTGCGCAGCTCGATTTCTCTCACGCACTTAGCCGCCGCAGCTCATCCAGAAAGCCGAGAGTAAAGAGCACTTTTCACAGTATGATGTCGGAAATTTATGAACTTGCAGTGTAAGCTTCTCATTCCCATATCTCAACCAATTTCACTGATTATTTTTTAGCAATGGTGGCTCAAGAATAGAACAGCTTTCTTCATTCCCGACTCTGGATCTTGACATGCTTCAAGATGAATGAGTAATTCCAAGCAGCAACCAGAACCAGTAAGTACTTATGGATATTCGCCATTTTGCAGACCGATACCTGCATCTCTTTCATTCCTCGACTCAGCCCCTCCTTGATGGCAATATTTACATCAATTTATCTTTCCACGCCTTTAGCTACAATTTCAGATCAAATGAAAGAAAAATTAATTGTTCATTAACAGTAAATTCTGAAAAAATTGAAGCCTGCAAATTTAGTCAAAACTTAACTGCAAATTATTGGGGGGGTGGGGGGTAATTAAGGTGCTTACATGTCAATTAACTCTAATTTACAGGGGCGGTTTTCCCGATGAAGCCAGCGACTGATAAACGCCGTCGCAGCCACCAATGCCAGTATATCAACATCCATCAGTCCGTAGCTCAAGATGGTGTATGCCTTAGAACCTGGTAGGACGTAGATATAATGTATATAAGACCTCTGGCCTCAACTCGTTAAGACATCAGCATCACGGCAGTCATTTTCCCTCTCTCTCGCTCTCCGTGTGCTGCTCTGACGTTCCGTATCCGTATCCGTTTCCGCCTGCGTACCGCTGCATTTCGTCTGTTATTCGTCGTATCTCTCTTCTCGTCTACGCTTCCCCTTGTGCCGATCCTCTTCAGACTCGTACTATCTACACTGCCCATCTCGTGCTCTTCCGTCGCTATCCTTTTCGCACCACTATCGCCCAAGTGTCTGTCCGGGTTCAACGTTGTACCGCGGGGCATCCTCGCCGAATACACCCGGATCAGAATTGATCGCACGCATGTTTGGCGTGAACACGCCTTCGTACTAGTCGTCCTCTGTGAACATATGGGTAACACTAAAGGTGGCGATCTGTGGCCAACGTAGCGTCTCTTTGGTTAATGCCCAAAGTAAGGGAGCGAAGGAAGGTCAGCAAAGGTCGGTGGGGGTTGTGCGACCAACAACTTTTTCCAGTTCTGAATGAGCACGTATTTGGACCTCCGGATGCACGGGCACCGCTAGGAGCGACCATTCGAGGATACCCTATAGGGTGCCATCTCCCCACCGGCAAAACTACGGTGCATGTGACCCTCAAGGTCTGGATCAGTTAGCGTTGAGATGGACGCTCCGCGGCATAGCGGCAGCAAGCCAGGTTCCTCGCGCTCGGACAAGTTGCATTTTTTCCGGTTCTTGATCCTGCTGGCGCGAAGCTTTGTTTTATTGATTTCGTTTGCCTAATTTCTGCAGTTATTATTTCTTCGGTATGGCTCAAATTATGTACGTACTAGCCCCGAGGCGCACCGAGCCCCCCACCACCCCGCCACCCCCCGGTCAACGTTAACGGTCAACTGCCAGTCCTGTCGCTCAGTGGCATGTGCAGAATTAATAATGCTCGCACTGGGAGAGAGTGGACCGCCAGTGCGCGGACTATTTGACGAAATCGTCATGAATCTGTCCTTTGAAACGTTGGGCGCTTACCATAAGCCAAGCCATTCAAGCTGTTCGAAGTGGAGGAATAACTCACAGTATCAGAAGGCTGATCTCCTGGATTTCCGACGTACAATGAACGTTACGTTTGTCTTCGTAGCTCCGCCATGCCTGCCCCTCCGTAGTCATGAGGTTAGCGCTTCGGTGGCCGGTTGGTTACTGTGAAGGAGACAGAATATGTATTCGGACAGCCAACGACAGCAAGCGCGCAATAGCGAGCAGCTCAATCCACTTGCTAAAGTGTTAAAGGTCATCACGACTTAACCAGCCAATGTTATACACATGGGTAGTCTTACACGAAATCACCAGCTTTAAATACGCCCAGCAGTTCTCCTTTCCACCTAGCACAGTAAATACTGTACGACAGTGATTATTGCTCTAGCTCCACTCTCCATCCTTTGAAGATATTGCTGCAGACAACCTCTTCCTGGCCTCGCACGTCATGAAGGCGTACGTGGTAGTGGGCGGACGGGAAGGCCTAATGATAATATTCGTGACGGCCTCACCCTCCCCTCTAACGAGACTGATAAAGGCACTTCAGTTCGCTGGTGAGGTGAAGGTGCCAGTGTTGGTGGGCACTGCGGTGAGGGGATACATTGCATCGAGAACGACCTTGGCTGCCCCTGACGGGAGACCTTGCTCGACGGAGAGAACTCTCCGAGGTTGTTCTGTTGGTCGAAGGACACAACGAACGGCGGTGCTGACTTGGCACCGTCCGCGGTGACTGGCGGTCGGCTAACAAAATGTTCGGCGAACGCCCAAGTTCTGATAGGTGAGGTGTTCTCTTGAATCTGTACCGGTGCGCCCGCGCGTGTCGCAAATATGTGCACGCTAGCGTTTCTGCGATGGTCTTTGAGGGGTATGCGATTGTTTAACGATGCTAGGAGAGTGTTGGAGTAACTGGTCAAGCTGGGGTAAGCAGCACATTCGGATGATAAGTGGGGGGGGGGACTTACACTTTTCCGATGACCACCGCTCTAAGTGATGGAACGTTGAGAAAAACCGGGATCAATGATTATGAACATCACTCACGGGCAAAACCAGTAAACATCATTCTGGGGGTTCGTCAGTCACGGCACGGACGTGTATCGCGGGGAGGGCTCACCGGCGCCGCAGCGAACATCACCAAGCAAAGGACCGACACGCCAGCTAGGGTCTCAGTTAGACTCATTTCGTTGGGCTGGTGCCGATCGAACATTCACCAGATAGTAAATTAGTTTCGACCGCGAAGCGCAAGATTCGCCTTAATGGGTGCTCCATCGATGATTCTGACTCTCGCTTGAAGACGCGGACGAGCTAATCAACTCAGAGTCATTATGGCGGGACACAGTCGACTGGGATCACACTCACCAGACAAATAAGTGTGACTGTGACCGCGACGTCGGCAATGGCAGAGCTGACGAGTCCAATCTGAGAAGATATGTCTCACGGGAAGCCGGAATAGTTAGAGGATGGCGCGCTCACATAAATGAAGTAGACGTGTACGTGTGGCCCAGCAATATTCCCATGTTTAAGTCCCTATACCCTCGCTCAGGACATGCTCTCTGTTACCACAAGCGAAGGCGTACCAAACTGCCGTCCGTTATGTTCCCAATGCACTGAACAAGAGACAGCTGGGTAGGTGCAAATGCAAATGCACTGGTTGACATAGAATCAACTTCCGCACATAGGAAGTGGGACTTACGGCCTCTATGGCGCAACACCACCAAAACAACGACTTTTTGATGCTCCATATACGATAGCAGAAGAAGGACCGGACGGTGATCGAAACGAACGAGTTGAGTATCGGCACATCGACAGGTGCCAGTAAGGTCCGCTGAAGACGCTCGAAGTTACCAAATCCCGAAACAAACCAGTAGCTGCTGTCTGCTCCGGTGAGTAAAGTCTGGATCGTCTCGATTATAAACACAGCATGCACTGGAAGAGGATATGGCTCATCGTCAAAATCAGGCGCTTATCCGACTCACCGAGAATCTTGTTGCGCCCCCTATCTTTAGGAAAGTATTGGTGGTACGAATCTGTGCGTCCAAAGTGAGAACCTGAACGTCGCTAGAATCACCGCGCGACACCACTCACAGACTTGCACGGTGAGAATGCCATACAGGTACCAGTTGAACAACGCCCCCAGTAACTAAAAGAGGAAGCGGACGTTTCGGCACAGAAGCCAACAGTCGGTGCGTTTCAGACTTACCAACGGCGCAGCGCTTCAAGTGGTAAAGGAGAGGGGTTATGTGAGCTGTGTTGCCACCCATACAAAATGGTGACGTACGCCCTACTCGTATCTGGTGGAATGGATGATGGGGAAGACATGTGGGGCGAGCAAAGTACCCCCAGAGGGCTCAATCTTATACCATGACGCGAAAAGAAAAAAAATAGGTTTAGAACGCAAAGCCAAGCGACTCGGACCTGGCGACAGCACCTCAGAATCGCGATCATTACAGTCATCAGCGAGAATAGACGTGGAGCGTGATGAGATGCCGTCCGATCGAGAATCATCGTCTATTCTCGTCCATCACACACAACCCTTCTGGACGTGACGTATCAGTGTCGTTGAAAAAGTGGCCAAAATGCAGTAGTCTGCAGGTTGTGCTAGTAGCATAATTATGCAAGTAAAGTGATTGTGCGGCTGTAAAGGCTTTCCACCAGTAGTGGTGAATACCGAACTTGCAGTGGTAGGCTCGTATCCCAGAGACCGCGGTCCCAACTCGGTCAGTGCCTATTTTCATTGATGGATGGCGAGCGGCATCATGATGTGACAGCTACGGGTCACGTTTCACTTGAGGCGGCACACCAGCAGGAGCTAAGGCTAATGTCTTCGCTTCGTTCTGGTATGAGTCGTAACCATGCGGCTATCGAAAGCAGGAGTAACCGTTCTCGGCTAGCTAAGTCCAAGTTAGCTTGAGCGCTCACTTAAAGGCCGCACGACGATTATGTAATCTTGTCCCACATTGGAGTACTGTAGAAGTTGGTCAGCTTTAGGATTATGTAAGAACGGCAGTCCCTCTTCGTGAGTTTAAGTGTTCTGGATCGTGTACCTGGTCAAAAAACGTATTTTGGAATGCAGATAATTCCAGCGGACGCTAAATTGGAGGTGTACTGCTGGCTGCAGGTGCTGGAATGTCCTCTCTTCGGGTCATGGCCAACTGGAAGTAGTTCAGGTGATGTGATTGCCAACGAATAGGCTGGTCGGTCCGCACCCTTCAAGAGTTTGGAAACCAAGTTGGAAACCTCAAAGCCCTGAATACTGTATAGTGTGGCTGGACACAATTCCCACGCGCCAAAATCTGTTCTACGTGGAGGCGAGCACTTCGAGCTTCGATCAAACTTCACAATAAAGTCTCTTGGTCCTAGCATCGAGACCAGATACAAGCTAACGAACGGATAACCCTCCGCGGGTATCACAGCTTTGCTCGAGCCTTTGGCAGGTGTCCTCCGTCTTCTAAAACCCCTCGCGCCAGCATACCGAACCGAGGAAACAAGCTCGCATAGAGATGAGCCTGCTCGGAACTTGCCTGACGGCGTGCCTGTCGCGCCGCGATTCCCTGCATGATGACCGCAAGCTGCAAGCCGCTCACGGGTCAAGAATGAGTGTTCGCAGGCAGAATATCGTTGGAGAGAGACGGACCCGAACGAGCATCCAGCTGCGCGCAAAACCCATCTCCGTGATGGGGTACGGCTGCCGCACCACGCGGCAGTACTCGCGTTCGAGCTCCGCTAGCGATATCGGCTCTGCGCCAGGACGGTTCTTGAAGCCAACGAAGGGGCCGCTGGTCTCTTCCGGGTCAAGGACCCACAGTTGCGTCAAATTAGCCAAGTCGGCCAGCTATACGCACGCGCGATCAATAATGGTCAGCCAGCAGCCTGCGGGAACAAGGATTGATTGCTGCGCGGGCGGCATGTGGGCGTACCGGGCTACCGAGCGTGCAAAGCTCCCAGTCGAGAATCCCGATCACGCGGTTCTCCGTCGGGTGGAAGATGAGGTTGTCGAGCTTGTAGTCGCCGTGCACAATCCGCACGCCCGTCTTGCGCTCGTCGGGCAAGTTCCGCTCGTACCATGCGATGAGCTCGCCCCACTGGGGTATCTCACCTACCGGCTTGCCGGTGTCGAGGTCCTTCACGGCCGCCTGGGCGTGCGTCACCTTCGAGAGAGACTTGATCTGGCGCGGGAAGTACGGCTTGTGCGAGCCAAACTTCTCTAGACCAACTTCCCTCGGGTCGAGCGACGACAGCGCACCAAGCGCGCGCACCGCGGAGAGCCAGCTGCGGCGAGAAGGTGTCGGGATGACGGTGGATGACAGTGGATAAATTACGTACCACTCGCGCCGAACTTCCGGGGACACGCCGGGCATCGACATGTCCGTGAAGATGCGGCCCTCGATAAACTCCATGATGTAGAAAGGCGTCCCAATGACCTCGCTGTCTTCGCACAGCACGAAAACTTGCGGGACAGGTACGTGAGACTCTGGGGGAGTCGTCGGGCGCGAGTTATGTTTGTGGATGGCGGCGAGCACGGTGTATTCCCTGTCGACTTGGTGGGCGGTCCGAGAGACCAGGTTTCCTGCAGGTTTCTTCCTGAGTACGAAACGTTGGCCTCTGAATTGGTCAGAACAACGATATTGGGGAAACCGGAACGACACACACCTGGCATCTGTGAGGAAATATGTTGGATTTGACTGTCCAGCAGAGTCATTAAGTCAATCTACAGCACACGTAGTACGGCTCAGACCTGGCCAAACTGACAAGAGAGTGTGAGACTCTATCAAAGCTGGTGCTGTGTTATGTTAGCCAACGTACTTTGAACTGCTTCACGGTGACAGGCACCGTCACGGCGGGCACGTCCTTGGCGAGATATGCATTGAGCTTGTCTTCGTCAATACTTGCGCGAACGTCACCGTATTCTCCTCCGGCAGGTTTAGGAGGGCCCATGATGAAAGTAAACGGAAAGAGAAAGACGCGCCCCGGCTCCTACTGGGTGTTCCGGAGATGAACGGGTGAGCACATTGTCCGGCCGGGATGATGCCGCCGTGCTCTCGTAATTACATCTCTTCGGCCAGTCAAGCTAGTCAAGAGTTGACCTATGGCAATGGACTCTTCGTCGACTAGCCCAGCGTGTTCGCGACAGGCGCCAGAGTCAGTTAGTACACCCTCTGCGGGCTCCAATCATGGTGTACTCATTCAGAATTGCCGACAATAAGGACACCAATGTAATGATGGTGCAAAGCACGTGATTAAAGTCGAGCGTTTCCCCTCCTCTCACTCAACCACTCGACTACCTCTCTCTCCCTCCCAACTCGTTCGTTATCTCACTCACCCAAGGCATCAACAGTGAGTTATTTCCCGTTCCCCTGCCAGAATCCCCCGTACTGACGATGCCCAAGTGTCCGGTGATACTGCCCAGGCCAAGTTCTACGAGGAATGTAAGGACATCCATCTGACGACGCATCTGGATCGCCGGACCTCCATCTCGGCCGAGACCGTGGGGTTGTCTGGCAGCTCCCTCTCCGACTGGAACAGCGTTGAGAAAGCTCTGAGCAGCCACTCATACTCATCCATCGTCCCTGAGGATGGTGGTCCTTCCCAGTACGAATCCGCCCTCTACTACTACGGAACCGGCCCCTACCCCGCCCCACTCGTATACCGCAGCGATTCCGCGGAAACGCCTTTCAAAAAACCAACTGGGATGGAGGCGTATCCGGTAGAAAAGGAGCTACATGGAGTCTTCAACCACCCGATTGTCGACCTCTGGAACAACAAGGGCCTCGCAAATAAGGTTCGAGATTTGATCACGTCCGACCACCCCAACGTACACTGGACATCCATCGACGGTGTCCGTTTCGGCACCAGGCAGCCCAACGGAACGCTCAAGATGACCGGCCCTGTCGTCTGGATTGCTGTTAAGCCCGGTTCGACGACATTCCAAGCCGCGAAGCTCATGGGCGACACCGTCGTCGCCATGTTGCGCAGCAATGAGGATCTCGCCGATGTCAAGGTCGAAGTCCGTGAGTCGTTTACCCAGAACGCAGCCGCCCTTTTTGCGCCCAACGACGACGACGCTGCTGCCATCATCCGCGGCCCTCTTAGCACCGGTCTTGGAGTGTCGATTGCCACGCTCGAAGGGAACAACCAGCAGCAGGGCACCGGCACCATTTTCGGCGTCGTGAACGGCAAGGCAGTCATGCTGACCTGCCACCACGTCGCTTGTCATATGGACCAGGATGCAGCGACAGACACCCTCGACTACACATTCCATGGGGCCGGCATGCCTCCTCAGGCTGTCTACTGCCAGGGCGAGCGAGCATTCGCAGAACATCTCGAGGCCGTGCAGGCCAGGATTGGCGAGCAAGTCATCATGCGGGAGTTCTACGAGGGTAAAATTCGTCGCTTCCAGGAGAGGCCTGATGCGGCCGTTGACCTGCAGGAGGCAAATCGAGACTTGGACAAAACGAAGGATCGGATCGCGAAGATGGAGACGGCCTTCCACGGGATCAAGGGGGACTTCAAGTCGCCCAGCCAGCGCGAGATTGGCCACCTTGTCCGCTCTGCAGCTCGGTGTCGGACCATACCAGATCACCGAAGACTGGGCTCTGGTCGAGCTCAGGAAGGAGATGGTCCAGAACTTCGGTGGCAATTTCATTGATCTCAATAAGTCCTACCTTCCTTGTTTTGTTTCTTTGGTCGTCAGCGCTAACAGTCCAACGCAACAGGTCCTGATATTGCGCCCTACGACCTCATCAGGATGATGTACCCGATCCCAGGAGGCCAGACATCCTTCAAATTCCCCGACACCCGTCTTCTCCGGGTATTTAGCGAAGTGCCCATGGAGGAATTGAATCATCCCGAGCTCGAGGACAAAGACGGCAACCCCGCCAGGATGGTCCTCAAGCAGGGTAAAACTACCCGCCTCACCTTTGGACGCCAGACGGCCACGATGTCCGTGGTTCGCGCCGGCGCAGCTTCGGGACAGTCGACCATGGAAGTCGCCATTCTCAGCCGCAACAGGGCTGCAGGTCCCTTCTCCGCCAAGGGTGACTCGGGCTCCCTTGTTGTCGATGGCAAGGGAAGGAAGATCGGCATGCTCACGGGCGGCACCGGCTTGGGCCCCTGCTTCGATATCACCTATGTCTCCCCATGGGACGCTCTCAAGGCCCTCATCGAGGAGAAGTGCCCCGGCATCAACTGGAACCCCGCTGCCGCCGGCTTCCAGATCAACTAAACGCGGCGGACGACAGACTGTTGCTGCGGAAGGAGCCATGCTCTGCAGGTTCAGCTTGTTCTGTCATTCTCTACATCCAACGATTTGCTGAATCGTCGGACGTCTGCATGCAAGGTGGTGGTATTCACACCCCGAGTGTTTTGCAGGCTTGGTGGTCTCTCACTGCTGTCTGCCCATTGATCCTGTGCCCGCCTCTTGTGCCTTTTTCTCTTTTGAATTTGACACTCATTTTGGGTTTGTTTGTTTTCATTGCGCCTTGACAGTATCTTTGCCTGCTTCAGTCTGAGTAGTTAGCTAGCTACTACTTTCGCCTGTTTCAGTTCAAGTACGATACGACTTGGATAGCACCATAAATAAATTGAGACATCTCTGCTCGCACCCTGATCTCCATTTTCTAAATTCAGTGGGCGATATCATCATATCGTCATTGTTGGCCTCCTCATGCGGCCTCGACAAGCCCACGCCCACACAAACTCACGACCACCATCTTCAGGGACGATGGATGAGTAGTTTTCATTGATGAGAGCCCGTATTTTGCAGAGCCACTGTCAACCGCGAATGCAGATGCACGCAATGTCCAGACGGGACAAGCTGCACGTCATCATTAACTTGCATTAGTTGTCTCCGCCTCTTACGAGAGAAGTTAAATTTAGAGTTTGGGGACTATGTTGAAGCAAACGAATGTGGTGGCCAGCCAAGGCGACCCAACAACCTCAGTGGTCGGCCTCCTGCGCAGCCTCGCATGCGCCGCAATACCTAGTACCCTACCTATCCAAGACGATCGGATATCAGAGTTCGAGGATCACCCCTTTGGGTGAATTTGGCTCGGCTGGCTACTAAAGAAATATTAAAAACCGCCGCACTCGCTACCAGACAGCACCACAACGCATCCTAGGTGTAAACGCTCCAGACAAATGGATCACGCTCATCCGGGAGAGACCACTCTTCTAGCTGACAGGCTTCGCCCCCGTATATTGGATGAATTCGTGGGACAGACCCACCTGACGGGCCCTAACACTCTCCTTTTTTCTGGAGATGGTGAACTCACCACTGAGAACATCATCCTCTGGGGTCCGCCTGGGTGAGTGCTAGTGGGCAAAGGTACAGGTACGGCCCCGTATTCACCGCGCTCCATATTGGCAGGTGCGGAAAGACTACGCTGGCGCGGATTCTCTCAGGGTTTACGGACGCGGCCTTCAAGGAAGTGAGCGCGACAATATCGACTGTGAATGAAGTCTGTTCTATTTTCGAAGAGGCGAGGGACGAGCTGCAGAACACAGGGAGGTGCGTAGGCTAGACATGACTCTGTTGAAGCACTGTGGCATGGCCGCCCTCCCCTGCTTTTCAGACGCACGGTCGTATTTTTCGATGAAATCCACCGCTTTTCTCGTTCTCATCAGGTCTTTGTACCCTGTTTTTTTCCGCGTCGTTTTCTCTGACAATATGCCAGGACGCATTTATCCCATTCATCGAGCGTAGTTTCGTACAGGTAAGCATATAGAACAATGAGCACGTCCAGTCGGAGACCGTAACTTGCGATATAAAGATCATAGGAGCGACCACAGAGAACCCGTCGTTTGAATTGAACCGGGGACTCCTTCATCTGTGTCGGTGAGTGATAGTTCTGTTCTGCGTTCTTCCTTGACGATGCTGCAGAGTGTATGTCCTCGAACGATTGACGGACGCAGACGTAGTTGAGATCGTCGAGAGGGCGGTGGTGCGGGTGGCGCCACCCGCCGCAGACGATGACAGCGGCGCGTCGCCTGCGCAGTTGCGTCCTCCTCCCTCTCCCGAAGACACTTCTTCAACACGTACCTCCTCGCCGCAGGTACAGCTGCCCGATCTTACCACGCAACCTCTAGCGGACACCTCAAGATCGTCGTCACCACCGCCGCCGCCAACACCCGTGTACCCCCAACTGACTCATCGCGTCATAGCCGCCATCGCATCTCTCTCGTCCGGCGATGCGCGCACCGCTCTCTCGCTCCTCGAACTTGTGCTCCTCGCACCCCGAACGGCGCCCGAGTCCGAGTTGCTCGACTCGCTGCGCCGCTCCGTGTCGACGTCATACGACCGGAAGGGCGATGCGCGCTACGACCTCATCTCCGCGCTGCACAAGAGCGTGCGCGGGAGCCAACCCGACGCGGCGCTGTACTGGCTCTCGCGCATGCTCGAAGCAGGCGAAGACCCCGTATACATCGCAAGGCGGATGGCCGTCTGTGCAAGCGAGGACATCGGCATGGCGGACCGGCGTGCGTTGCCACTGGCGAGTGCCCCTTCCCTTCCCTCCCTTAACTTGAAAGTGCCTGGCTCACTTTACGCACGGGGGCGTGCAATGTAGGCTATGGCTGCACTGCAGGCTTGTCAGATGGTCGGCATGCCCGGATGTCGCGCACAGCTCGCGGAACTCGTCGCGTACCTCTCTGAGGCGCCGAAGTCGACGCGCGCGTACGAAGGGTACAACCGCGCTGAAAAACTGATCAAGCGGGACCCGAAGTTGTTGGTACCCGTTGCGATGCGCGATGTGCCGGTAGGAGTGATGGACGCGCTCGAATGCGACGAGGGCTATAAGTATCCGCCCGATTACATGTGTGTGCTGCCGCCTTACTTGTCACGGTGTGGAACGCTGACGAGACAATGATTGTCTTACATATTCAGGCACCCAGTGACGAATGAGTATTTGCCACGGCAATTGCACGGGGAGACCATCTTGCGCAGAGAAGGCGATCTGGGAGACAAGTTGTGGGATGAGGAAGCACTGAGGAGATGGGAAGAGACGGAGAACGGTGGACAGGAGTGGGTGGGGAGACCCCACTCACTCAAGACCTTTGACACCACTACGCAGCCAGTCTCTGAGAGCGCGTCTCGCCCTTGACAACGACATAAGCACTATGATTTTCGCGCTTTCGTTAAATCCCCCGATGGAGTAACAACTAAGGCATTCTTACTTAATAATCCACGTCAAACTTGGCCAGATTTTTTTCTTTCCGGAACATTCGTGCAATTGGAGACAGTCACGTGACATTTCTATAGAGGGTAAAAGTTTCGGCGCAGACGCGAGTGCGGCATTACGCTCCTTTTTCCTTTCCTTCTCACTACCACTCCCCCCATGTTATCCGTAGCCCGCTCCCTCCGCTCAGCCGTCTCGCGCTCAGGCAGCTATGCTGTAGGTACACATATATGCTGTCGGCGCGTCTTCCTCACATTTTTTTAGGGCCTTCCCCGTTCCTTAATTGCGAGGAACATGAACTCTAAGGTCTCGGGTATGTATACGTGTCATCATATGCGTCTCGAATACTCACACTTCATAGGTCCGGTTGTCGGTATCGACTTGGGTACGACCAACTCTTGCGTCTCCGTCATGGAGGGCAAGACCTCTCGTGTCATCGAGAACGCGGAGGGCGCACGAACAACACCCTCCGTCGTCGCGTTCACAAAACACGGAGAGCGCCTCGTTGGCCTTCCCGCTAAGCGACAGGCTGTCGTCAACTCTCAAAACACGGTGTTCGCATTCAAGCGGCTGATCGGTCGTCAGTTCAGCGACAAGGAGGTGAAGGATGACATGAGGCACTGGTATGAAGACCTTTTCTTTTTGTGTGAGAGAGAGAGTTCATATCTGTCCCTCTGTAAGGCCATTCAAAGTAGTCCCCAAGCCCGATGGGCGGCCAGCGGTGGAGGTAGAGTTCAACAACAAGCAGCAACAATACGTGAGTCATTGGCGCTTATACGCTTTCTATTGAACTTACACTCCGTTAGTCCTCTGAAGAATTGTCATCAATGGTCCTAGTCAAAATGAAGGAGACGGCAGAGCAGTACCTGAATAAGAAGGTCAAGTCAGTATATGTCACCAACCTAATTCCGCCAATATATGCTAATCTCTAACCCATAGCCACGCCGTCATCACAGTCCCTGCATACTTCAATGATGCTCAGCGTCAAGCAACCAAGGATGCTGGCCAAATCGCGGGCCTTGAAGTCCTTCGCGTAATCAATGAGCCTACTGCCGCTGCTCTTGCATACGGGCTTGACCGCGCCGACAACTCTGTCATCGCTGTCTATGATCTTGGCGGTGGCACCTTCGATATTTCCATCCTGGAGATGCAAAAGGGCGTGTTTGAGGTCAAGTCAACCAACGGTGATACCCATCTTGGTGGCGAGGACTTTGACATCGTCCTCGTTGAACATATCATCAACTCGTTCAAGAAGCAGACGGGTATTGACCTCAGCAAGGACCAAATGGCTATTCAGCGTATTCGTGAGGCTGCTGAGAAGGCTAAAATCGAGCTTTCGTCGACTTCCCAGACGGAGATCAACCTGCCCTTCATCTCGTCGGGTCCCAGTGGACCTCAGCACATCAACGAGAAGCTCATGCGCTCCCAATTTGAGTCCCTTACTGCTCCCCTCATTCAGCGCACTGTCGACCCTTGCAAGAAAGCGCTCAATGACGCCGGCGTGAAGGCATCTGAAATCAATGAGATTATCCTCGTTGGTGGTATGACGCGTATGCCGCGGGTCGTCGAGACAGTCAAGTCTATTTTCGGTCGTGAGCCCTCTAAGGGTGTTAATCCCGACGAAGCGGTGGCTATTGGTGCTTCCATTCAGGGTGGCGTCCTCGCTGGCAACGTCACGGACATTCTCCTCCTTGACGTCACCCCTCTATCTCTCGGTACGTTCTTGGTTTATCCAGCGTAGACAGTTTGTTGACGAGTTCATAGGCATTGAGACGCTCGGTGGTATCATGACCAAGCTCATTTCGCGAAACACCACCATTCCGACCAAAAAATCGCAAGTCTTCTCGACCGCCGCAGATGGCCAGACCGCCATCGAGGTGAAGATCTACCAGGGCGAGCGTGAACTCGTCCGTGACAACAAGCTACTCGGTAACTTCAATCTTGTTGGCATTCCACCCGCCCCGAAGGGTGTACCTCAGATCGAAATTACGTTTGACATCGACGCGGGTGTGTATTATTTCTGGTATCTTCTCAGGGTCGCACTTATGTGTGGGTAGACGGCATTGTCAACGTGGGCGCGAAGGACAAGGCTACAAACAAGGATCAGTCAATGACCATTGCCTCATCCTCCGGCCTCAGCGACAAGGATATCGAACGGATGGTGTCTGATGCCGAGCAGTATGCCGAGCAGGACAAAGCGCGCCGTGATATCATTGAGGAGTCGAACAAGGCTGAGTCGGTTTGTGCTGACACCGAGAAAGGTATGAGCCCTGGGTTCGTCTTGAGTCACAATATTTATGGGGTTCACAGCTATGAACGAGTTCAAGGATCAGCTTGATGCCGCGGAGAAGGATAAGGTCAATAAGCATATCACCGAGCTCCGTGAGATCGCCGCCAAGGGCCAGGCTGGTGACGGCGCGGTCACTGCTGATGCTATCCGGGAAAAGATCAACGAGACACAACAGGCGTCCCTCGGCCTCTTCCAGAAGGTGAGAAATAGCTCCCTAGTTGCCGTATACCATCCTCACACTATCGTTATGTACAGGTCTACGAGAAGAAGAACGCTGAGGCCTCATCATCCTCTGCGGAAGAGGAGAAGGAGGAAAAGAAGGAAGAGAAGAAGGATTAAGTTCCTTCTGTATTTCCTTGCTGCCTTTCGCTGTGTTGTTCGTCGTGTTACCTTATGACCTCGTACGATCTTTACCCATTATTTAGACCCCTAAAAGTACATCGTCTTGCTCACCCCACTACTCGCACCTAGCATGTTTATTGTAACTCACGCATATTCGTCTCATCACCACTTACGCCCCCACTCAGTAGACCTCCTTTACCCACGCACTTTCCTCTGTTGCTTTATTTGTCTGTACCCGAGTCGGACCGGGCTTGTGGTCGGAATACATGAGAGCTCGAAGGAAACTTCCTGTGTGACTTGAGCAAGAACTATGTATCATTTGTGTAGCGTTCGTTGGACAGAAGGTTCACTACAATGGCGCGACTGGCCAGCCCGATGGCTTGAGCATTACGTGAATACCATACATGATTTACAAACAAAATAGTCCGTGTACTATATATCCTTCGCAATTGTCCATTCCGTTTACGCGCATACTTCAGACACTTCACTATACAGCTCCGGGTTATTTCTTCTGATTCCTTTCTCGACTTCATATTCCCAGTCCGTGCCAACCCACACAACAGCGTACTCACACGTGCCCACAACGAACAGCGCGAACACTTGACCTGTACCCATATAGCGAGCCAAACCGAGAGTCAATTAGCAACCGCTTTGCCCCTAGTTAATGAGGAGGGGGGGCGATAAGACGCACCGATCCAGAGGCCCTGGAGGCCGTAGCCTGCGCGAAAGGCGAGCGTGATGCCGAGCGGGAGCGCGAGGACGTAGTACGCGAGCAGGTTGAACGCGGCGCCCAAGTGCTGCCTGCCCTGGCCGCGCAGCACGCCGCCGCACGAGCCCGCGAGCCCGTCCGCGACCTGGAAGGACGCGACGAGCGGCATCACCTGCGCGACGAGCGCGACGACCGACGCGTCGTCGCTGAAGAGGTAGCCGTATACCTGCGCAGCCCGTGTGAGATAGGATTTTTGGGGGGAGACGAGGGAGGGAGGAGGGGAGACTCACGTCTTTGGAGGCCAGGAGGCAGAGCATGACGCAGGTCCCGGTTAGCGCGCTCAGAAGCGCCGAGATGTGCCCGATGAATTTGGCTCCGGCTGCGTCGCGCCGGCCGATGGCATTTCCAACTCTTGTAGATGCGGCGATACCTAGGGCAGGGGGACAAAGGTCCAGCGAAGGGTTACGAATGGGCGGGGCGGGGCGGGGCGGAAGGAGGACAAAAGGCAGGGAGTCAATAAGGGAAGAGCGTATTTGAGGATGCAGATAACGGCAGACAGGGGGAGGATCCTTACCAATGCCAAACGGGATGGTATTCAGAACTGGAAAAACGAGTCCGGGTGATTAGACATACATATTGAGAACGGTGATGAAAGTGGCGAGGGATGGCACTCACTTTGGTCTGTCGTCATGATGACAGACTGCGCAGCGAGCGGGACAGCGCCCAGGCGGGCGGCCGCAAGCGCGACAATCTCGAAAGCAGCCCTACACGTGCAAGTGACGAAAGATAAAAAAAAAAAGAGTGCCGGAGCCGACATCAGCCGAGTGTTACGAGACAAGTAGAGACAGACGCTCGGGGTTGACCTATGGCCGAGACGCACCATTCTGTTCCGACCATGAGGATGCCGGGGACCGCGAGCTTTAGAAAAGCGACGCAAGCTCGTGGATCCAGCACGGCATGCAGCTGGACGCCACCCCACGTCTGGTTCCGCGTGTGGGTCGGGGAGCACGCCGTGTACATGATGAGGAAGAGGAAGGCAAGCCAGAAGGTGAGCGAGAGCGCGATCGGCGAGCCGTTGATGCCGAAGCGGGTGTAGTGCACGAAATAGATGTTGAGCGCGACGTTGATCGGCGACATGATGATGAGCACGTATGTGGACGCATCCATGATTCCTGAACGTCAGTCGTAACGGCATGTGGTAAGTCCATTACTCTTTGATCGTACCTTGACACTGCAAGTATTTCTTGAGGCATTCAAAGCCAATATATCCCGGTGCAGCGAGCAACAACAGCCGCAGATACTGCTGTGTGTCTCGACTGAGTTGCTCTTCCTGGCCGAGGGCCATCAAGACAGACGCCATGTTCGCCCATACTATGCCAACGGGGATGAAGAGGAGCCACAACAAGGTTATACATCGCTGAAAATGGACGGAGAGATCGGTGGAGTGCTTCCCGCCCGTGAATGCCTGGGAACCTAATGTGTCCAGAGCGGTTGAGCCGCCGAGCGCGACACACCACCCTGTACGCCGCAAAAAAAAAAGCGAAGATGTGGGATCATCGGCACTGACGTGAAAGGAGCCGGTACTAGCCAGTTACAAACGCCAGCATGAGTGAGAACGCGGCGACGGATAGCTCGGTGGGGCCGAGCCGCCCTACGATGACGACGGAGACAGTTTGAATGGAATTTTGAAGGACGTAGGAGAATATCACTGCAACATTTCAACGAATATCATTAGTTGCCAGGTCCTTGCTTAAAAAAATGCCGCCAACGACGGCAATGTGGTTGAGGAGTAAAGGTGTGGTAAACACGAACCAGGAATGGAATCTTTGAGGAGGGCGGCAATCTCACGCCCGCCACGCGGCCGGGGCAGATCTGCCGTATTGAGTAGGCGAGAAGCCTCACTGACGGCGACTGGTGGTAGTAGAGTCATAGACACGGACAACGATGTGGTTGAGTGCGGCTGCACTGGAGGGAGGAAACTATTTATCGCTCGTATATGAGATGGGTGGCAGGGCCCGAGCGATGATCACTATCTTCCTAAAACTCACCCTGGCTTGCTTTATATATACGTCCATCAAGGCTGGGCACCGCGACTGAGACGGAACTTGGAGCTTGAAGCCTCGGAGTCATGCCTGGCACGCGGCGCCCCAGCTTTGGTGCCCATCTTCGAGATTTTCTTGGTCAACCGTAACACTCAGGGTCCGTGGTGCATTGCTTTCATTTTGGGGGATACCTGTGACCTCAACAGCCGACTTGTCATCAACAAACTTTATGCGCCCAACCTCTTACTCTGACTCATATCTGTATCATACGTACCTTTATTCGGCTTTTCCTGGCTCCTGATTCAATTAAGCGCGCGCACGGGTCTTGAAAGGGCGAACAAAAATAGCCAAACGCCATTAGGCGCTACGCAATTTCCACGACCGACGAGAGGGGGGGACGTGGCAGGTCCGTACAAGCGATTCAGGACAGAGTATTTCGCGCGTGCCTGGGGGATTCCTTGTCGATAACGGCATCTCTTTAGTCCTTCCCAGCCTCAAAAAATTTCTCGTCTGGATCGGAGTAGCAAATGAACATGCGACTCCGGCTGAGTGGGTCACCCGTAAGAGGCGCACGGAGCGGAGAGAGGACCACAGTCACCTCACCAAAGCTTCCGCCGTGGGGGTCACCTCAAATTCATACCAGAGGCATGCAGTCATCGCTTCAGCCCTTGCGTCATAATGCGATCTCCCCCCCACCCCCCCCCACAGCGCGGGCGGTAATATCGGATCCCCAGCCGGATTGCTGGGCGTAGCCACGAGGCAAGCTTATGATAATAGCTTTAGTCCTAAATGAAACTCGCGCTCACACACGCGCGCACTAGTACGCACCCTAACGTTTACCGGACAGGTTGATGGTCCGTGTACCAGTCTCGATGTCAGGTTTTCATTGCACGACTCCTTCTGGCAGTGATGGCGACCGGTCCATACGACGAGAACTATGATCACAGCGTAGCGCGCCAGCGCCCGCGTTCTCTCCGCCACCCTAAGATGCTTACGATAGAGATGATGCAGTTTTATCCAGCACATTACCCGAACCGGGTCTGACTTCCCAGGTCCGAGGCTCCGAGCTACGTCCGGCTTTGCAAGACCGCTTTATGAGGAGGCCACGCGCAACGCCGAGGTGCCCACTATGATGCACGAAGTGACCACAGGACCGCCAGGGTTGGTAATGCTGTGGGAGCGCAGACAAGAAAAGGTAAAAACACGAAGAAAAATGAAGGAAATCTTGTCGCGTGTTCTGCCTCAAGGCAGCTCTAGCAGGTTCCGATCGCACTGATCGCGGATGGTTTTTTCCTTCCTCACCCACCTTTATCGGCTTCCGGCCCTATTCCGGGACACGTTGAGTGGACGGCTGACTGGTGCCTATCGTCATGCAGCCCCGTGTTGGACTGGTCGTTCTGCGCTGCGATTCGGCGCAACTGAGGGCGTAGCTGGACGGATTGACGCCCCCCCCCCCCCCCCCAAGATTCCGCTCCACGCAGAGGACGCCGCTTTGTCGGGCATGGCGTGGAGTCTAGACGCGCTTGGACCCATCAGGATCACCCCACCCCCCCCTTCCCATGAGACCCGAGTGTTATCGCATCCTGCGTCTTGCGATGCGATGCGACGTCTCGATCGTCTCACCGAATCGCCACATGTACGGCAGCGTGCCCCTGCGCAACTATCCGATTTCCGAATAAAGTCAGCACGAGATGGGGTTATTCTGTTGTGCCCGTGACCCTGGCCCGGAGGTCCGGAGGGAAACGACTCGCTGCATCCTGGATTCGCCTCGGCCCATAGGGGAAGCTGCGATGGTTGTCGTTTCTGGGAAGAAAGCGTCATCTTTTTTGCGCGATTGTCGTCGATGAAAAGGAATACGGTTGCCCCTGGCGTAAATGGAGAGAAGCGCGGATCGCGGGGTGGGTGGCCATGGGGTCGCGGCCGAGTGCCACAAGACGAGCACCTCGACCAACTAGCTCCACTACTATTTCTCCCAGGCACTTCCCTACAATCCCCATCGGGGTATGTCGTGGCGAAGCCACACTATTGATCGTCTAGCCGAGCCCCAAATACCAAGAGTAACAGGAGGCGCGCCTCTGTTACGGTTGTCTGTAAGTGAGATATCGCGGTTGCCCTTCTGATGTGACGATAGGTCCAGCTGGTTGGTGCACTAATTATCGCTCGCTGCGCCGGTCGATCAAGTGAACTGGGGTCACAAGGGTGCGGACTAACCGCTGGCGTATCTTGGCATTTTCTTTTCTTCCTCACTATGTTCTGGGGAGAAGTCTCGTCGGAGCCTATCTTATCTTTTGGTGGCCTATTTCTGGTACGTTTCACAGATAAGCAGCCGGGCCCCGACAGCGCGAGCATAACACGCAAGCAAGGCAAGCAGACAGATAGACTAGGAAAAATGAGTCAGCGTCAGTTGCACCGCGGCTGTGTGGGAGGCATGTCAGAATAACTTTGCATCAGAGCCTGAGATAGGTCGCCAAAGAGTAGTATGGGCGTGGCGAATCTCGTAATGAGGAGAGCGCGCACGATCAAGGCGGAGAGGAAATTCGGTCTCGTTAACGGTATCACCTCAGCCTGGGTGTACGTTGTCGCTGCTCCTCGTACCTATCTCGATTGACTTTCTATTTGTATTAGAGTTATAGGGGGGGGAGGGGAACGCGTTTGGGGTTAGGATCAGCCGCCCGCATCAATGCCAATAGCTGAAAAATCCGATGTCGCAGTCCGCGGGAAAGGCGCAAGTGCTCTTGAAAGTACTAGAGTTAGCATAGTCCAGCTCAATGAGAGTGGCAGTACATACAGAGCTCCAAGTCCTAGCAAACGGTCGTATTGGAGCTGCGCTGCCACGCTGCTCAGGCTCGTGGTTCCAAACTCAGAAAGACATGTCAAGGCAAGCACTGGCGCCGGCGCGCACCCAGTTCTATGAGATGTAGGGGTGAGTGTGGGAGTTGGATGGAGTCTCGTGTTACGTGACACCGAAATTTGCCTTCGCGACTTGTGACAGGATGTCGGCCGTTAACGGCATGCATGTATGCGTGTTTTTCGCAGTCAACAACAAAAGGAACTTGGGTTATGGTTCGTCGAAATGTAAAAGGGAAATCCAGAATTAGGACCTGCTGGGATTAACGGAACGGACAAGGAAAAAAGAAAAAGGGTAACCCTGAGAACTGCCCTGGTGCATCAACGATAACACCTTGGTAGCCCAGTGAAACGGGGAAGCAGTAGTTAGTTTGATGTGGGTCTCCTTCCTTGTAACGTAACGCAGTCCCTGCTTGTTTGACCTATCTTGGGGACCACGTTTGAACCAAGGTCCGTTGAATGCCCAGTCCCAATCAATTAGTACAAGAGCAGTGCGATCTTGGTCGATTCGGATATGGAAAGAGGTGTGCTGCGCTAACCAGTACCCCTTTGCGTCACCCCATTTCTGTTGCCCCGAACGCCTCCTTTCCACCAGCATACCTGCGTGCGGAACGAGGAGAGGTCGCGTTGGTCCCTGGGCATCGAATATACTGAAGAGTTTCCTGTGACAGGTGACCTACCGCTAAATGTCTTATGAAACGGGTTTGTACCAAAGTGGTAGCTGTATCGCACTTCGCCTGAGCAGGAGCTTGTGACATGAGGGCTCGTGTTGAAAAACGAGCTTGCCGCTAAGACGGGGACCGTGGGATGCATCGCCCGCGCTTTCCCCACCATGATGGACTTTACGGCAACTGCGCGCCTACGTCTCTACACCTAGGAACGCGATTCAGCGTCAATCGTACCAGCGCTCAGTCGAGTTTGCCAATTCTTGCTTTGGGCTTCGGGTGCAGTAAGGGAACGATGGAATTTCGTGCACATATCAGGGTCCATAAGCGTCCACCCCCAAGGGGGAAATACTTGCACAAGAGGTGCCCACGGCCCACCGCTCCTACAAGGTTCTATACATCGCTTATTCTCGGATGACGGCAATCTTGGAAGAGAAGTATTGGGTTGGCAAGACGGAGATGTGTGTACTCCTGCGGAAATACGTGTAAGTAGCCATAGGAAATATGAGAATGGAAGTAGAGCGGTGGTAGATACGATTATGAGAAAAAAAAGCGTCTGCTGATGCAAGAAAATAGTACTCAATGAGCCTGGAATGAATCGGCGTGCAACTAAATGAGATACAACCACGATGAGAATACCCCAACTGCCAATAGAGGGGGACCACGCCTACACTGTTGCCGGCTCGCCGCCACTATCGCCATCGATGAGTCACTCACCACGCTACGATCTCTGTCTCCCCCGCGCACTGCTCCCTCCCACACTCCCATTCCCATTCACACTCCCATTCCACCTCCCATCTTCCCCCGCACTGCCGATCTGAGACCGCGCATCAACGTACAGCGAGAGAGACGACCCACTCCCCACCGTGCTGCTCACGGGCCGGCCTTTCTCCCCGGGGAGGAGGCTGCCGGGCACGGCCAACATAGGGGGATTTTGGCCGTAGACCATGCTCGCCTGGCGCGAGGCGGGGTGGGAGCTGTCCGACGGGTTCAGATGCACCTGCGGGACGCGCTCCCCGCCACCGCCGGGCTTGAGCCGCGGCACGGGCGGGCGGGGAAGTTCACCGTGTTCAGATGGCAGGGGTGGCGGTGGCGGTGGCGGCGTCATTGGTGGCGGTACGCCGTGGCCGACCGTCGGCCGTTCGGACCCGACGCTGTAGAACGTCTGCGAGGAGCGGGTCGACGCGCTCGCGCTGTGTGCGTTCTGGCTATGGCTGAAGGACGGGTAGTGCTGCATCGTGGGCAGCGACGAGCCCTTGCTCGCCACGGAGGAAATGCTCTGGCGGAACGCGCTGATTAGCGGGATCCCCGCGGTTTTTGGGATGTGCAGCCAGCTCGAAGGCGAGGGGGGCGCTGGCGGAGGCGAGGGAGCCGGCGCGGTTGCCGATGTGGAAACGGATGCAGTTACGGATGCGCGTGAGGATGCGTGTGAGGGTGAGGGTGAGGTGAGAGGTGAAGATGCTGCCGCAGGTACGGGTGCAGGTGCGTGGGGCCCCGTGCTTGCTGCTGTTGGGGACGGGCCGCGCGGCGGCGAGGTGTCCATTGCCAGATCCTCCGGAAGAGGATCCATAGGCACGTGCGCGATGCGTGTGCGGGCATGCCGGAGGGGTTGCTGCGGTGCGGAGCGGACGAATCGTGACCGTGATGGGAGTCCAGGTTCTGAGTCGAATAAGGGCGGGCGTGCCGTGAAGGACCTGAACGTCGGCGCGAAGAGTCGCGGGGAGAGGAACGAAGAGCTTGTGCTGGGGGTGGGTGGTGGACTCGACTGGGTGTATGGATCCGATTGCGTAGTCAGGGTGGTTAGCGTACCAAAGCGTGAGTATTGTGGGTCGGAGGTACTAAAGTCGGGCTCGAGCAGCGGGGCGGATGCATCAGCAGAGATAGCGCGGTTGTGGACCTCTCTGCGACTGTGGATAGTCGCCGACGTGGCATCGCTCGAGGATGAAGCCTCGACCTGTTTGTTCTTGCGTCTGGAGGCCCGGCGGCGTGCAAAAGGCACGATTACGAGGACGAGGGCGACAATTAAGAGACAACCACCGACGGCAGCGACGATGATGATGGCAAGCCTGTTTTTGTTTGGTGACTGGGTAGTCGAGGACGGAGTGGCAGTTTGCTAGCAGGAACGTGAACGTGGCCTGGTCAAATGACCGCCGCACAAAAAGGTCCCGGGATTGACTATTGACTTACCGCCGTCCCTGCTCCTGATGTTGTAGATTCACTCATCCTGGTCTTGGCACAAGACAATCCTTCGACCGTCACGCTCAAAGCTCGGTGGTGGTGAAGCAGCACGCCGCACCCACGGGCGGAGTGGAGTGGGTGGGAGACTTGACCGCTCAAGATGGACAAAGTTGAGGCTGTGAGTGTGCCGAGTCGTCCGATGACCGTTGAACGTCGGGGCTTGACGGGCGGGCGCTTTTCCGTTAGCTTCTATTGTTTTATTTTCATTTCTATACAGTACTCATGAAGAGTTTCAATCTGATCGTTTTAATAAAAATGCGGGTATAACCATCAACGTGTGTTGGGCCACTTGCTCGGTGGCTCGTGCTTTGCGCCGCAACCAAACAGCGGCCCGTCCAAAGCCGCCTATTGTTTCCTCGAACTATCATGAGCTCGTTGCACTCTTGCCATTGGGACTGGTGCCGCTTCACCACAGCCTCGCATGATAATCTTGTACAGCATGTTTTGAAGATACATGTTGACACAGCAGAACCAGTCAGGAGAAAGGATATTAGCCTCATCAGGCAGGTTGAGGAGGGGTCATTAGAATACCCAGGTCAGTTAACCCTCTTTATTTATGCTCTTTCAAATTAGCTAACTTGATGGTAAATCTATAGGAAGTGTCTCAAGTATTGAGATTCCAACAAGCTCTCAACTAAATACTTTACAGACTGTGCAATCCAATGTAAGTTTAGCCTTTGTTATCCCTTAGCCACTGATATTTACTTTAAATTAATAGCCCAATCTATTACTATCATTTGCATCTGGCTCTACCCAAATCTTTCCTATTTCAGGTTCCTCACAAAAGGCACAGACAAGTGATCTTGAGGTGTGCATTTCTTAACTTTTACTCTCTATCTTTATTAAATTAATATGCATTAATATAGAGTCAAGGTGATCTAAACTTTGAACTTCAAACACAAGCCTTATATAAATCTCAGAATCTTGATTAGTAATAGTATTTATTTATTTAGTATATAACTAATACCTTATAAAACTGTTTATATTAGTGCTAGGTTAGATTGCTATCAGCTGATGTTAGTTATATAAGATAGGTTTGGCCTTTTCAGTGAGGTGAGATACCTAGGTTACTAACAGTTATATTATGTAATTAATTTTTTTTGTGCATTCTGGGTCCACTATGCAGACAATAAAGTTGGGATGTGGGCATAGGCTCCTTCCTAGGTTGTCACGGATCGGACTTATGCTTACTATCAGGTTCTGACTACGATAGTAAGCTTGTGATTCTTTACATTAGTCAGGGACTTTATCTTTCACATGTTATCAGTCAGCAGTAGTATCACATGGTACTTTAGCAGCTGATTACTAGGATAGCGGTACTAGGGTTCGAGCTAGATACGCTATAGGTCAACATCATTCAGGAGGCGCTTTAAAGCCCTCCATCATCGTGTATAAGTAGTAGTCGCAGAAGACCAAGGATCGCCATCTTGGTCTTCTTGAATCATCAGTTTCGAGTCTTCCCTTTGTCTCTCTATCATATCCAACGAAGAGGGAAGTGCACTGCATAAGGTTTGCCTTGAAGACACCTTCCCAGTTGCAGAAAGTGTCGTTGTGTTGAGACTGAAGGCTCCACGTTTGACTTAGCAGAATCCAGAGCTGAGTACTCGCGTCTTATCGTTGCCTAAAGCAAGGCACACACTTACCGAAGCGTAACATTAAGACCAAGATCTCACCACCGTGGTGCGAGTATCCACAAGGGAACTTTGGATCCGAGAGGGATTCCAATCCTATGAGATCCCACGAAGAGGGGCAAGAAACGTACCAACCTGATACCTCAAAGAAGCCAGTTGGGGGAGTATCAACGGAGTAGAAGGGTATCTGATCAGAGGAGCACACGGACCACGACCAGTTGAGTTCAATTTCGAACGATCTTGCTGGTGCAGAGTCGACCGAGAAGACGACGAGTGGAGAGTCATCGACACTCTACCCTACAGATACAGGTGCGAGATTTACGAAGAAGAAGTAGTCGCAAGGAACGACTGGGGAACCATCGATGGAGAAAATCAGAGCATCTCAGCATCCGAAGGACCAGAAGCCTCTGACAGTGAATCAGATGAGGAACCCAACCAAGCACTGGAACCCTTAGAACCGGAACTTATCGAAAGAGCTGAGCAAATCACCATCTACCTGTTACGTCACGGTAGGGACGTTCACCCGACGTGGGTTAAGTCGATCTACTGGGACGCTGCACTAAGGGGGTCTTGGTTCTGGTTGTCAAGGGAAGTTCCGAAGAGGAACTTCAGTGAAGATGTACGAGTTGAAGAGTCAGCCTAAGCCAATAGTGGAACTTAGGATTCTTCAGTGAGAGGGGAGTTCGGTGAGATATGGAGTATTTCACAGTCTTCGATTGCTCGAGTACTGTAAGATACAAAAAGTCAAGTCTAAGGCTACTACTACCTGGTGAGCCTGTATTTATAGTAAAGTAAAGAGGTATCCTAGGATAGAATGATAATGGCATCCTAGGATCGAGTCATCGAGCAATCACTAAAGAAACAATAGGAACTGCGGAGCGCAGCTCGCAGTAATCACATGTAAGATGTGAAACACTAGATATAAGTGAAACTGATATATCTGAAACAGTAGTCCCTTAGCAATGGGCAAGAGTCGTCGTGACTCACAAGGGAATATCAGTAAAGAGTCTCCATGACTCTTATGGATCTAAATAAGGTAATGAGTCTTCTTGACTCATATGAGAAAGACCACGTGATGAGAAAGTAAAAGGGTCACGTGTCTTATAGACGAAATGAGGGAGGGGATTAAAATAGGCAGTGTCATAACACAGCCCCCCTTTCAAGCGCAAAGTCGCCTCGGCTTTGCCAAACTAAGAGCCCCCTTGATCCAATTGAGGGTCTTCGACTCCTTCCCGAGTCTCTTCTTCTTCTTGCCTTCCTTGGCAATTTCTTTCTTTATCCTCTCTCCCTCTGTCGTCGTCGTCCCAGCCTCAATGTTTGTTCTTCTGGGTGGTCCCCCTCCCTCTTCCTTTTTGACCTTCGTGGTGACCCAAATTTCTATTGGCGTTACCAGTTTCTGGTGGTGTCTCCAGGACCTGTTGGCGAGGGGGTGAAGGAAGCCAGTACGTCGGCTTGCTTCCACTAATAGGCCAGCTGATGGGTAGCACCTCTCTTTGCTGCAGCTATTAGTGTCTTGGTTCTTGTGTTTTGAGGCTGGTCGTCCCTCTCCTACGTTACTGTCTTCAACAGTAACACATCTCCCACTCTTCTTGTTGTCCCATCCTCCAGCGTATGTGGTCTGGAAATTCGCGCCCACACCAATTGCAGTACTTGTGACCGGCGGCAATGGCAGCCTTCTTAAGTGAACGCCTGGCTCCATTCCTGAGTCTTTCAAAGGTGGGGTTGTGAATTTTGTTCGTGCTGTAGGCTGGACAGCCTGTGATCGAATATGCGCATCTCGCCAAGGTACGATGACAGGTGGGTGCCTCTTCATCTTTGAGGGCTTCTGAGTAGAGACGCAAGTCATAGCTGGGGATTGGAAAAGAGTGCATGGCTTATGACTGGGATGAGATGGAGGAGCTATGATGGGAGGTGATGAGGCAGGGAGTGTTGGTACAGTGCTGGTGGGAGCAGATGTAGTGGATAGCATATGAGGATTGAATTCAGAGTGAAGGAGGGGATTGGGTTCCTCTGTCGTTTTGGCCCATCTTATATATGTTTTACGGGCTTTTGACTTGTTTGTCCCCTTCCTGGCTTTAAACTCCGCTATCAGTTGGTCCGCATGGACATCTTCTGATCTCTCCCACGAACTGTCACTCGTGGGATAGCCTTTCCACTTGATTAGGTAGTAGAGCTTGCGCCCTTTCCCACGTTGCTGCGCATCTAGAATCTTCTCGACTTCGTACTCGGGTTCTTCATTGATGATATCCGGTGGCGGCCGAGTGTAGTTCGGCCCATGGAACTCCGTCTCCTTATAAGGTGTTAGAAGGTTCGCATGAAACACGTTATGAATCTTCCACTGTCTTGGCAGTTCCACGCGGTACACCGCTTCTGATAGCTGTTTCATTACTTTGAAGGGTCCGTGCCGCTTCGGCCCGAGTTTAGCCGCTGGGTACAGGGTCTTCAAGTTGGTTCCCTCAATCCACACTTGATCTCCCTCTTTGTACGGTTGGAACTTCTTGTTCCCTTGGTGCGCAATGGCCATCATCTTCTGAGCTTTGATGATATTTTCATGGCCGTCTGTTCGCGCCTTTTCTATGGCTGTAAGCCTTTCTTCTACCGAGGGGACTTTGCTGTTAGTCCCAAATTCAAGCCTCGGTGTGTACCCTATGAGCATTTCATAGGGGGTCTTTCGGGTGGTGGAGTTCGGCCATTGGTTATGCGCGAATTCCGCCATTGGCAGGTACTTGTGCCAATCGTCTTGCCTTTCATCGCACCAAAATCGAAGATACTGTTCGAGCCATTGGTTTGTCCTTTCTGACTGGCCATCAGTTCTGGGGTGGTACGCTGTGCTGATGTTTTGGTGTATCTTTAGTGCTTCGCACAGGCCTTTGGCGAAGTGTGACGTAAATCGGGTATCTCGGTCAGAGATAATCTTCTTCGGGGCACCAAATCAGGTGTACACGTGTTTCAGGTAGAGTTCTGCTACCCCTTCCGCAGTAATTGTCTCTTGGCAAGGTATGAATACCACCGCTTTACTGCAATCATGATCCGTAACTGTGAGGATCGTGTCATATTTGCCCGAAAGTGGCAACTTCGTGATGAAGTCCATGGTGACTGTCTCGAATGGCAAAGAGTTTTCTGGAGCAATAGGGATCATAGCTGGTTTTAGTGGCTGCGTGTTGATTTTATTTGCTTGGCACGCTGCGCATCCCTTTACGTATTGCTCCACGTCTTCTTTCATCTTTGGCCACCAGAAGTCCCGTTTTGCCAGGGCGTACGTGTTTGTGATTCCTGGGTGTCCGGCTGATGGGGTATCGTGGTAAAAGTGAATTACCCCCCTCTTCAGATCGTTGTCTCCGGCAACGACGATCCGGTCTGTATCGTTTTCAATCTTCCACCAAATTCCAACTAGTTTGGTGAGCATGTAGGTGTTTGACCATTTCTTGAGCACTTCCTGGCTCCTTTTATTTGTTTGCTGGTCCTTTTCCACCTGGTCTTGAAGGGATTGGTATTTGTTATGCTTTACCGTTGCACTATAGTGCTCCCTTTCTTTCTGGTTGCTGGGGTTATAATATTCTGACCCCATCATTCTTGCGAAGCTGAATAAGGCAGGGGGTAGGACCACCAATGCCTTATTATCTTCCTCGCCGTGTTCGTAGTCCGGGCGTCGTGACAACGTGTCCGCCCGACCATTCTTCTTCCCGGCTATATGGACCAATTCGAAGTCGTATTCCATGAGTTCCGCATGCCATCTTGCCACCCTTCTATTGTGGTCTCCTGGGTTCTTCCAATACAATAGGTTGGCGTGGTCTGTGTGCACCTTTACTTTGAATGCTGGTTGGTGCAGGAAATGTCTCCAATGCCGAAACATTTCCACAAGGGCTAGAAGCTCCTTGTTGTATACGTCATAATTTCTTTGGGCATCGTTCATGGTTTTCGAAAAGAATGCTACCGGGTGGAGCACTCCTTGTTCGTTTCGTTGCATTAGGACGGCTCCCATTGCATAGTTTGACGCATCAACTTCTACTTCGAATGGTTTCTTCTGGTCCGGTTGTATCAAAACCGGTTCTTCACATATTCGCTTCTTTAGCGTTTCAAATGCGCTTTCTTCCTTTGGTCCCCAGTTCCATTGAACACCTTTCTTTAGTTGGTCATTCAGTGCCTTCGCAATAAAGGAGAAACCGCGGATAAATCGCCTATAGAAGTTGCAGAATCCAAGGAAAGCCCGAATATCTTTCGTGGTTTTCAGTACTTTCCAATCAGCGACTCCAGCGACTTTAACTGGATCCATAGTAACGGTTCCTTTTTCTAAGATTACTCCTAGAAATTCGATGCGCTCTACTTCAAAGAGGCACTTGCTGGGCTTCAAATATAGGTCCAGCTTTTGAAGGCGTTCAAGGACTTTATTAACCAACTTGCGGTGTTCTTCTTCATCCTTCTTTGTTGCTATAAGGATGTCGTCCATGTAGATGATTACTTGACCAGTTGCTGTTAGGTCATTAAACTGCGTATTCATCATTCGTTGGAACACTGCAGGGGCATTTTTCAGCCCAAATGGCATTACTGTTGGTTCGAACAGTCCTAGGTTTGTTTTGAAGGTGGCTTTCGGTTCGTCGCCTTCTCGGAAGCGAATATTGTTATATCCTGCTCGCACGTCCATTTTGGTGAACATCCTGGCATCCTTTACTTTATCCACTAGTTCCTGTATTAAAGGCAATGGGTATCGGTCGGGGATTGTGAAGGAGTTCAGTTTTCGGTAGTCCACTACTGGACGAAGTTTTCCATCTTTCTTTCCAACAAAGAAGAACGGTGACGAGTATTGTGATTTTGACGGACGTATATAGCCCTTGTCCAAGTTATCTTTGATGTATTCGTCAAGCTTTTCTTGCTCTCCTTTAGATAACGGGTATATTTTGCAGTCTAGGGTTTTCGGGGCATCCTCTGTAAAATCAATAGCAATATCCCATGGTTGGTGTTCCGGATACCGCTTCGCCTCTTCTTCAGAAAAGACCTTCTTCCATTTGTGGTAGTGTTTTGGGACTACCTGGTCCCAGGTTTTTTCTTCTTTTGGCAGCGCTTTTACTGCCATTTCGGTTGACGTCGAGCTTCTTTTGAGGATTTCTTCATCCATTCGGTGGACAAAGAGTTCTTCCCCAGGGGTGCATAATGATGCAGCCTTCTTGATCCACACATCTCGTATGCGGATCACTTCTGCATCCCTTGTGTATGAAAGGGTCTTGATGACAAGTGGTTGCATGCTTTCATCAAGGGTCGCGCTTCTCCAATCGATCAATGGCTGGAAGGCAGCGAGCCACAGGTACCCTAACACCATCTCGTCATCTCCTAGATTTGTGACGAGGAATCTCATGTTCTGTTTCTTCTCCCCAGTCCGGACGTGCAGGTCAACGTAGTACTTGATGATCCCTGACTTATTCTGGGTTCCGTCAATGTTCCACACAATGCGGGGTCGTGGCAGCTTTAGTTTGCCAATCTTCATTCTTTTCAGGAGCTTGAAGTCGATAAAGTTGTCCGTGGCTCCTGAATCCACGAGAACTTTTCTTTCGGCCGTTGTGTGTGAAGTTTGTATCAGAGTGGGGATTTGGAGACTTCGATATTTACAAACAAACACATCTTTAAACTGTAACGCACGCGCCATGGCCACTAGGTTTGTGCGTTTTAAAAATCCTCCCCGTGCTCTTCTGCCCAAGCCTCTTTGATTATTGCGTATTTTTCCTTGGTTGAGAGGCTTTTGATGAGGGAAGATCGTACATCCGTAGGGGTGGATCCAGTTTCGGACTCTTCTTCCGATTCTTCCTCTTCTTCGCTTTCTTCGGCCTTGGCCTTGCGAGCCTTCTGAGGTGGTTTCTTATCCTTCTGCTTGTCTGGACAGTTGCGGGAGAGGTGTCCTTGTTTGTTGCATGTGTAGCAACGGCCTTCTTTCTTCTGGACTTCAATGTCCGGTTTCTCTTTTGCAGTGGTCGCTGCCGTTCTTCCTCGGGTTCCCTTGTTATAGTTGGAACGGGAGCGGTCAGCGCGTGTGTCCATTGCATCTGGAGCAGGGGCTGGCATTTTAATGCCCAGTATCTTCGCCAATTGGGCGGGGTTCATCTTTCCTGCTCCCTTCTTCCTTGGAGTTTCTTCGTTAATTCCCCGAATATTCTGGACTGCGGTGTTGTCTGAGTGGTACTGGCGCACTCCGTCGGCCCATCCTCTGAAATCCAGAGGGCGTACCACCTTATAGACGTGGTCCATCATGCGGTAAGGAAGTTTTGATGCGAATAAGGAGAGTGTCGACTGAGCATCCAATGGATACGTTGCTTCTGCGGCAAGGGATTCAAACTGGGCGATAAACGCATCCACCTCATTTGGTATGAATGAGAGGTGGCGCAGCTTATCTTCTGCCCGTTCCCTTGCTCCCGTATCCTGGAATGCTTGTTCAAAGCCTTGAGACACTGCTGTCCAATAGAATTCGTCATTCGGAAGTCTTCCGTTATTCATTTCCGCAAGGATCCAGTTGGTCCATCTCTTGACCCAGTCCTTTACGTTTGGTCCTTTTATGAAACCGAGTAGCAGGGCCGCTCGTTTCATAGGTATCGCCATTTGTTCAGCATCCAAATTTGTGATTCGATATAGGTTGAATTCCTGCATGAATTGGTCCACAAGCGATCGGGTACCATCAAAGTCAGTTGGGGGGTTTCCTCCAAGTTTGCCATTTGCCGCTCCTGGGCCTGGGCCGGCACCTGCCCTGCCTCCAACAGGGGCGCCACCGGGAGGGGGTCCTCCGCCTCCGGGCGCGCCTCCGCCTGCTGGGGCACCTCCGCCTCCAGGTGCACCCCCACCTCCTGGGGGGCCACCTCCTGGCGGTCCGCTTCCTCCTGGTGGTCCTGGGGGCCCACCTCCGGAGGGACCACTTCCTGCTGCTGTAGTGCTAGCAGGGGGGTTTCCGCTTCCTGTTCCTGTCCCTTTCGTGAAGAATGTTTGTATTGTGGATGGGGGGACAGCCGTCGGTGTTGCGGTTGCAGCTGTGGTGGTCGTCTGTGTTGCCATTGGAGAACTTTTTGTATTACGTCTCGTAGCGGTTGGCATGGTATGCTGGCCTGCCTTCAACGGTGTATCGTCTGGTGGAATTGCTGATACTGTCGTTGGTCTGATTGATCTTCTTCCCAGGTTATACAGGGAGGGGACTGGTTGAGTAGCTGTCCAACGCCTAGTCCTGCTGTCTCGCTGTATGAAGTACCACTGCTCGGTACTTTCTTCGTATTCGATGGCTAGGTATGCTGCACTGAGTATGTCGTATACCCAATAACCTTCTTCGCCGTCAATTTCCTGCCAAAGGGCTGCTCCTTTTACGTGGCCAGGAACTTCGTCTTCTGTTCTCCTCTCAATGGGAAACGGTTTGAATCCAAGGACTGATCTGGATTCAGAAATTCTTCGTCCCTTAGCCAGAGTGGTTGTAGGTTCGATAGACTTGACTTAATGTTACGTCACGGTAGGGACGTTCACCCGACGTGGGTTAAGTCGATCTACTGGGACGCTGCACTAAGGGGGTCTTGGTTCTGGTTGTCAAGGGAAGTTCCGAAGAGGAACTTCAGTGAAGATGTACGAGTTGAAGAGTCAGCCTAAGCCAATAGTGGAACTTAGGATTCTTCAGTGAGAGGGGAGTTCGGTGAGATATGGAGTACTTCACAGTCTTCGATTGCTCGAGTACTGTAAGATACAAAAAGTCAAGTCTAAGGCTACTACTACCTGGTGAGCCTGTATTTATAGTAAAGTAAAGAGGTATCCTAGGATAGAATGATAATGGCATCCTAGGATCGAGTCATCGAGCAATCACTAAAGAAACAATAGGAACTGCGGAGCGCAGCTCGCAGTAATCACATGTAAGATGTGAAACACTAGATATAAGTGAAACTGATATATCTGAAACAGTAGTCCCTTAGCAATGGGCAAGAGTCGTCGTGACTCACAAGGGAATATCAGTAAAGAGTCTCCATGACTCTTATGGATCTAAATAAGGTAATGAGTCTTCTTGACTCATATGAGAAAGACCACGTGATGAGAAAGTAAAAGGGTCACGTGTCTTATAGACGAAATGAGGGAGGGGATTAAAATAGGCAGTGTCATAACAAACACCTACGTTCTCACCAAACTAGTTGGAATTTGGTGGAAGATCGAAAATGATACAGACTGGATCGTCATTGCCGGAGACAACGATCTGAAGAGGGTGGTAATTCGCTTTTACCATGACACCCCATCAGCCAGACACCCAGGAATCACAAACACGTACGCCTTGGCAAAACAGGACTTCTGGTGGCCAAAGATGAAAGAAGATGTGGAGCAATACGTAAAGGGATGCGCAGCGTGCCAAGCAAATAAAATTAACACGCAGCCACTCAAACCAGCCATGATGTTACGCCTCAGTAAGTGTGGGCCTTGCTTTAGGCAATAATAAGACGCGAGTACTCAGCTCTGAAATTGGCTAAGTCAAACGTGGAGCTCTAGACTTCAACACGACAACAATCTGCAACTGGGAAGGCTTGTCGAGTTAGCCTTATGCAGTGCACTCCTTATAGCAAGACGCGCTAAAGGGAATGGGAAGGAGATCTGAACTGATGATTCAAGAAGACCAAGATAGCGACTCTTGGTCTTCTGCGACTACTACTTATACACGATGATAGAGGGCTTTAAAGCGCCTCTCGAATGATGTTGGCCTATAGCGTATCTAGCTTGAACCCTAGTATCGCTATCCTAGTAATCAGTAAGCGTATAGTAACATGTGATACTACTGCTGACTGATAACATGTGAAATGTAAAGTCCCTGACTAATGTGAGGAATCACAAGCCTACTATCGTAGTTAGAACCTGATAGTAAGCGTCCAAGTCCGTTCCGTGACATCACCCCCTTTTCAGGAGCGACGCCCATGGAGCCCGGGTGGCCCCATCCATCCTGCCCTTATGTCCTCTACCCTCTGCATGGCCCTTGCCCATTCCAACCTACTGATGCACCTGGCCTTGTCCGTCGCCAAGCACCCCCTCGTGTCCTGCAACTCTGCTATGTGCGCCTCCAAACATCCCATCTCCGCCCCTAGGGCCCGATACCGTTGGACCTCGGCGACGAGACTTATGTCCTTACATTCAAGGATGGCTCGGTTAACCGCCGCGGCATCGTCGTACCCCCCGTCGAAGAGGATCAGATCCTCTTGCGCGTACTTGAGGTGGGAGTTGGGGTGCACCACATACTGGGGTGCTGCGTACAGGGGTTTAGGGAACACCCTGTCGGACTCGTCGATCAGGCCAAGCACGATGGGGTCGTTGCTCATGATGGCCTGGACGTATTTGGCCAGGTGCGTCACACCGTCGGGGGTGGTGATGGGGAAGTGAATGTAATCGGGTCCCCTATTGACCCGGAACCCGTGTGGCGCACGGGTGTTGGCGACGGAGCCGACGGCTCGGTTGGCGAGCTGGGGACGGATGTGACCCCAGTAGAGAGGGGTCCCGTCGGTGGTGAGGGCATGGCAGGTTGTATGAGGTGATACATTAGCCTCTCGGCCATAGTGAATGTGGGGGTGCTCAGCTGGGTAACTCTCGTCCTCGCTGTCTGTGATTTCTCCCGTCTCTCCCTCATCTCCGTCATCCAGTGTTGGGCTATTCGTAGCTGTTCTTCCCTCCAGTCGTTGGTGATCTCCTTCCACGCCCTCGTTGGCTTCATCACCGCTTCGTATCACTCCCTGACGTGCTTGGACTTCTCCACCGCGGTCAAGAGCTCGGCGAAAGTCGTCAACTTCCGCGGTGGTGAAGGGTCGGTCGGCGATGGGGAGCCCTGTGTCAGCATGGAGGATGTGCCAAGGGTGGGTTGTCCATCGACATCGGGGGACAATTGGGCGCTGTTGTTGTCTTGTCCTTGAGTGGGGAACTGGCTGACGGTACTATGGAACTCAGCTGGGGTAATGGGCCCCTCAGGCCCAGCTCCGTCTCCTTCAGCCATGATGACCTCCACATCACTGGTAGGGGTTGTTGGTGCCCACTCTTCTTCCAACTCGGCGGCAAAAATCCTCTTGGGGGTTCCGAGGTAATACGAAGTCGTCAAGAGGGCGGCATTGGGAGTGTAGGGCATAGGCGAGTTGGGAGTAGTAGTGGTGGTTGTAATGGGAGAGAATGGAGTATTGTTGCAGGTCCTTCCACTCCTTATAACCGCTAGCGAGGCAGTCTTTGAATTTTGATACTCTGTGAGAGCTTCGTCGGCAAATAGGTCTTCCCGGTTGACCCACTGATTTTCTGAGTCAGGGTAGCCCTTCCATTTGACCAGGTACTGCTTCTTCTGCCCTCTGCCGAAGTGCCGCTCGTCTAGAACTTTCTCAATTTCGTATTCCTCTTCTCCATCTACCAAATCGGGTGGTGGCCGTTGGTAGTTTTTCCCATGGAGCGGGGTCTCATGATATTTGGTGAGGAGATCCACATGAAACACTGTGTGAATTTTCCATTGCGGGGGAAGTTTGAGCCGGTAGTTGACAGGGGACATCACCTGTTCTATAGTAAAAGGCCCGTGTCTTCAGGGCACGAGTTTCGCCGTTGGTTGATGAGTGCGTAAGTGGCGTCCTTCTAACCACACGAGGTCTCCCGGTTGGAACTTCGGACCATTCTTGGCCTTGACCTATGACTGCTGCGCTTTTACGATTAGTTCCTGAGCATGTTTCCATGCTTCTCGGAATTGTTCTGCCCTGAGCGTCACTTGGGGAATGGGTGATGGTTTATCCGTCCAATCAGCTTGTGGGTTATACCCCATGAGGAGGTTAAAAGGTGATTTGCCCATGTATTCATGTGGCCAGTTATTATGTGCAAACTCCACGAGTGGCAGATATCCGTACCAATTGTCTTGCCTCTCGTTTGTCCAGAAACAGAGGTACTGTTCTACCCATTGGTTTGTTCTTTCAGATTGGCCGTCCGTTTGTGGGTGGTATGCAGTGGAAATGTTCTGTTGAATGCCTAGTACCCTGCACAATTCTCTGGTGAAGCAGCTGGCGAATCGCGGGTCTTGATCACTTATTATTTTTGAAGGGAGTCCGAACTGTGTGAAGACATGTTTCAAATACAAGGCTGTGACCTCTTCTGCGCCGATTTCTTCGTTACAGGGTATGAACACCACAGCTTTGCTACAATCATGGTTGGTTATGGTCAGTATAGTGTCACACCCTTGTGAACGTGGTAACTTAGTTATAAAGTCAAGTGATATTGTTTCGAAGGGTAACGCTTCCGGTTTAGGGTAGATGGGGTTAAGAGGGGCTTTATCGCGTCCGTGTTGTACCTTGATGCGTTGACATTCGGTGCATCCTTTGACATATTCCAGTGCGTCTTTGGCCATCCCGGGCCACCAATAAGCGCGTCCTACTAGTTGCGCTGTCCGTTTGATGCCTGGGTGTCTGTGAGCTGGTAGGTCATGGTGATCATGGAGGATACGTCGTTTATCATGAACTCCTCTGGTGACCACTCGTCGTCCATCTTTGTACCACGTGCCTTCTATCTTTTTGAGTTGGTGCGCATCTACCCATGGTATGAGAATGGATTCCCTTTGTTCATATACTGGGTCTGGTAGTGTGGTGTTGTCTTGTGTGAGGCTGTCCTTGCTTGTCCATATTTGTTCTATTCGTGCACCTTGTATGAACATTTTATCCAGTAGTACCGTGATGTTCCTGTTGTCCTCTTCTCCTTGGTCGTAATCCGGTTGTCTTGACAGGGCATCTGCTCTTCCATTCGCTGTTCCTTTGATATGGTGAATCTTGAAGTCGTATTCCGATAGTTCAAGTACTTCCCTGGTGACCCTTCAGCTTATCTTTTGGGGACTTCTCCAGTATTGTAGATTCATGTGGTCGGAGAAGACCTTCGTTTTGTGTGGTGATCCCGCCAGTAGTGGTCACCAGTGTCAGAATGCTCTCATGATTGCTAGCAGTTCTAAGTCGTAAATGTCATAATTCCTCTCAGCTTCATTGAGGGTAGTGGAGAAGTAGCTGATTGGGTGGCGTTTGCCATCATCTTGTCGTTGTAGTAGTACTGCTCCGATTGCAAATCCTGATGCATCGACTTCTAATTCGAATGGTTTACTCAACTGTGGGTGTGCCAGTACTGGCTCTGAGGTGACAAGTCCTTTTAGCTTGTTGAATGTGTCATGTTCTGTTCCTGTCCATTTCCAGTCAGCTCCTTTCTTTGTCAGTTGGTTCAGTGGCTTTGTGTGATGTGAGAAGTTTTGAATGAATGCGCGATAAAAATTGCAAAAGCCCAGAAATGATCGAACGTCCTTGACTTTCGTAGGGGTTGGCCAATCTTTAATGCCAGAAATTTTGACAGGGTCCATGCGTGTCACCCCCTTTTCAAGGATTACCCCCAGGTAATCCATACGTGGCGCATGGAATAAACACTTCTCTAGTTTGTAATAGAGGTCGTGTCTGGCCGAGATTTCCAATATGTCTTGGACTGCCGCTATGTGATCTGTCATGTTATGTCCTACCCGTGTTGCTATACCGATGTCATCCATGTATACCCATATTGTGGTCCCCCGTAGTTTGTGTTTTGCTATGACGTCTCGACATATATGGTTCATCATGGTCTGAAATGTTGCTGGCAAGTTGGTTAGTCCAAAAAACATGACTGTGGGTTTGAATAGTCTGTATCTCGTTTTGAAAGCAGCCTTTTCTTCGTCTCCCTCTTTAATGCATATGTTGTTGTAGCCCCATCGTACGTCAAGTTTGGTGTAGATATGAGCGTTGCTGAGATCTGTGATCAGATCAGATATAAGAGGTAGAGGATACTGGTTGCATATTGTGAAGGCGTTGATACATCGATAGTCTTGCACCAGTCATAGTTTACCATCTTTCTTTTTGACAAAGAAGAATGGTGATGTGTATGGGGATTTCGAGGGTCGTATATACCCTTTGTCGAGTTGTTCCATCAGGAACGCCTTGAGGGCTACGTCCTCTTCTTGTGTCAGTGGGTAGACTTTACAGTCTATGGCTTCAGGGGTCCCTTTCTTGAATTGTATCTCGTGGTCCCATACTCGGGCTGGTGGGAAGCGGTGTGACGCTTCTTCGTTAAACAGTTGGTGATATTTAGTGTAACATGGTGGTAACTCAGCTTTGACGGTATATTGTTTTGCTTGGATTGCTAACTCGGTGGACGTGATCCTTCCTTGTACAAATCCTTCTTCTTCGAGTTGTTGTACAATGTCTTCCTTTTCTTCCGTTGTGATGGCTGCGATGGTAGGTTGTATCCTATTGATCCAGGGATTTACCGTTTGCAATACTACAGGTAGTGCATCTTCTTTGATGACCGTGTGTCTCCAACTAAAAGTTGGTTCGTATGTGGCCAGCCACGGATAACCGAAAACGATGTCTTCATTGCCTATGTCGGTTATGAGGAACCTCATTTCTTTGTGGATCCCTTTGGTCTGTACGTCCAGATCTACGTAGTGCGTGATTAGTCCAGCTTTATTTTCGGTATTATCGATATTCCATATCTTTTTGGGTTTTTCCAGTGGTTTCATCCCGATTCCCATCCGCTTTATGAAAGCAGGGCATAGAAAGTTGTCAGTGGCTCCGGAGTCCACCAACGCTCTAATGTTGGCCATAGCGTAATTCGTGCGAATTGATACTGGAATTCTCATAGAACGGTAGCGAGTTATGATCACAGAATTACATTTAACTGCCCTCACTGTTACGGATCGGACTTACCAAACGCTTACTACCAGGTTCTGACTACGGTAGTAGGCATGTGATTCTTACATTAGTCAGGGACTTATACTTTCACGTGTTATCAGTCAGCAGTAGTATCACATGTTACTTACAGCTTACTGATTACTAGGATAGCGATACTAGGGTTCGAGCTAGATACGCTATAGGTTAACATTGTTCGGGAGGCGCTTTAAAGCCCTCCATCATTGTGTATAAATAGTAGTCGCAGAAGACCAAGGATCGCCATCTTGGTCTTCTTGAATCATCGGTTCTCTCCTCACCTGTCTCTCTCTCTCTACTCTAGGAAGTCGTCAGGAGGAAGTGCACTGCATAAGGTCTACCAAGAGTACCTTCCCAGTTGCCAGGACGTCGGCGTGCTAGGACTTAGGATCCCACGTTCGACTTTGATAAGTCGTGAAGCTGAGTACTCGTACCACATCCCCGCCTAAAGCAAGGCCCACGCTTACCGAAGCGTAACATTAAGACCAAGATATTACCACCGTGGCGCGAGTATCCACAAGAGAACTTTGGATCCAAGACGGGTTCCGCTCTTACGAAATCCCGAGAAGGGGGAATAGGAACGTACCAGTCCGATACCTCAAGGAAGCTAGCTGGGGGAGCATCAACGGAGTCGAAGGGTACCTAATCAGAGGGGCACACGGACCACGACCAGTTGAGTTTAATTTCGAACGAACTTGCTGGTGCAGAGTCGACCGTGAAGACGAGGAGTGGAGAGTCATCGACACTCTACCCTATAGATACGGGTGCGACATTTACGAAGAAGAAGTAGTTGCAAGAAACGACTGGGGACCCATCGATGGAGAAGCACAAAGCGCATCTGCACCTTCAGAAGCACCCAGTGCATCAGACAGCGAATCGGACGAAGAACCCGCACAAGTATTAGAACCACTAGAACCAGAACTCATCGAAAGAGCTGAGCAAATCACAATCTACCCCCCAATGGCTACGATAACCGAAACCCAGGAAGTAACACTTCCCATACACCCCGAAACGGGACACGTTATGACGGCAGACGATGCCGCACTATTCCGAGCAATCGGACCTGACCAACCCGACCCACCAGCAGGAAATGGAGAACTTCTAGGAAGAATACCACATGGAGGAGGATCCCCGCACGGAGGACCGCCAGGAGGAGGAGGACCTCCAGGAGGAGGAGGAGGCCCCCCGGGTGGAGGAATACCCGGAATAGGACCAGTAGGTATACACGGGGGGCACCACTCCGACAAGTTCGCCGGAAACGCCCCAGAAGTATTCAAAGGAGACAGACACAAGACGGAGGAATTCCTCACCCAGTGGGAGTTGTACTGGGGTATCAACAATAACAATCCCATCATGGCCAACGCATACCGACAAGCTATGTTATTTCTCACTTACATCCAGGGAAAGGATGTTAACAATTGGATCACGGAGACCAGCAGGTGGCTTAACCGGCAAGTCACCGCCGGAATCAACGATACGGACCCACGACTATGGACCGAGGTCATCATCGCCTTTAACAGACGATTCTCGAACACGCTTGAAAAAGAACAAGCACAAGCCATGCTCAAAAGAGGAATCAGAATGACAGGGGGAGACATCGACGCGTACGTCACGCAATTCGAGCAGTTAGCAAGACAGGCTAACTATCGGTTGGATTCACCGCTTACCATGGATCTATTCACGGATGGACTACCCCGTGACCTATACGAGAAGGCATACACATACGACAACCCGCAGACTTTCCAGGAGTGGAAAGAAGCGGTTATCAGGAGGCAACAACAGTACATTCATATGAAGGCCCGACTCGAGCAACACAGAGGCCTCGCAAATCAAACAAAACCCCAAGGAGGGAGCAACACAACCTGGAGGAACACGAGGAACACGGGGTGGGGACCCCCTCGCAACATACTACGGGACCCAAATGCCATGGACACGTCGGCAGACCGAGTACGAGGAAGACTTACGGGAGCCGAAGAGATCCAAGGTAACTGGGATCGAGCTCATCCCCGAAATCCACCACCAAGAGGAGGATTCATAGGAAGGGGACGGGGCGGTCGACGCGACATGAGGGAAGTGACCTGTTATACCTGCGGGCAAAAAGGACACTTCAGTCGGAATTGCCCACAGCACACCTATAATCAACCCAGCAGCAGTCGAAGAACGGACGCTTACCAAGACGAAAGAGAGGAAGAGCCCATCAGGGCAGCCAAAGCAGAAACTCCACAGCAACGCGCCGACCAATGGATGAAAGGGGTGGCCGCAGAAGAAGACGAGGTAAAAGACCTCATACTGCAGGACCTGTGGAAAAGAGAGGATTTTCGAAGCGCCTGAACCCATCGGCCTGGGTAAGGGCAGTAAAATGTAATTCTGTGATCATAACTCGCTACCGTTCTATGAGAATTCCAGTATCGATTCGCACGAATTACGCCATGGCCGACATCAGAGCGTTAGTGGACTCAGGAGCCACTGACAACTTTCTACGACCCGCATTTATCAAACGAATGAAAATCGGAATGAAGCCGCTGGACCGGCCCAAAAAGATATGGAATATCGATAATACCGAGAATAAAGCCGGGCTAATCACTCATTACGTAGACCTGGACGTACAGACAAAGGGGATCCACAAGGAAATGAGGTTCCTCGTCACGGACATCGGCAATGAAGACATAGTACTCGGATATCCCTGGCTGGCCACATACGAACCAACCTTTAGCTGGAGGCATGCAGTAATCAAGGAAGACGCACTACCAGTTGTCCTTCGGACCGTCAACCCCAGAATTACACGACCAACGATTGCGGCATCAATCACCCAACATCAAAAGGAGCAAATCGTCACACAACTAGAAGAGGAAGAATTCGTGGAAGGAAGGACCACTTCCACGGAGTTGGCAATCCAAGCCAGGCAATACACCACGAAAGCTGAGTTACCATCCCATTACGCAGCATACCACCAACTTTTCAATGAAGAAGCGTCACATCGATTCCCACCCTCGCGGGTCTGGGATCACGAAATACAGCTAAAGAAAGGAGCACCCGAAGCGATAGACTGCAAAGTTTACCCGCTTACACAAGAGGAGGACCAAGCCCTCCAAGCCTTTCTAATGGAACAACTCGGCAAAGGATACATACGACCGTCCAAATCCCCATATGCGTCACCGTTCTTCTTTGTCAAGAAGAAGGATGGTAAGCTACGACCGGTGCAAGACTACAGACGCCTTAATTCGTTCACGATACGCAATCAATATCCTCTACCTCTCATTACGGATCTCATCACGGACCTCAGTAACGCCCACATCTACACCAAACTTGACGTAAGATGGGGCTACAACAACATACGCATCCGAGAGGGAGACGAGGAAAAAGCGGCATTCAAAACCAAATATGGCCTGTTTGAACCTACGGTAATGTTCTTCGGACTGACAAACTCCCCCGCAACCTTCCAGACAATGATGAACCACATATGTCGGGATATCATCGCCAAACACGAACTTCGGGGAACAACCATCAGGGTATATATGGACGACATCGGCATTGCAACACACATCGGGAAAAGTATGGAAGACCACATAGCGGCAGTCAAGGATGTACTGGAAATATCAGCTAAGCACGACCTCTATTATAAGCTAGAAAAATGCTTATTCCATGCGCCTCGTATGGATTACCTGGGGGTAATCCTTGAAAAGGGGGTGACACGCATGGACCCCGTCAAAATTTCCGGCATCAAAGACTGGCCAACTCCTACAAAAGTCAAGGACGTTCGATCATTTTTGGGCTTCTGCAATTTTTACCGCACATTTATCCGAAACTTTTCACACCATGCAAAGCCACTGAACCAACTGACAAAGAAAGGAGCTGATTGGAAATGGACAGGGACGGAACACGATGCATTTAACAAACTCAAAGGACTCGTCACCTCGGAACCAGTACTAGCGCACCCACAGCTGAGTGAACCGTTCGAACTAGAAGTTGATGCATCAGGATTTGCAATAGGGGCAGTACTATTACAACGGAAAGATGATGGGAAGCGACACCCCATCGGCTACTTCTCAACAACCCTCAATGAGGCAGAACGAAACTACGACATCTACGATCTAGAACTACTAGCAATCGTCAAAGCTTTCCGACATTGGCGACCGCTACTTGCAGGATCACCGCATCGAACAAAGGTCTTCTCAGACCACATGAATCTACAATACTGGAGAAGCCCACAAAAGATCAGTCGAAGGGTAGCAAGGGAAGTACTCGAACTGTCAGAGTATGACTTCGAGATTCACCACATCAAGGGATCGGCCAACGGCAGAGCAGATGCACTATCACAAAGACCGGACTACGACCAAGGAGAGGAGGACAACAGCAATATCACGGTATTACCGGACAAGATCTTCGTACGAGGCACCCAGGTGGAAAGAATCCGGACCGCCAAGGATCACCTCAACCCCCAGGACATAACATTGGACGACCCCGTGTACGAGCAAAACGAAACCATCCTGAAATCATGGATAGACGCCCATCATCTCAAAAAGATAGATGGGATCTGGTACAAGGACGCACGACGGGTGGTAACCGGGGGAATACACGATAAGCGACGTATACTACATGACCATCACGATCTTCCCGCTCACGGACATCCAGGAATCAAAAGAACCGCCCAACTGACAGGGCGTGCCTACTGGTGGCCGGGATTAGCAAAAGACGCCCTGGAATACGTTAAGGGGTGCGCCGAATGTCAACGCATTAAAGTTCAACACGGGCGAAACAAAGCGCCTCTCAACCCTATATACCCCAAACCAGAAGCAATGCCGTTTGAAACAATAGCCCTTGATTTCATAACTAAGTTGCCCATATCCCGAGGATACGACACCATACTAACGATCACGGATCACGATTGCAGTAAAGCAGCAATCTTCATACCATGCAACGAAGAGATAAGCGCGGAAGGAGTCGCCAACCTGTACCTGAAACATGTTTTCGTCCGTTTCGGACTTCCCACGAAAATCATAAGTGACAGAGACCCTCGATTCGCTAGTAGATTCACGAGGGAACTCTGTAAGGTACTGGACATCAAACAAAACATCTCTACGGCATACCATCCCCGAACCGACGGACAATCAGAACGAACAAACCAATGGGTAGAACAATACCTACGTTTCTGGGCAAACGAACGACAGGACAATTGGTGCGGATACCTACCCCTCGCAGAATTCGCTCATAATAACTGGCCGCACGAATACACACGGGAGTCACCCTTCAATCTCCTTATGGGGTACAACCCACGCGCTGATTGGACGGATAAGCCATCACCGATACCACAAGTGACGCTCAGGACCGAGCAGTTTCAAGAAGCGCGGAAACGCGCTCAGGAACTGATTATCAAGGCACAACAGTCGTGGGTCAAGGCCAAGGATGGGCCAAAATTCCGAGTCGGAGATCTTGTGTGGTTGGAGGGACGTCATATGCGTACACACCAACCAACGGCGAAACTCGCGCCCCGAAGGCACGGACCCTTCACAATTGAACAGGTGATGTCCCCTGTCAATTATCGGCTCAAACTACCCCCGCAATGGAAAATTCACACAGTGTTCCATGTGGACCTTCTCACCAAGTACCATGAGACCTCACTCCATGGGAAAAATTACCAGCGGCCGCCACCCGATTTGGTAGACGGGGAAGAAGAATACGAGGTCGAGAAGGTTCTAGATGAACGGCATTTCGGCAGGAAACGGAAGAAGCAATACCTGATCAAATGGAAGGGTTACCCCGACTCGGAGAATCAGTGGGTCAACCGGGAGGACCTATTCGCCGATGAAGCGCTCGCGGAATACCAACATTCAAAGGCCGCATCAGTAACGCTTATAAGGAGTGGGAGAACCAACGACGAAACCTCATTCTCCCCACTCAACTCTACCATCACCACTCTCCCCTCGTCAATGCCATTCACCCCAAATGCCGCCATCTCGACGACTTCGTACTACCTCGGAACCCCCGAGAGGATTTTTGCCTGCGAGCTGGAGGAAGAGCAGGCATCAACAGCCCCTGCCAACGACGAGGAGGTCGTCGTGGCTACGGGAGACAGAGCCGGGGTCGAGGGACCCATTACCGAAGCTGAGTTCAACAGCACCATCGAACGATTCCCCACTCAAGGACGCGGAGCTACCAGCGCCCGACTGTCACCCGACGTCGACGGCCAGCCTACCCTCTGGCACATCCTCAATGCCACCACCGGAGAACCCATCTCCGACCGCCCTTTCACCACCGCCGAAGTCGACGACTTTTGGCGAGCTCTCGACCGCGGTGCGGACGTCCGTGCACGCCAGGGAGCACTACGAAGTGGCGTTGAAGCCGAAGAAGTCGTGGAAGGAGGTGACCGACGACTGGAAGGAAGAACAGCTACGAATAGCCCAGCGCCGCATGAGGGAGATGAGAGAGAAGAGGGAGAGGTCACGGACAGTGAGGACGAGCGATACCCAGCTGAGCACCCGCACATTCACTATGGCCGAGAAGCTGATGCTCCACCTCATACGACCCGACACGCCCTTGCCACTGATGGGACCCCCCTCTACCGGGGTCATATCCGTCCCCAGCTCGCCGACCGCGCCGTCTCCAGCGTCGCCAACGCCCGTGCGCCTCACGGGTTCCGGGTCAATCGGGGACCCGATTTTATTCATTTCCCCATCACCACCCCCGACGGCGTGACGCGCCAGGCCAAATACGTCCAGGCCATCATGAGCAACGACCCCATCGTGCTCGGTCTGATCGATGAGTCCGACAGGGTTTTCCCGAAGCCCCTGTACGCCGCACCTCAGTATGTGGTGCACCCCGACACCCACATTCAGTACGCCCAAGAGGACTTGTTCCTCTTCGACAACGGGTACGACGCCGTCGGGGCCATCAACAGGGCCGTCGTAGAGTGCAAGGACATAAGCCTTGCGGCGGAGATCCGGCGGTATAGGGCGCTGGGGGCGGAGTTGGGGCGGTTAGAGGCCAGGGTAAGGGAACTGAAGGAGACATGGGGGCGGTTGGCAGCGGACAAGGCGCTGTGCATCAGTAGGTTGGAGCAGGCACGGGCCATGCAGAGGATAGAGGATGTACAGGCGGGGTGGATGGGACCACCCGGGCTCCGTGGGCGTCGCTCCTGAAAAGGGGGTGATGTTACGGATCGGACTTACCGAACGCTTACTACCAGGTTCTGACTACGGTAGTAGGCATGTGATTCTTACATTAGTCAGGGACTTATACTTTCACGTGTTATCAGTCAGCAGTAGTATCACATGTTACTTACAGCTTACTGATTACTAGGATAGCGATACTAGGGTTCGAGCTAGATACGCTATAGGTTAACATTGTTCGGGAGGTGCTTTAAAGCCCTCCATCATTGTGTATAAATAGTAGTCGCAGAAGACCAAGGATCGCCATCTTGGTCTTCTTGAATCATCGGTTCTCTCCTCACTTGTCTTTCTCTCTACTCTAGGAAGTCGTCAAGAGGAAGCGCACTGCATAAGGTCTACCAAGAGTACCTTCCCAGTTGCCAGGACGTCGGCGTGCTAGGACTTAGGATCCCACGTTCGACTTTGATAAGTCGTGAAGCTGAGTACTCGTACCACATCCCCGCCTAAAGCAAGGCCCACGCTTACCGAAGCGTAACAGCATGTGTAACAGGTTACTTCCCTTATGTCGCGTCGACCGCCTCGTCCCCTTCCCATAAATCCTCCTCTTGGTGGTGGGTTTCGGGGATGAGCTCGATCCCAATTGCCTTGAATTTCTTCGGCCCCTGTGAGCCTTCCTCGTACTCGGTCTGCCGACGTATCCATGGCATTTGGATCTCTGAGGATGTTACGGGGTGGTCCCCATCCAGTACCCCTCGTGTTCCTCCAGGTTGTGTTACTTCCTCCTTGGGGTCTTGTCTGGTTCGCAAGACCTCGGTGTTGCTCAAGCCGGGCCTTCATATGTATGTACTGTTGCTGCCTCCTGATGACCGCTTCTTTCCATTCCTGGAAGGTCTGCAGGTTGTCGTATGTATATGCTTTCTCGTATAGATCACGGGGCAGTCCATCCGTGAATAGATCCATTGTGAGTGGTGAATCCAGTCGATAGTTAGCTTGTCTTGCTAACTGTTCGAATTGCGTGACGTACGCGTCGATATCTCCGCCTGTCATTCTAATCCCTCTCTTTAGCAGCGCCTGCGCTTGTTCTTTCTCGAGCGTGTTCGAGAATCGCCTATTGAATGCGATGATGACCTCGGTCCATAGTCGTGGGTCAGTGTCGTTGATTCCAGCGCTGACTTGCCGGTTGAGCCATCTGCTAGTCTCCGCGATCCAGTTGTTAACGTCTTTTCCCTGGATGTAAGTGAGAAATAACATAGCTCGTCGGTATGCGTTGGCCATGATGGGATTGTTATTATTGATGCCCCAGTACAGCTCCCACTGGGTGAGGAATTCCTCCGTCTTGTGTCTGTCTCCTTTGAATACTTCTGGGGCGTTTCCAGCGAATTTATCGGAGTGATGCCCTCCGTGTATGCCAACTGGTCCTATTCCGGGTATTCCTCCGCCCGGGGGTCCTCCTCCTCCTGGAGGTCCTCCGCCTCCTCCTGGAGATCCTCCATGTGGGGGTCCTCCTCTGCGTGGTAATCTCCCTAGGGGCTCTCCATTTCCTGTTGGTGGGTCGGGTTGATCAGGTCCGATTGCTCGGAATAATGTGGCATCATCTGCCATCATAACATGTCCTGTTTCGGGGTGTATGGGGAGTGTTACCTCCTGAGTTTCAGTTAATGTAGCCATTAGGGGATAGATTGTGATTTGCTCAGCTCTTTCGATGAGTTCTGGTTCTAGTGGCTCTAATGCCCGTTCGGGTCCTTCGTCTGATTCGTTATCTGATGTACTGGATACTGAAGGCGCGGAAGCGCTTTGTGCTTCTCTGTCGATGGGTCCCCAGTTGTTTCTTGCAACTACTTCTTCTTCGTAAATGTCGCACCCGTATCTATAAGGTAGAGTGTCGATGACTCTCCACTCCTCGTCTTCTCGGTCGACTCTGCACCAGCAAGTTCGTTCGAAATTGAACTCAACTGGTCGTGGTCCATGTGCTCCTCTGATTAGGTACCCTTCGACCCCGTTGATGCTACCCCAGCTAGCTTCCTTGAGATACCGGATTGGTACATTCCTGTTTCCCCTTCTTGGGATTTCGTACGAGCGGAATCCTTCTTGGATCCAAAGTTCTCTTGTGGATACTCGCGCCACGATGGTAATATCTTGGTCTTAATGTTACGCTTTGGTAAGCATGGGCCTTGCTTTAGGTGGAAGTATGGCACGAGTACTCAGCTTCGTGACTTGTTAAAGTCAAACATGGGATCCTAAGTCCTAACACGTTGACGCTCCTGCAACTGGGAAGGTACTCTTGGTAGTCCTTATGCAGTGCACCCTACTTGGTAATCTTCTAGAACGGGAGAGAAGACAAGACGAGAATGAAGAGAGAACCGATGATTCAAGAAGACCAAGATAGCGACTCTTGGTCTTCCGCGACGACTATTTATACACGATGACAGAGGGCTTTGAAGCGCCTCCCGAATAACTATTGACCTATAGCGATACTAGCTCGAACCCTAGCACCGCTATCCTAGTAATCAGCTGCTAAAGTACCATGTGATACTACTGCTACTGATAACACGTGAATAAGACTGTCCCTGACTAATGTAAACAATCACAAGCCTACTACCGTAGTCAGAACCTAGTAGTAAGTGTTCGATAAGTCCGATCCGTAACACTTAGAACTTCCCTTAACAACCAGAACCAGACCCCTTAGTGCAGCGTCTCAGTAGATCAACTTAACCCACGTCAGGTGAATGTCCCTACCGTGACGTAACACTTTACTACTAGCAAATACAAGCCTTTGTCCTCATCTATCTATGTGCTCCTTCTCATCTTCTCATCACCACTATTGGTTCTCCCTTAGTTGGGAACCACCTTGAAGCTTTGTGCTTATGCTATAACAATGTGCACATACAGAACCCTTGATCCTAAGCCACACTCCTCATGCAACTTAGTCCTTTTACCTTATACCTCATCCCTAAGTCATATGACTTAGTCCCTTGCACCTTATCCTCCCTTGTCATCCCTCTAAGGACCCTTGTCACCTTGTTGCCTCTATAGGCCCTTGTCACTCTCATCAAACACTTAGACCACATCCCCTCATCCTCATTGCCTGGCTCTAACTTAGAGCCACTTGTCTTCAACACCTTGTCCTTGTACCCTTGGTGCACATCGCACAGAAAGGCCCTGCTAGGCCCTAACAACTAAGTTAGAAAAGGGGTGGTTTACAAATCCTAACCCTTATAACCTTGCTAAAACAAATCATATGGACCCCTCTCTCCTTACTATGGTCTGAACTTCAACTCAATTTGACATTGCAAAGTACATCAAGTTCAATGATGACAACCTTAGGAAGTTGGTCTAAAACATTAACAAACTTGGGCCTGGTGCACATTTTCCTGAAAAGCATCTGTCTTTGCAAACTTAAACTGTTGCCAGCAATCCTGGGGAATGGGATATTGCCAGTTTTCTTAGTTAGTTCTACTACCATATATTTTAAACCCATTTCTACTTATCATGTTGCCAGGAGAGTGTTCACATTGACCTGGAAGTGGCTCAGAGACACATCAGCACCCCTTAATTCCTGCATTTTTGCTTCATCTTTACTATCTTCTTCTCCCCCATTTCCCCCATCCTCCTATCTTTTTAGATATTGCTAGTTAGTATAGCAACAGTAGGGTACCTTTTCACCTATGTTACGCTTCGGTAAGTGTGTGCCTTGCTTTAGGCAACGATAAGACGCGAGTACTCAGCTCTGGATTCTGCTAAGTCGAACGTGGAGCCTTCAGTCTCAACACAACGACACTTTCTGCAACTGGGAAGGTGTCTTCAAGGCGAACCTTATGCAGTGCACTTCCCTCTTCGTTGGATATGATGGAGAGACAAAGGGAAGACTCGAAACTGATGATTCAAGAAGACCAAGATGGCGATCCTTGGTCTTCTGCGACTACTACTTATACACGATGATGGAGGGCTTTAAAGCGCCTCCTGAATGATGTTGACCTATAGCGTATCTAGCTCGAACCCTAGTACCGCTATCCTAGTAATCAGCTGCTAAAGTACCATGTGATACTACTGCTGACTGATAACATGTGAAAGATAAAGTCCCTGACTAATGTAAAGAATCACAAGCTTACTATCGTAGTCAGAACCTGATAGTAAGCATAAGTCCGATCCGTGACATCACCCCCTTTTCAGGAGCAAGGCCCACGGAGCCCGGGCGGTCCCATCCATCCCGCCCTCACCGCTTCTACCCTCTGCATTGCCCTGGCCCATTCCAACCTATTGACGCACCTGGCCTTGTCCGTTGCCAATCGCCCCCGCGTCTCTTGTAACTCCGCGATGCGCGCCTCCAAGCGCCCCATCTCCGCCCCTAGGGCCCGATACCGTCGGACCTTGGCAACGAGACTTATATCCTTGCACTCAAGGATGGCTCGGTTGACGTCCGTGGCTTCGTCGTACCCCCCATCGAAGAGGATCAAATCCTCTTGGGCGTACCGGAGGTGGGAGTCGGGGTGCACCACATACTGAGGTGCCGCGTACAAGGGTTTGGGGAAAACCCTGTCAGACTCGTTGATCAGGCCGAGCACGATGGGGTCGTTGCTCATAATGGCCTGGACGTATTTGGCTGGGCGCGTCACGCCGTCGGCGGTGGTGATGGGGAAGTGAATGTAATCGGGTCCCCTATTGACCCGGAACCCGTGAGGCGCACGGGCATTGGCAACGGAGCCGACGGCTCGGTCGGCGAGCTGGGGACGGATATGGCCCCGGTAGAGGGGGGTCCCATCGGTGGCGAGGGCGTGGCGGGTTGTATGAGGTGGTACATTAACTTCTCTGCCATAGAGAATATGGGGGTGCTCAGCTGGGTACCGCTCGTCATCACTGTCCGTGATCTCTCCCTCCTCTCTCTCATCTCCATCATGCGCCGTTGGGCTATTCGTAGCTGTTCTTCCCTCCAGTCGTCGGTCACCTCCTTCCACGACCTCACGGGCTTCATCGCCACTTCGTACCTCTCCCTGGCGTGCTCGGACTTCTGCACCGCGATCGAGAGCTCGGCGAAAGTCGTCGACTTCCACGGTGGTGAAGGGTTGGTCGGCGATGGGGAGGCCAGTGTTGGCGTGGAGGATGTGCCACAAGGCGGGCTGCCCGTTGACGTCGGGTGACAGTCGGGCGCTGTTGGCTCCTCGTCCTTGAGCGGGGAACTGCTCGAGGGTGCTGTGGAACTCAGCTTGGGTGATGGGCCCCTCGGACCCGGCTCTGTCTCTCTCAGCCATGACGACCTCCGTGTCGTCGGTAGGGGCTGTTGGTGCCCGCTCTTCTTCCAACTCGGCGGCAAAAATCCTCTCAGGGGTTCCGAGGTAATACGAAGACGACGAGAGGGCAGCATTGGGAGTAAAGGGCATTGACGAGTTGTTGGTGGTAGTGGTGGTAGTAGTGGGAGAGAATGGAGGATCATCGTGGGTTTTTCCACTCCTTATAAGCGTTTGCGATGCGGTCTTCGAACTTTGGTACTCCGCAAGGGCTTCGTCGGCGAATAGATCTTCCTGGTTGACCCACTGATTCTCCGAGTCGGGGTAGCCCTTCCATTTGATTAAGTACTGCTTCTTCCATCCTCTGCCAAAGTGCCGTTCGTCTAGAACCTTCTCAACTTCATATTCTTCTTCTCCGTCGACCAAATCGGGTGGTGGCCGCTGGTAGTTTTTCCCATGAAGCGGAGTTTCGTGGTATTTGGTGAGGAGATCCACATGGAACACTGTGTGAATTTTCCATTGCGGAGGAAGGTTGAGCCGGTAGTTGACAGGGGACATCACCTGTTCTATGGTAAAAGGTCCGTGTCTTCGAGGCACAAGTTTCGCCGTTGGTTGATGAGTACGTAGGTGGCGTCCTTCTAGCCACACGAGGTCCCCTTGTCGGAACTTCGGACCATTCTTGGCTTTGACCCATGACTGCTGTGCTTTTACAATCAATTCTTGAGCGAGTTTCCGTGCTTCTTGGAATTGTTCTGCCCTGAGCGTCACTTGTGGAATGGGTGATGGTTTATCCGTCCAATCAGCCCTCGGGTTATACCCCATGAGGAGGTTGAAAGGTGATTTCCGTGTGTATTTGTGTGGCCAATTATTATGTGCAAACTCCGCAAGCGGCAAATATCCGTACCAGTTATCCTGCCTTTTGTTTGTCCAGAAACGAAGGTATTGTTCTACCCATTGATTTGTTCTCTCCGATTGTCTGTCCGTTCGCAGGTGGTATGCCGTGGAGATGTTCTGTCGAATTCCTAGTACCCGGCACAATTCTCTGGTGAAGCGGCTGGCGAATCACGGATCTCGATCACTTATTATTTCTGAGGGTAGTCCGAACCGTGTGAAGACATGTTTCAAGTACAAGGCCGCGACCTCTTCCGCGCTGATTTCTTCATTACAGGGTATGAACACCACGGCTTTACTGCAATCGTGATCCGTTATGGTCAGTATGGTGTCGCACCCTTGCGAACGTGGTAACTTAGTTATGAAATCGAGTGCTATTGTTTCGAAGGGAAGTGCTTCCGGTTTGGGATAGATGGGACTCAGAGGGGCTCTGTTGCGTCCGTGTTATACTTTGATGCATTGGCATTCGGCGCATCCCTTGACGTATTCTAGTGTGTCTTTGGCCATCCCGGGCCACCAGTAAGTGCGTCCTACTAGTTGTGCTGTTCGTTTAATGCCTGGATGTCCATAAGCGGGTAGGTCATGGTGATCGTGGAATATACGTCGCTTATCATGTACCCCTCCGGTGACCACTCGTCGTCCGTCTTTGTACCATATACCCTCTATTTTCTTGAGTTGGTGAGCATCTATCCAGGGTGTAAGGACTACTTCTCTTTGTTCGTATATTGGGTCTGGTAATGCGGCATTGTCCGGTGTGAGGTTGTCCTGGTTCATCCGAATTTGTTCGATTCGGGCGCCCCTTACAAACATTTTGTCTGGTAGTACTGTAATGTCCCGGTTGTCTTCTTCCCCTTGGTCGTAGTCTGGTCACCTTGATAGGGCATCTGCCCTTCCGTTTGCTGATCCTTTGATATGGTGAATTTCGAAGTCGTATTCCGACAGCTCGAGTACTTCCCTGGCGACTCGTCGGCTTATCTTCTGGGGACTTCTCCAGTATTGTAGGTTCATGTGGTCGGAGAAAACTTTCGTTTTGTGTGGTGATCCCGCCAATAGTGGTTGCCAGTGTCGAAAGGCCCTCACAATTGCTAGTAGTTCTAGGTCATAAATGTCGTAATTCCTTTCGGCTTCGTTGAGGGTGGTGGAGAAGTAGCTGATTGGGTGTCGTTTGCCGTCGTCTTGTCGTTGTAGTAGTACTGCTCCGATTGCGAATCCTGATGCATCGACTTCTAATTCGAAGGGTTTACTCAACTGTGGGTGTGCCAATACCGGTTCTGAGGTGACAAGTCCTTTTAGCTTGTTGAATGTGTCGTGTTCCGTTCCCATCCATTTCCAGTTGGCTCCCTTCTTTGTCAATTGGTTTAGTGGCTTTGCATGATGTGAGAAGTTTCGAATAAATGCGCGATAGAAATTGCAGAAGCCCAAAAATGATCAAACGTCCTTGACTTTTGTAGGGGTTGGCCAGTCTTTGATGCCCGAAATTTTGACGGGATCCATGTGTGTCACCCCCTTTTCAAGGATTACCCCCAGGTAATCCATACGGGGCACATGGAACAGACACTTCTCCAATTTGTAGTAAAGGTCGTGCTTCGCCGAGATCTCCAGTATATCTCGGACTGCTGCTATGTGGTCCGTCATGTTATGTCCTACCCTTGTTGCTATGCCGATGTCATCCATGTATACCCGTATTGTAGTTCCTCGTAGCTCGTGTTTTGCTATAACATCTCGACATATGTGGTTCATCATAGTTTGAAATGTCGCTGGTGAGTTGGTTAGCCCAAAGAACATGACTGTAGGTTCGAACAATCCATATCTTGTTTTGAAGGCGGCTTTCTCCTCGTCTCCTTCCTTGATACATATATTGTTGTAGCCCCACCGTACGTCGAGTTTGGTATAAATATGGGCGTTACTGAGGTCTGTGATTAGGTCGGATATGAGGGGTAGGGGGTATTGGTTGTGTATTGTAAATGCGTTAATCCGTCGATAATCTTGTACCGGTCGTAATTTACCATCTTTCTTCTTGATGAAGAAGAATGGCGATGCGTATGGGGATTTCGAAGGTCGTATGTATCCTTTGCCGAGTTGTTCCGTTAAAAAAGCTTTGAGAGCTATATCTTCTTCTTGCGTTAGTGGATAGACCTTGCAGTCTATGGCTTCAGGGGTTCCCTTCTTGAATTGTATCTCGTGGTCCCATACCCGCGCCGGTGGGAATCGGTGTGACGCTTCCTCGTTAAACAGCTGGTGGTATTCGGCATAACAAGATGGTAACTCAGCTTTGACGGTATATTGTTTTGCTTGAATTGCTAGCTCGGTGGACGTGATCCTCCCTTGTACCAATTCTTCGTCTTCGAGCTGTTGTACGATATCTTCTTTTTGCTCTGTTGTGATGGTTGCGATGGTAGGTCGTATCCTGTTAATTCGGGGGTTTACCGTTCGTAGCACTACAGGTAGTGCATCTTCCTTGATAACTGCATGTCGCCAACTAAAGGTAGGTTCATACGTGGCCAGCCACGGATAGCCGAAGACAATGTCTTCATTGCCTATGTCGGTTATAAGGAATCTCATCTCTTTGTGGATTCCTTTCGTTTGTATGTCCAGATCTACATAATGCGTGATTAGTCCAGCTTTATTCTCCGTATTATCGATGTTCCATATCTTTTTGGGTCTTTCCAGCGGTTTCATCCCGATTCCCATCCGCTTTACAAAAGCGGGTCGTAAGAAGTTGTCGGTGGCTCTGGAGTCCACTAATGCTCTGATGTCGGCCATGGCATAATTTGTGCGAATCGATACTGGAATTCTCATAGAACGGTAGCGAGTTATGATCACAGAATTACATTTTACTGCCCTTACCCAGGCTGATGGGTTCAGGCGCTTCAAAAATCCTCTCTCTTCCATAGATCCTGCAGAATGAGGTCCTTGACCTCATCTTCTTCGGCCACCACCCCTTTCATCCAGGCATCGGCTCATTGCTGTGTGGTTTCGGCCCTTGCCACTTGTATTGGTTCAGGTTCGTATGACCCAGTATCCGTCCTTCTGGTGTTACTGGGTTGGTTATAGGTGTGCTGGGGGCAATTACGACTGAAGTGCCCTTTCTGTCTGCAGGTATAGCAGACGACTTCCCTCATGTCCCGGCATCCCCCTCGTCCTCGTCCCATATATCCTCCTCTTGGTGGGGGGTTCTGGGGGTGAGCCCGGTCCCAATTGCCCTGGATTTCTTCGGCCCCTGTGAGTCTTCCTCGTACTCGATCGGCGGATGTATCCATGGCGTTCGGGTCTCTGAGGATGTTACAGGGTGGCCCCCACCCAGTGCCATGCATATTCCCCCATCCTCCTTTGTTACTACTTCCCTGTTGTCTTCCCGGGTTTGTGAGGCCACGATGTTGCTCTAGTCGGGCCTTCATGTGTATGTACTGTTGTTGTCTCCTGATGACCGCTTCCTTCCACTCTTGGAAGGTCTGCGGGTTGTCGTATGTGTATGCTTTCTCGTATAGATCTCGGGGTAACCCGTCCATGAAGAGATCCATCGTGAGCGGTGAATCCAGTCGATAGTCAGCTTGGCATGCTAACTGTTCGAACTGGGTGACATACGCGTCAATATCCCCTCTGATCATTTTGATCCCTCTTTTGAGCATTGCCTGGGCTTGTTCCTTTTCCAGCGTGTTCGAGAATCATCGGTTGAAGGCCGTAATGACCTCAACCCATAGGCGTGGGTCGTTGTCAGCGATTCCGGCGCTGACTTGTCGGTTGAGCCATCTGCTGGTCTCCGTAATCCAGTTGTTAACATCCTTTCCTTGGATGTAAGTGAGGAATAACATAGCTCGTCGATAGGCGTTAGCCATGATGGGGTTATTGTTGTTGATGCCCCAATATAATTCCCACTGAGTGAGGAATTCCTCCGTCCTGTGTCGATCCCCTCGAAATATCTCTGGGGCATTTCCAGCAAATTTGTCGGAGTGGTGTCCTCTGGGTATTCCTATTGGTCCTGCTCCGAGCACTCCTCTCCCCGGTGGTCCTCCTCCGGGTGGGCCTCCTCCGGGCGATCCTCCTCTCGGTGGTCCTCCTCCATTTCTTGATGGAGGGTCTGGTTGGTCTGGTCCGATTGCTCGAAACAGAGCGGCGTCGTCTGCTGTCATTACATGTCCTGTTTCTGGGTGGATGGGGAGTGCTACTTCTTGTGTTTTGGTTAATGTTGCCATTGGGGGGTAGTGTTATGACACTGCCTATTTTAATCCCCTCCCTCATTTCGTCTATAAGACACGTGACCCTTTTACTTTCTCATCACGTGGTCTTTCTCATATGAGTCAAGAAGACTCATTACCTTATTTAGATCCATAAGAGTCATGGAGACTCTTTACTGATATTCCCTTGTGAGTCACAACGACTCTTGCCCATTGCTAAGGGACTACTGTTTCAGATATATCAGTTTCACTTATATCTAGTGTTTCACATCTTACATGTGATTACTGCGAGCTGCGCTCCGCAGTTCCTATTGTTTCTTTAGTGATTGCTCGATGACTCGATCCTAGGATGCCATTATCATTCTATCCTAGGATACCTCTTTACTTTACTATAAATACAGGCTCACCAGGTAGTAGTAGCCTTAGACTTGACTTTTTGTATCTTATGGTACTCGAGCAATCGAAGACTGTGAAGTACTCCATATCTCACCGAACTCCCCTCTCACTGAAGAATCCTAAGTTCCACTATTGGCTTAGGCTGACTCTTCAACTCGTACATCTTCACTGAAGTTCCTCTTCGGAACTTCCCTTGACAACCAGAACCAAGACCCCCTTAGTGCAGCGTCCCAGTAGATCGACTTAACCCACGTCGGGTGAACGTCCCTACCGTGACGTAACATTAAGTCAAGTCTATCGAACCTACAACCACTCTGGCTAAGGGACGAAGAATTTCTGAATCCAGATCAGTCCTTGGATTCAAACCGTTTCCCATTGAGAGGAGAACAGAAGACGAAGTTCCTGGCCACGTAAAAGGAGCAGCCCTTTGGCAGGAAATTGACGGCGAAGAAGGTTATTGGGTATACGACATACTCAGTGCAGCATACCTAGCCATCGAATACGAAGAAAGTACCGAGCAGTGGTACTTCATACAGCGAGACAGCAGGACTAGGCGTTGGACAGCTACTCAACCAGTCCCCTCCCTGTATAACCTGGGAAGAAGATCAATCAGACCAACGACAGTATCAGCAATTCCACCAGACGATACACCGTTGAAGGCAGGCCAGCATACCGTGCCAACCGCTACGAGACGTAATACAAAAAGTTCTCCAATGGCAACACAGACGACCACCACAGCTGCAACCGCAACACCGACGGCTGTCCCCCCATCCACAATACAAACATTCTTCACGAAAGGGACAGGAACAGGAAGCGGAAACCCCCCTGCTAGCACTACAGCAGCAGGAAGTGGTCCCTCCGGAGGTGGGCCCCCAGGACCACCAGGAGGAAGCGGACCGCCAGGAGGTGGCCCCCCAGGAGGTGGGGGTGCACCTGGAGGCGGAGGTGCCCCAGCAGGCGGAGGCGCGCCCGGAGGCGGAGGACCCCCTCCCGGTGGCGCCCCTGTTGGAGGCAGGGCAGGTGCCGGCCCAGGCCCAGGAGCGGCAAATGGCAAACTTGGAGGAAACCCCCCAACTGACTTTGATGGTACCCGATCGCTTGTGGACCAATTCATGCAGGAATTCAACCTATATCGAATCACAAATTTGGATGCTGAACAAATGGCGATACCTATGAAACGAGCGGCCCTGCTACTCGGTTTCATAAAAGGACCAAACGTAAAGGACTGGGTCAAGAGATGGACCAACTGGATCCTTGCGGAAATGAATAACGGAAGACTTCCGAATGACGAATTCTATTGGACAGCAGTGTCTCAAGGCTTTGAACAAGCATTCCAGGATACGGGAGCAAGGGAACGGGCAGAAGATAAGCTGCGCCACCTCTCATTCATACCAAATGAGGTGGATGCGTTTATCGCCCAGTTTGAATCCCTTGCCGCAGAAGCAACGTATCCATTGGATGCTCAGTCGACACTCTCCTTATTCGCATCAAAACTTCCTTACCGCATGATGGACCACGTCTATAAGGTGGTACGCCCTCTGGATTTCAGAGGATGGGCCGACGGAGTGCGCCAGTACCACTCAGACAACACCGCAGTCCAGAATATTCGGGGAATTAACGAAGAAACTCCAAGGAAGAAGGGAGCAGGAAAGATGAACCCCGCCCAATTGGCGAAGATACTGGGCATTAAAATGCCAGCCCCTGCTCCAGATGCAATGGACACACGCGCTGACCGCTCCCGTTCCAACTATAACAAGGGAACCCGAGGAAGAACGGCAGCGACCACTGCAAAAGAGAAACCGGACATTGAAGTCCAGAAGAAAGAAGGCCGTTGCTACACATGCAACAAACAAGGACACCTCTCCCGCAACTGTCCAGACAAGCAGAAGGATAAGAAACCACCTCAGAAGGCTCGCAAGGCCAAGGCCGAAGAAAGCGAAGAAGAGGAAGAATCGGAAGAAGAGTCCGAAACTGGATCCACCCCTACGGATGTACGATCTTCCCTCATCAAAAGCCTCTCAACCAAGGAAAAATACGCAATAATCAAAGAGGCTTGGGCAGAAGAGCACGGGGAGGATTTTTAAAACGCACAAACCTAGTGGCCATGGCGCGTGCGTTACAGTTTAAAGATGTGTTTGTTTGTAAATATCGAAGTCTCCAAATCCCCACTCTGATACAAACTTCACACACAACGGCCGAAAGAAAAGTTCTCGTGGATTCAGGAGCCACGGACAACTTTATCGACTTCAAGCTCCTGAAAAGAATGAAGATTGGCAAACTAAAGCTGCCACGACCCCGCATTGTGTGGAACATTGACGGAACCCAGAATAAGTCAGGGATCATCAAGTACTACGTTGACCTGCACGTCCGGACTGGGGAGAAGAAACAGAACATGAGATTCCTCGTCACAAATCTAGGAGATGACGAGATGGTGTTAGGGTACCTGTGGCTCGCTGCCTTCCAGCCATTGATCGATTGGAGAAGCGCGACCCTTGATGAAAGCATGCAACCACTTGTCATCAAGACCCTTTCATACACAAGGGATGCAGAAGTGATCCGCATACGAGATGTGTGGATCAAGAAGGCTGCATCATTATGCACCCCTGGGGAAGAACTCTTTGTCCACCGAATGGATGAAGAAATCCTCAAAAGAAGCTCGACGTCAACCGAAATGGCAGTAAAAGCGCTGCCAAAAGAAGAAAAAACCTGGGACCAGGTAGTCCCAAAACACTACCACAAATGGAAGAAGGTCTTTTCTGAAGAAGAGGCGAAGCGGTATCCGGAACACCAACCATGGGATATTGCTATTGATTTTACAGAGGATGCCCCGAAAACCCTAGACTGCAAAATATACCCGTTATCTAAAGGAGAGCAAGAAAAGCTTGACGAATACATCAAAGATAACTTGGACAAGGGCTATATACGTCCGTCAAAATCACAATACTCGTCACCGTTCTTCTTTGTTGGAAAGAAAGATGGAAAACTTCGTCCAGTAGTGGACTACCGAAAACTGAACTCCTTCACAATCCCCGACCGATACCCATTGCCTTTAATACAGGAACTAGTGGATAAAGTAAAGGATGCCAGGATGTTCACCAAAATGGACGTGCGAGCAGGATATAACAATATTCGCTTCCGAGAAGGCGACGAACCGAAAGCCACCTTCAAAACAAACCTAGGACTGTTCGAACCAACAGTAATGCCATTTGGGCTGAAAAATGCCCCTGCAGTGTTCCAACGAATGATGAATACGCAGTTTAATGACCTAACAGCAACTGGTCAAGTAATCATCTACATGGACGACATCCTTATAGCAACAAAGAAGGATGAAGAAGAACACCGCAAGTTGGTTAATAAAGTCCTTGAACGCCTTCAAAAGCTGGACCTATATTTGAAGCCCAGCAAGTGCCTCTTTGAAGTAGAGCGCATCGAATTTCTAGGAGTAATCTTAGAAAAAGGAACCGTTACTATGGATCCAGTTAAAGTCGCTGGAGTCGCTGATTGGAAAGTACTGAAAACCACGAAAGATATTCGGGCTTTCCTTGGATTCTGCAACTTCTATAGGCGATTTATCCGCGGTTTCTCCTTTATTGCGAAGGCACTGAATGACCAACTAAAGAAAGGTGTTCAATGGAACTGGGGACCAAAGGAAGAAAGCGCATTTGAAACGCTAAAGAAGCGAATATGTGAAGAACCGGTTTTGATACAACCGGACCAGAAGAAACCATTCGAAGTAGAAGTTGATGCGTCAAACTATGCAATGGGAGCCGTCCTAATGCAACGAAACGAACAAGGAGTGCTCCACCCGGTAGCATTCTTTTCGAAAACCATGAACGATGCCCAAAGAAATTATGACGTATACAACAAGGAGCTTCTAGCCCTTGTGGAAATGTTTCGGCATTGGAGACATTTCCTGCACCAACCAGCATTCAAAGTAAAGGTGCACACAGACCACGCCAACCTATTGTATTGGAAGAACCCAGGAGACCACAATAGAAGGGTGGCAAGATGGCATGCGGAACTCATGGAATACGACTTCGAATTGGTCCATATAGCCGGGAAGAAGAATGGTCGGGCGGACACGTTGTCACGACGCCCGGACTACGAACACGGCGAGGAAGATAATAAGGCATTGGTGGTCCTACCCCCTGCCTTATTCAGCTTCGCAAGAATGATGGGGTCAGAATATTATAACCCCAGCAACCAGAAAGAAAGGGAGCACTATAGTGCAACGGTAAAGCATAACAAATACCAATCCCTTCAAGACCAGGTGGAAAAGGACCAGCAAACAAATAAAAGGAGCCAGGAAGTGCTCAAGAAATGGTCAAACACCTACATGCTCACCAAACTAGTTGGAATTTGGTGGAAGATTGAAAACGATACAGACCGGATCGTCGTTGCCGGAGACAACGATCTGAAGAGGGGGGTAATTCACTTTTACCACGATACCCCATCAGCCGGACACCCAGGAATCACAAACACGTACGCCCTGGCAAAACGGGACTTCTGGTGGCCAAAGATGAAAGAAGACGTGGAGCAATACGTAAAGGGATGCGCAGCGTGCCAAGCAAATAAAATCAACACGCAGCCACTAAAACCAGCTATGATCCCTATTGCTCCAGAAAACTCTTTGCCATTCGAGACAGTCACCATGGACTTCATCACGAAGTTGCCACTTTCGGGCAAATATGACACGATCCTCACAGTTACGGATCATGATTGCAGTAAAGCGGTGGTATTCATACCTTGCCAAGAGACAATTACTGCGGAAGGGGTAGCAGAACTCTACCTGAAACACATGTACACCTGATTTGGTGCCCCGAAGAAGATTATCTCTGACCGAGATACCCGATTTACGTCACACTTCGCCAAAGGCCTGTGCGAAGCACTAAAGATACACCAAAACATCAGCACAGCGTACCACCCCAGAACTGATGGCCAGTCAGAAAGGACAAACCAATGGCTCGAACAGTATCTTCGATTTTGGTGCGATGAAAGGCAAGACGATTGGCACAAGTACCTGCCAATGGCGGAATTCGCGCATAACCAATGGCCGAACTCCACCACCCGAAAGACCCCCTATGAAATGCTCATAGGGTACACACTGAGACTTGAATTTGGAACCAAAAGCAAGGTTCCCTCGGTTGACGAACGGCTTACAGCCATAGAAAAAGCGCGAACAGATGGCCATGAAAATATCATCAAAGCACAAAAGATGATGGCCATTGCGCACCAAGGGAACAAGAAGTTCCAACCATACAAAGAGGGAGATCAAGTGTGGATCGAGGGAACCAACTTGAAGACCCTGTACCCAGCAGCTAAACTTGGGCCGAAGTGGCACGGACCCTTCAAAGTGATGAAACAGTTATCAGAAGCGGTATACCGCATGGAACTGCCAAGACAGTGGAAGATTCATAACGTGTTTCACGCGAACCTTCTAACGCCTTATAAGGAAATGGAGTTCCACGGGCCGAACTACACCCGACCGCTACCTGATATCATCAACGAAGAACCCAAGTACGAAGTCGAGAAGATTCTAGATGTGCAGCAATGTGGGAAAGGGTGCAAGCTCCACTACCTAATCAAGTGGAAAGGCTATCCCACGAGTGACAGTTCGTGGGAGAAAGCAGAAGATGTCCATGCGGACCAACTGATAGCGGAGTTTAAAGCCAGGAAGGGGGCAAACAAGTCAAAAGCCCGTAAAATGTATATAAGATGGGCCAAAACGACAGAGGAACCCCATCCCCTTCCTCACACTGCTTTATCTCTTCATACGATGTCCGCTACTTCTGCTCCCGCCAGCCTTGTGCCAACGCTCCAACTCCCTGCCTCATCGCCTCCCGCATCGGTTGCCGACACCCGCTCTGAGGGCGCCGTCCCTCTTACTCCTCAGCTGGCTATCCGGAGTGTTCCAATCGTGGAGCACAGTGATGACGGAGCCACCGAGCTCCCTGAGCTTCCAGTCAAGGAAGCTGAGTATACTCCTCCCCTTGGCTACATCCATAACGACCCCCACTCCCGTCTCTTCTACCCCGTTTATGTCGCCAACCCACGCTTTGGGTTGGACTGTATGGAGCCAAGAATAGTCTTGGCCACTTTCATCACCTACTCGCCAGATAAAACAATGGTGACGGGGACTCTTGGGGAGGGACAGGAGAAGCGCACCATAGAGGTGCAGGTAGGGAGGAGAGCGAAGAACTACGGGCTCATGACAGAGGCCCTTTGGAGGCAATTGGCGCGGAACCATGAGACGGAGTTCGTGGTGAACCGCACCCTCCAAGAAATCGATGACCCCCGTTTGACCGGGGAGATCAACCGCTTTAGGGCAAAGCGGGAGTTGAAGAACACTCTCGACGGCCTGTTGCGCGATGCCCAGCACAAGGTCAGCGAGATCATGAGGGAGCTAGTACTGGTGGAACGCGAGTATGAGGCCTGCAAGGCTAGGTTGGAGATGGCGGACGCTTGTCGAACCATCCATGCGTCCTTCAACTGTGAGTATCGCCTCCCAACCCGCTACCGGTACTCCCCAGAGCCACTCCCTGTCGACCCACATACCTCCCGCTGGGCTGAGATGCCCATCCTCCACGACGAAGAGGGCAAGTTGTTGCCCAAGTGTTACCACTGCAAGAAGCGGGGGCACAAGGTCCAAGAGTGCCCCAAGAAGCGCAAACAGCAGAAGAAGCGGGAGGAGAGAGGGGCCCTTCGCATCCGCATCACCACCTCCACAGTCCAGCAAGAGATGGAAGAGGGGGAGCAAACCCTGGAACCTCGTGTAGAGGTTGGACCAAGCAGCCAGACGAAGATGACGCTTTTGGAGCGTATCGGGTTGTTGGAAAGAGAGGAGTGGACCCCGGAGTCGTGCGGAAAGTGTGGGAAGGTCGGAACGCACCACGGTGAGCTCGAGTGCCCCCTCTACAAGCAATGCCCTTTTTGTCACCACACGGGCAGCTGGGGTTTCGTCAAGCGTCACAGGTGCACCAAGATGGGTGATGAAGAAGAAAAGGAGAATTGGGACAACAACGAGGTCGACTATGACCTTTACTGGACTGATGACCCGATGGGCTTGTAAGGCAAAGTCCAGAGTAACTTTGCGCCTAAACGGGGGGCTGTGTTACGATATGACTCAATTTCTTCTCTTCTTTGTTTTCTTTGTCTCACGTGACCGTTCTCATAAGAGTCATAGTGACTCTTTACTTATTATTCTCATACGAGTCATAGTGACTCTAGCCCGTTGTCAAGGGGCTTATATCTTTTGTTTCAGGACTCATTTCATACATACTGCGGACTGCGCCGCAGTTACTTACTGATCCGATGACTCAATCCTAGTACGCTATTGTGACTCAGTACTAGGATCCCTATTTACTATAAAGTCAGGCTTGCTAGGTAGCTTGTAGCCTTAGACTTGACTTTTTGTATCCTACGGTACTCGAGCAATCGAAGACTGTGAATACTCCATCTCTCATCAAACTCTCCTCTCACTGAAGAATCCTAAGTTCCACTATTGGCTTAGGCTGACTCTTCAACTCGTACATCTTCACTGAAGTTCCTCCTCGGAACTTCCCTTAACAACCAGAACCAGACCCCTTAGTGCAGCGTCTCTGTAGAACGACTTAACCCACGTCGGGTGAACGTCCCTACCGTGACGTAACATTACAGATACGGCTGCGATATCTACGAAGAAGAAGTAGTCGCAAGAAACGACTGGTGTTATGGCCTAGCGGGGCCTTACCGTGCGACGTGCACCGAGGGTACAAGGGGAACAAGGACAGGGTACAAGGATGAGGTGCTTGGTAAACGGTAACCAAAGCCGAGGGAGTTCTAAGAGACGAAGGTCCGCGAGGGACGACCAAGGAGCAAGGGTTTGAGGGTAAGTTGATGGACTTAGTGACGAGGTACAGGGGGCTTTGGTCAGACGGCCGAAGTACGAGGGACTAAGTCGAGCGACTTAGGGTCTGTGTGTGCGCGTTGTTATAGCACAAGCGCAAAGCTTCGAGGTGGCTCCCAACTAAGGGAAGACCGACAGTGGTGATGAGACGATGAGAATGGAGCACACAGTTGGAGGAGTAAACAGGTCTGGTATTCGCTAGTATGATAAACAAAGACAAGACTGAGGGATAAGCGTATACATGGTCAAGCTTATATAGGTATCTACTCCAGGTCCGTCCCATGAAGGGGATACTGAAAGGGAACAAAGGGAACGCAAAAGGGGGAAGGGGGAGAAGGGGGAATCAAAGGAGAACAATAGGAGACGCGAAAGGGGAAAGAGATAGAAGGAGAATCGGAGTAGAAAGGCGTACATGGTAATGAGTCAACAGGTTAGTACTCCGAGGGGAAGTAAGTATGAGTCAAGGTGATATAGTAAAAGAAAATAAGTCCGTGGTGAGCCGGATCACGACATCACCCCCGCTCTTGGTAGATGCTTCCACGCATCAATCACCTCGGTCCTCCGCCTCCCAATTGACGTCGTCGTAGGCGTCGTAGTCGTTATCGTGAGTGTCATTCCCATAGAAGGACTGCCACGACTTGAAGTACCACTCACAACCACCATTGAAGTGTTTGTGCTTGGGAGGGACGCGGCACCTCTCTCCATCGAAGCACCTGGAGTGGGGGTAGAAGCATTTGTACGCAGGGTGGCCTACGTTGTCGCAGTAAAAGCAGCGCTGCCACATGGGGCAGTTCTTGGCGGAGTGGGTGACGTTGGGGACGCGGCACTTGGTGCACTTGAGGACGGAGGGGCGGACAGGCTGAGGATTGGGAAGGGGGGCCTTCTGGGAGGCATGGGACTCGCGACCCTGGGTCAGGATCCAGCGGGACACGCCTGGCTTCTCTTCATCATGAAGCCATGGCATGGGGAAGCGGGTGTAACGCTCCCCTCCTGGGTGTTGGTCCTCCAGATACTCCCTGATGGGAATACCAGAGGATGCCATTGCATCGTCGGTGTGGCGTGGGTGAGGAATGTAAGCGTTCCCCATAAGATAAGGATAAAGGCGCATGCACGCCTGTGATGTGACCAGCCTCTGCCGGATAACTCCCGATCTCCTCCTCCAGTCATTCCAGGCATCCGCCAAGTCCCTCTCCCACTCCAGTAGGATGCGGTGTTCCTCTTCCAGGAATCGGTACCTGTCTACGTCAGCATTGACCCCAACATCGTTGAGGACCCTGAGGCCGGTTTCAATGGCCTCCTTATCAGGGTGGTCGGTGTGGAAGGGGGAGAGGTCGGCATTATCAGGGTAAGCAGGGGGGGGTCCGTGGAAAGGGGCAGCAGTGAGGGGAGCTCCATAGTCCTGGTAGCGACCAGTGTCCCTGCGGCGTTCTAAGACATAGTGGTTGTGACCCTCACGGTCCCATTCATAGCGAATGTAATGGGGACACTTGGGGGTGCCATCCAGCCTGGTGATCGAGAAGGAATAACGAGCGTGGTTGGCTCGTTGTGAGTCATAGATCATGAAGCCAGCAGGGGGGTCGTCATCGGACCTGTCATTGCCCAGGTCGATAGAAGAGGCGGGTGATGGGGAGTGGGAGAACGGTGTGAGGGGGTGACTAGGCTCAGGGGTGTGGAGGCGGAGGTAGGCAGGGGAGTTGGTGCGAGGAGGGACAGGGAGAGGTTCAGGGGATGGAACAGGAGACTGGATACGGTCGGCCAGTGTAAGGGGGTTGCCTAGAGGAGATCCAGGAGCACCAAAGGTTCCTTCAGAAGGAACAGGGGATGTGGCACGCAAGCCGATGCGGTCAGCCAGAGAGCGGTTGTTGGTGGTAACAGGGGAGGTAGACATAGTGGCAGGACAAGTAGTGGTGGGTGACAGAGTGATAGAACGGATGATGAGTGGAGTGGGAGAGAAGGCAGGGTTTAAGTATGGAGTTACTCCAGGTTCGTCCCGAAGGGAGCGGATGGAGCTAGGATTTTGCCAATGGAAGTTGGTGACAAGTTGGTCGGCATGAATGTGAGCCGAGGGTTCCCATGAGTCATGGGCCTCGGAGAAGCCCTTCCATCTGACCAAATATTGCAATTGATTGCGCCTGCGTCGTGACCCTAGAATCTGCTCCACCTCCCATTCCGGTTCTCCATCGATCAGATCAGGGGAAGGTTCCGTGAAGTTCGGACCATGCTCGGGTGTTTCCTTGAAAGGGGTGAGAAGGGAAGCATGGAAGACGTTATGTATCTTCCATTGCGGAGGGAGCTTGAGGCGGTACGAGGTGTGTGAAATGGCAGCGGTGACTAGGAAGGGGCCGTAACGCCTTGGGGATAGTTTGGCAGATGGATGGGTGGTGTGAAGGTTCCTGGCCTCGAGCCAGACTCTATCTCCGACACAGTAAGGGGTGAAACGAGTGTGGGACCTAGTCATGAGGTCCTGTGAGCGCTTGATAGCATCTTGTGCCTGCTGGCGTGCTTCCTTTATCTGCTGCATGCGCTGGTCAACGGAGGGGACAGTGGAGAAGCGGAAGGTTTGGTGAACGCGTGGGGTGTGTCCCATGAGAAGGTCGAAGGGGGTCTTCTTGGTGGTAGAACTGGGCCAGGAGTTGTGTGCGAATTGTGCAAGGGGGAGCCAGGACGCCCAGTCATCCTGTTTGTAATTGGTGAAGATGCGGAGATACTGTTCCAGCCATTGGTTAGTGCGTTCCGATTGGCCGTCAGTTTGGGGGTGGTAAGCGGTACTAATGTTCTGATCGATGTGTAGTAATTTGCAAAGTTCTTTGGTAAATGCGGAAGTGAAACGAGGGTCTCTGTCCGAAATGATGCGTTTGGGAAGTCCATAATGGGGAAGTACGTAAGTAGCGTAAAGTAATGCTGTTTTCTCAGCGTCTATGGTTTCGTTGCAGGGGATGAATATGGAGGCTTTGGAGCAGTCGTGGTCCGTAATTGTAAGTATAGTATCGTAATTGGAGGATAGGGGGAGCTTTGTAATGAAGTCCAAGGCAATGGTTTCGAAAGGAAGGGAATGGGGGTCTGTGGCAATGGGGTAGAGCGGTGGCTTTGGGTTGGTAGGGTTATTTTTGCGTGATTGACAGGTGGCGCAGCCCTTGATGTAGTTGGTGACGGAGATTTTCATGTTTGGCCACCAGTAATCGCGTGAGATAGCCCAAAGGGTCTTGGAAATTCCGGGGTGTCCGGCTGTGAGAGAGTCGTGATATAGGGAAATTACCCCCCTCCTTAGATTGTCATTTTCCACGATGACAAGGTGTGAGCCGTTCCAGAGAAAGCCCTCCTTCTGAGTGAGGTTGTGAGAGAGCGTCCATCTAGAGAGAAGGTCCGGCTGTTTGAGTTGGTGGGCTCGTGCACGATCATCGAGGGAGGAGGAGAGGGCAGCATTGACAAAGAGCGAAGGGGGGAGGACAGTGACCTGGTCATTGTCCGCTGAGCCATCATAGAAGTCGGGGCACCTGGAAAGAGCGTCGGCCTTATTGGAGGCTCCAGGTTGGTGAACGAGTGTGAAATGGTAGTCTGCCAGTTTGGGGAGGTATCTGGCGATGCGACAATTAATGCGTTGGGGGTTACGGTAGTATTGGAGGTTCTTGTGATCAGTGAGGACGGTGATGGGATGGGGGGATCCTGCTAGGAGGTGATGCCAGTTCTCCAGGCCACGAACGACGGCCAGGAGTTCTCTGTCATGGATATCATAGTTCCGTTCTGCCTCAGTGAACGTCTTTGAGTGGAAGCTGATGGCACGGGACTTCCCCCTATGGTCCTTTTGAGAAAGGATCGCCCCAGTGGCGAATGCGGAGGCATCGACTTCTAGTTGGAAGGGTTTAGCCATATCTGGCTGAGAAAGGGCAGGATCGGAGAGTACGTGGGAGATGAGGGCGTCGAGGGCGTGGTGACATTCGGGAGTCCATCGGAATGGGGTCTCCTTCTTCAGGAGTGCGGTAATGGGGCGGGCGATGTTGGCAAAGTTCGGAATGAAGGGGCATTGGTATCCTAAGACACCCAATGTGCTTCTAACCTCTTTGAGGGTTTTGAGGTCGCGTGGCCAGTCACAGAGGCCATCTGCTTTGACAGGGTCAATCTTGATCTGGTCACCATCTACGATGATGCCGAGGTATTCGATGCGGGGTTGTTCAAAGGCACACTTGGAGGGTTTGAGGAAGTAAGATTCGACTTCTAGGAGGTCAAGGACTTCATGGACAATGGTGCGGTGGCGTGATAGGTCGTCATGAGTAGTGATGAGGATGTCATCCATGTAGATGAAGAGTTCCTTGGGGTATTTGTCCTTGAGGTGGCGGAACATGTGGTTCATGGTGCGGGAAAAGGTAGCGGGGGAATTGGTGAGGCCGAAGAACATAACACGAGGTTGGAAGAGGCCGAAGGGTGTTTTGAATGCGGCCTTCCACTGATCTTCTTCTTTGGTGCGGATATTGTTATAGCCCCAGCGGATATCGAACTTGGTGAAGATCTTCTTCCCCTGGAGCTGTTCGAGGATGGTGTTAATCAGTGGGAGAGGGTACGTGTCGCGGATGGTCCATGAGTTGAGGGGTTTGTAGTCTTGAGTGGGGCATAGCTTGCCATCCTTCTTTTTCACGAAGAAGAAGGAGGAGGCATAGGGGGAGTTAGATTTGACGATGTAACCTTTCTCCAAGTGTTCCTTAATGAACTCCTTGGTGACTTCTTCTTCGACCGGGGTGAGGGGGTATACCTTGCAATTGATGGTGGCGGGAGCGTCTGGCTTGAGGGTGATGGCATGGTCATCTTCTCTGGCAGGGGGGAAGCGTTGTGCAGCTTTCTCAGAGAAGACTGTGGCGTGGTGCTGGTACTTGGAGGGAATGTCGGTTACTGGTGGGGTTTTAGAAGTGATAGCCTTCTCAGCCCATTTCTGAGCGATGCTGTTGATCTGGGGGTGGACGCGTTTATGATAAGAGACGGAGTGGAGTGCGAGGTCCCCTCCTTCGAGGGTGTTGGTGGTCCAGTTGATTCTGGGGTTGAATTGTTTAAACCATGGGTGACCTAGGATGAGGCAGTCGTGTCCGAGGTTGGCGATGTATAGGGGCATTCTTACTGCTTGTGCCCCTTGGTTGATGACGAGGTAGGTGAGGTGGGTAATGGAGCCCACTTGGTTGAGGGTTCCGTCCATGTTGTGGACGAGGCGGGGGGTGCGTAGTTCTTGTGTCCCAAGGTGTAACTTTGAGACGGTGCGAGTGTCGATGAAATTGTTGGTTGCCCCACTATCAAGGAGGACTTCTACTTCAGCCTTTCCATGCCACATGTAAATTTGAACAGGGATTGTCATTGAATCGTTCTTCGTACTATACATGGTGCTAATGGTTGCCTTGCTCTCGGCTGTTAGAGTTCGGCATCATGAAAATCCTGGTCATCCAGGTATTCTCCTCGCTCTTCTTCAGTCATGCTGGCTATGATAGCCGCAATTTGTTGAGCCTTGGTTTTCTTGGGGATGCTGTTAGGGGGAGTGGTGGAAGCGGTGGGTACGGTAGTGGAAGCGGTGGTAGAGGGTGCAGTGGTGGACGAAGTGGAGGTGGTGTGAGCACTGGAGGTGCTCTGGCGCTGGGGGCATTCACGGGACATGTGTCCCTGATGACGACAACGGAAGCAGCATCCTTCTTTTGCTAGCTTCTCGCGTTCTTCTGGGGTGAGCTTCTTGAGCTTTTGGGGGGTGCTGGTGGTGGCATCTACGTCCATGGGGACGACGCCATGGTTGTGGGACTGGGTGTGATGGGGTTGTGTGGTGTGCGAGGTAGACTGGAACGGGATTCTTTTCTTGCTGAGGAGGAGGTTAGAGTTGTGCAGCTCGCGCGTTCGCTCTACTTCTCTTCGTGCTGCACTCTTCCACTCGTCCATGGTAACAGGCCAGGTATCCCTGTAGAGGACACGACGGTGAATGGACTCTTCGAGTCTGGCTTTGAACTGGGCAATGGTGCCTTTGGCAGTGGGTTCCCATTCAGCAGCAGTGGTGAGCCGCTCGAAGGTGGCGATGTAGGTGTCAATGTCGAGGTCCTTCATGCAAAGGTTCATAAGTTTCTGATAGGCTGATTGGGCGCGGGTGGAGTCGGCCCAGGCACTCTTGAAGTCAGCCTCAAAGGCGTCCCATAGGACTTCGTCAGTGCGGGCAATGGGGGTGGTAGAGTGTTTGACTTTAGTGATGAGGCCTTTCTCTTGGGCCTCCACCCAGTCAGCGACGAGGGGTCCCTGGATATAAGACAGGGCAGTGAGGACGCGCAGGTACGGTTGCACCATGATGTCGATGTTGTCATTGAGGGCCCAGTAGCGATGGAACTGGCTGAGGAAGGTGCCGCTGAGGGTGCGGTCACCAGTGAAGGTGTTTGGAGCGACTGATCGGAGTGCTCCTGATGTGATGGTGCGGGTGGTCATGGTGGTAGGGACTGTGACTGGTGCGGTGGTTATGGGTGGCACAGGTGGAGTGGTGGTAGTGGGTGCTGTGACAGGAGTGGGGACGCGTGGAATAGAGGGAAGAGCTGGTGGTTTGATGGTGGGGAGTGCGTTGTCTGGGTTATTGGGGTCGGTGGGTAAATACCAACCAAGTCCTAGGTCATGGTCTGCTGGGTCTGCTGGGACAGCGTGTGCTGGAGAGGCGAAGAAGTTTGCACCTTCTCTGGTGAGTGGGTGCCAATGGTGGTTGATGAATTCAACCGGAACTGCTTTTCCGTCGTGATTAAGGTAATATCCTCCTTGTGGATCGCTAGGGAAGGTAGACCAGTAGGCGGAGCCGACAATGTGGGCAGGGAGATCTGCTCTGAGGCGACGGGGTACTCGGGTGGGGTGGACAGGATCTAAGGCGATGAATAGACTAGCCACGGTGTTTTCAGGGTGCTGTGGGTTGATGGGTACAAGGGCGCAGCAAGCGGAGTTACTGCAACAGGGTAGAAGAGTCTTGTCTTATGTTATGGCCTAGCGGGGCCTTACCGTGCGACGTGCACCGAGGGTACAAGGGGAACAAGGACAGGGTACAAGGATGAGGTGCTTGGTAAACGGTAACCAAAGCCGAGGGAGTTCTAAGAGACGAAGGTCCGCGAGGGACGACCAAGGAGCAAGGGTTCAAGGGTAAGTTGATGGACTTAGTGACGAGGTACAGGGGGCTTTGGTCAGATGGCCGAAGTACGAGGGACTAAGTCGAGCGACTTAGGGTCTGTGTGTGTGCGTTGTTATAGCACAAGCGCAAAGCTTCGAGGTGGCTCCCAACTAAGGGAAGACCGACAGTGGTGATGAGACGACGAGAATGGAGCACACAGTTGGAGGAGTAAACAGGTCTGGTATTCGCTAGTATGATAAACGAAGACAAGACTGAGGGATAAGCGTATACACGGTCAAGCTTATATAGGTATCTACTCCAGGTCCGTCCCATGAAGGGGATACTGAAAGGGAACAAAGGGAACGCAAAAGGGGGAAGGGGGAGAAGGGGGAATCAAAGGAGAACAATAGGAGACGCGAAAGGGGAAAGAGATAGAAGGAGAATCGGAGTAGAAAGGCGTACATGGTAATGAGTCAACAGGTTAGTACTCTGAGGGGAAGTAAGTATGAGTCAAGGTGATATAGTAAAAGAAAATAAGTCCGTGGTGAGCCGGATCACGACAACTGGGGACCCATCGACAGAGAGAACCAAAGTGCCTCTGCACCCTCAGAAGGCCCCGAAACATCGGACAACGAATCGGACGGAGAACCCGTGCAAGCATTGGAACGATTAGAACCAGAACTTATTGAACAAGCTGAGCAGATCACCATTTACCCCCCAATGGCTACGTTAACAGAAACCCAGGAAGTTACACTTCCCATCCACCCCGAAACAGGACATGTTATGACGGTGGATGATGCCACATTATTCTGAGCAATCGGACCAGACCACCCTGACCCTCCCCCAGGAAATGGAGGACTTCCAGACGCAGGAGGACCACCACATAGAGGAAGATCTCCACATGGAGGACCACCGGGAGGAGGACCCCTAGGAGGAGGACCCTGGGGTGGAGGAATGCTGGGGGCAGGACCAATTGGAATACCCGGAGGCCATCACTCTGACAAATTTGCTGGGAATGCTCCAGAAGTATTCAAAGGGGATCGACATAAGACCGAGGAGTTCCTTACTCAATGGGAACTATACTGGGGTATCAACAACAATAACCCTATCATGGCCAACACATATAGACAAGCTATGTTATTCCTCACATACATCCAAGGAAAGGACGTTAACAACTGGATCACGGAAACCAGCAGATGGCTCAACCAACAAGTCACTGCCGGGATCACTGACGCCGACCCATGCCTATGGACGGAAGTTATCGTAGCCTTCAATAGGCGGTTCTCAAATACGTTGGAAAAGGAGCAGGCCCAAGCCATGCTCAAAAGAGGTATCAAAATGACAGGAGGAGACATTGACGCGTACGTCATGCAATTCAAACAGCTCACATGACAGGCTAACTACTGATTGGACTCCCTGCTTACAATGGATCTATTCACGGATGGATTACCTCGCAACTTGTACGAGAAAGCGTACACGTATGACAACCCACAGACCTTCCAAGAATGGAAGGAAGCAGTCATTAGAAGGCAACAGCAGTACATACACATGAAAGCCCGGCTAGAGCAACATCGAGGTCTCGCCAATCAAACAAGACCACAAGGAGGTGGTAATGCAACATGGAGGAACACAAGGGGTACAGGATGGGGACCCCCTTGCAACATTTTATGAGACCCAAACGCTATGGACACGTCTGCAGACCGGGTAAGAGGGAGACTTACAGGAGCCGAAGATATCCAAGGCAAATGGGACCGAGCGAGACCCCAAAATCCACCACCAAGAGGGGGATTTGTAGGACGAGGATGGGGAGGTCGACACAACATGAGGGAAGTAATCTGTTACACTTGCAGACAGAAAGGACACTTCAGTCGAAATTGCCCGTGGCACACCTACAACCAACTCAGCAATAGCCAAAGGACCGAGGCTTACTACGATGAAGGAGAAGAAGAACCTGTCAGGGCAGCAAAGGCAGAAACCCCACAACAACACGCCGACCAGTGGATGAAAGGAGTGGCCGCAGAAGAAGATGAGGTAAAGGATCTCATACTACAGGATCTATGGAAAAGGGAGGATTTTCGAAGCGCCTGAACCCATCAGCCTGGGTAAGGGCAGTAAAATGTAATTCTGTGATCATAACTCGCTACTGTTCTATGAGAATTCCAGTATCGATTCGCACAAATTACGCAATGGCCGACATCAGAGCACTAGTGGACTCAGGAGCCACCGACAACTTCCTACGACCCGCTTTCGTAAAGCGGATGGGAATCAGAATGAAGCCGCTGGAATGGCCCAAAAAGATATGAAACATCGATAATACCGAAAACAGGGCAGGACTAATCACTCACTACGTAGATCTGGATGTACAAACAAAAGGAATTCACAAAGAAATGAGATTCCTCATTACGGACATCGGCAGTGAAGATATAGTATTCGGATATCCCTGGCTAGCCACATACGAACCAACCTTCAGCTGGAGGCATGCAGTAATCAAAGAGGACGCATTGCCAGTTGTCCTTAGAACCGTCAACCCTAGGATTGTACGATCAACAATCACGAAAGCGATAACCGAAACCCAGAAGGATCAAATCGTTGCCCAACTAGAAAAAGAAGAATTCGTAGAAGGGAGGTCCACCTCTACAGAATTAGCAATCCAGGCAGGACAATATACCAAAAAAGCGGAGCTACCACACGACTACACCGCATACCACCAACTTTTCAATGAAGAAGCATCACACTGATTCCCACCTTCATGGGTGTGGGACCATGAAATACAACTCAAGAAGGATGCACCCGAAGCAATAGACTGTAAGGTCTATCCACTCACACAGGAAGAGGACCAAGCTCTTCAGGCCTTTCTAACGGAACAACTCGGTAAAGGATACATACGCCCATCCAAATCCCCATACGCATCGCCATTTTTCTTTGTCAAGAAAAAGGACGGAAAACTATGGCCAGTACAAGATTACAGACGCCTCAACTCATTCACAATACGCAACCAATACCCTCTACCCCTTATCACTGACCTCATCACAGACCTCAGCAATGCCCACATATACACCAAGCTCGATGTACAGTGGGGCTACAACAACATATGGATTAGGGAGGGAGATGAAGAAAAATCAGCGTTCAAAACTAAATATGGCCTGTTTGAGCCCACGGTAATGTTCTTTGGACTCACAAACTCCCCCGCGACATTCCAGACAATGATGAACCACATATGTCAAGACATCATTGCTAAACACGAGCTCAGAGGGACAACCATTAGGGTATACATGGATGACATCGGCATCACAACACACATAGGGAAAAATATGGACAACCACATCGCGGCAGTCAAAGATGTACTGGAAATATCAGCTAAGCATGACCTCTACTATAAGCTAGAAAAGTGCTTATTCCATGCACCTCGTATGGATTACCTGGGGGTAATCCTTGAAAAGGGGGTGACACGCATGGACCCCATCAAAATTTCTGGCATCAAAGACTGGCCGACACCCACCAAAGTCAAGGATGTTCGGTCATTCCTAGGCTTTTGCAACTTCTACCGTGCATTTATTCGAAACTTCTCACATCACGCAAGACCCCTAAACCAACTAACCAAGAAAGGAGCTGAATGGAAGTGGACTGGAACGGAACACGACGTATTCAACAAACTCAAAGGGCTTGTTACATCGGAACCAGTATTGGCACACCCACAGTTAAGTAAACCATTCGAACTAGAAGTCAATGCATCAGGGTTCGCAATAGGGGCAGTACTACTACAACAAAAAGACAACGGGAAGCGACACCCTATTGGCTACTTCTCAACCACACTCAACTAAGCAGAACGAAATTACGACATCTACGACCTGGAACTGTTAGCAATAGTCAAAGCATTCCGACATTGGCAACCACTGCTCGCGGGATCACCACATCAAATGAAAGTCTTCTTGGACCACATGAACTTACAATATTGGAGAAGCCCTCAAAAGATTAGCCGAAGAGTGGCAAGGGAAGTACTTGAACTATCGGAATATGACTTCGAAATTCATCACATCAAAGGGTCAGCAAATGGAAGAGCAGACACGTTGTCGTGAAGACTGGACTACAACCAGGGAGAAGAAGACAATAGTAATATCACGGTGCTACCACACAAAGTCTTCATATGCGGTGTCCATGTAGAAAGAATACGGACCACCAAAGAACACCTCGCCCCTGAAGACACCACGTTAGAAGACCCCATGTACAAACAAAACAAAACCATTCTGAAACCATGGGTGGATGCACACCACCTCAAGAAGGTAGACAGAATTTGGTATAAAGACGCGCGGCGAGTAGTAACCGGAGGCATTCATGATAAGCGACGTATACTGCATGATCATCACGACCTTCCTGCTCACGGGCACCCAGGAATTAAAAGAACCACCCAGCTAGCAGGATGCGCCTATTGGTGGCCAGGATTGGCAAAAGATGCTCTGGAATACGTCAAAGGATGCGCCAAATGTCAACGCATTAAAGTTCAACACGGACGAAACAAAGCGCCCCTCAATCCCATATATCCCAAACCAGAAGCAATGCCATTTGAAACGATCACCCTTGATTTCATAACTAAGTTACCCCTATCGCAGGGACATGACACGATACTGACAATCACGGATCACGATTGCAGTAAAGCAGCAATCATCATACCATGCAACGAAGAGATTAGCGCAGAAGGAGTCGCCAATCTCTATCTGAAACACGTTTTCGTCCGTTTCGGACTTCCCACGAAGATTATAAGTGATCGCGACCCTCGTTTCGCCAGTAGATTCACGAGGGAACTCTGCAGGATACTAGACATCAAACAGAATATTTCCACGGCATACCACCCACGAACCGACGGACAATCCGAACGAACAAACCAATGGGTAGAGCAATACCTGCGTTTTTGGGCAAATGAACAACAGGATAACTGGTGCGGATATCTACCTCTTGCGGAATTCACGCATAACAACTGGCCACACGAATATACACGAGAGTCACCCTTTAACCTCCTCATGGGGTACAACCCACGGGCCGATTGGACGGATAAACCATCTCCCATCCCATAGGTAACGCTTAGGATGGAACAGTTCCGAGAAGCTCGGAGACATGCCCAAGAATTGATCATCAAAGTGCAGCAATCATGGGTTAAAGCCAAGAATGGTCTAAAGTTCCGACCCGGAGATCTCATGTGGCTGGAGGGACGCCACTTGTGCACTCATCAACCAACAGCGAAACTCGCTCCTTGAAGGCATGGACCTTTCACAATAGAACAGGTGATGTCCCCTGTCAACTATCGGCTCAACCTTCCCCCGCAATGGAAAATCCACACAGTGTTCCATGTGGATCTTCTCACCAAATACCATGAGACCCCACTTCACAGGAAAAACTACCAGCAACCACCACCCGATTTGGTAGATGGAGAAGAAGAATACGAAATTGAGAAAGTTCTAGATGAATGGCACTTCGGCAGAAGACGAAAGAAGCAGTATCTTGTTACGTCACGGTAGGGACGTTCACCCGACGTGGGCTAAGTCGTTCTACTGAGATGCTGCACTAAGGGTCTGGTTCTGGTTGTCAAGGGAAGTTCCGGAGAGGAACTTCAGTGAAGATGTACGAGTTGAAGAGTCAGCCTAAGCCAATAGTGGAACTTAGGATTCTTCAGTGAGAGGAGGGTTCGTTCGGTGAGATATGGAGTATTCAAAGGTCTTCGATTGCTCGAGTACCATAGAGTACAAAAAGTCAAGTCTAAGGCTACTACTACCTGGTGAGCCTGTATTTATAGTAAAGTAATAGGTATCCTAGGATAGAATGATAATGGCATCCTAGGATCGAGTCATCGAGCAATCACTAAGGAAACAATAAGAACTGCGGAGCGCAGCTCGCAGTAATCACATGTAAGATGTGAAACAATAGATATAAGTGAAACAGATATATCCGAAACAATGGCCCCTTAGCAACGGGCAAGAGTCTTCATGACTCACAAGGGAAAATAAGTAAAGAGTCGCCATGACTCTTATGAGAACCAAACAAGTAGCAAGTCACCATGACTTGCATGAGAATGACCACGTGATGTGAAAGTAGAAGGTTATCACGTGTCCTAAGGCGGTTAGAGTAAAGGGATTAAAATAGGCAGTGTCATAACATATCTGGTCAAATGGAAGGGCTACCCTGACTTGGAGAATCAGTGGGTCAACCGGGAAGATCTGTTTGCCGACGAAGCCCTCGCAGAGTATCAACGTTCAAAGACCACACCGGAAACACTTATAAGGAGTGGGAGAACCTGCGATAATATCTCATTCTCTCCCCATACCATCACCACTACCACCTCCAAACTGTCAATGCCCTTTACCCCAGATGCCACCCTCTCGACGTCTTTGTACTACCTCGGAACCCCCGAGAGGATTTTTGCATGCGAGCTGGAAGAAGAGCGGGCATCAGCAGGCCCTGTCAATACCGAGGAGGTCGTTGTGGCTGAGGGAGACAGAGCCGGGTCCGAGGAACCCATCACCAAAGCTGAGTTCAACAGCACCGTCGCCCAATTCCCCACTCAAGGACACGGAGCAGCCAGTGCCCGGCTATCCCCAGACGCCGATGGCCAGCCTACCCTCTGGCACATCCTCTCTGACCGCCCCTTCACCACCGCCGAAGTCGACAACTTTTGGCGAGCTCTCGACTGCGGTGCAGATGTCCGCGCATGCCAGAGAGCGGTACGAGGCCCTCATGAGGCTGAAGAAGTCATGGAAAGAGGTGACCGACGACTGGAGGGAAGAACAGCTACAAACAGCCCAACGCTGGATGAGGGAGATGAGAGAGAAGAGGGAGAAGTCATGGACAGCGAGGATGAGCGGTACCCAGCTAAGCACCCACACATTCTCTATGGCAGAGAAGCTAATGCTCCACCTCATACAACCCGCCACACCCTCGCTACTGATAGGACCCCCCTTTACCGGGGTCATATCCATCCCCAGCTCGCCGACCGTGCCGCCTCCAGTGTCACCAACACCCATACGCCTCACGGGTTCCGGGTCAATCGAGGACCCGATTACATTTCATTCCCCATCACCACCCCCAATGGCGTGACGCGCCCGGCCAAATACGTCCAGGCCATCATGAGCAACGATCCAATCGTGCTCGGCCTGATCGACGAGTCCGACAGGGTCTTCCCGAAGCCCCTGTACGCCGCACCACAGTACGTGGTGCATCCTGAGACCCATATCAAATATGCGCAGGAGGACTTGTTCCTCTTCGACGCTGGGTACGACGCCGTGGGATCCATCAACAGAGCTGTCGCAGAGTGCAAGGACATAAGTCTTGCCGCGGAGATTCGGCAGTACAGGGCATTAGGGGCGGAGCTAGGGCGGCTTGAGGCCAGAGTGAGGGAGTTACAGGAGACATGGGGACGATTGGCAACGGACAAGGCATTGTGCATCAGTAGGTTGGAGCAGGCATGAGCGATGCAGCGGATAGAGGATGTACAGGCGGGTTGGATGGGACCGCCTGGGCTCTGGGGACGTCGCTCCTGAAAAGGGGGTGATGTCACGGAACGGACTTCCACGCTTACTATCAGGTTCTGACTACAGTAGTAAGCTCGTGATTGTGTACATTAGTCAGGGACATTCTCTTTCACATGTTATCAGTCAGCAGTAGTATCATATGGTACTTTACACTTACTGATTACTAGGATAGCGATACTAGGGTTCGAGCTAGATATGCTATAGGTCAACAGCATTTGAGAGGCACTTTAAAGCCCTCTATCATTATGTATAAGTAGTAGTCACAGAAGACCAAGAACCGCCATCTTGGTCTTCTTGAATCATCGGGTTCAGACTCCTCATCAGAACGCTTGAAGCACTAAAGGACCCAAGAGGGGTGCACTGCATAAGGCTTACCAAGAAAGCCTTCCCAGTTGCAAGACGTCAACATGTTAGGACTTAAAGATCCCACATTTGACTTAGGAGTTCGTAAAAGCTGAGTACTCATGTCACACGATCGCCTAAAGCAAGGCCCACGCTTACCGAAGTGTAACACATTAGGATGGCTCCCATTGCATAATTTGACGCGTCAACTTCGACTTCGAATGGTTTTTTCTGGTCCAGTTGTATCAAAACCGGTTCTTCACATATTCGCTTTTTTAACATTTCAAAAGCACTTTCTTCTTTTGGTCCCCAGTTCCATTGAACACCTTTCTTTAGTTGGTCGTTCAGTGCCTTTGCAATAAAGGAAAATCCATGGATAAATCGCCTGTAGAAATTGCAGAATCCAAGGAAAGCCCAAATATCTTTTGTGGTTTTCAGCATTTTCCATTCAGCAACTCCAGCGACTTTGACTGGATCCATGGTGACGGTTCCTTTCTCCAGGATTACTCCTAGAAATTTGATGTGTTCTACTTCAAAGAGGCACTTGCTGGGCTTTAAGTAGAGGTCTAGCTTTTGAAGGCGCTCGAGGACTTTGCTAACCAACTTGCGGTGTTCTTCTTCATCCTTCTTTGTTGCAATAAGGATGTCGTCCATATAGATGATTACTTGACCGGTTGCTGTAAGGTCATTAAACTGCATATTCATCATTCATTGGAACACTGCGGGGGTGTTTTTCAGCCCAAACGGCATTACTGTTGGTTCAAACAGTCCTAGGTTCATTTTGAAGGCGGCTTTTGGCTTATCGCCTTCTCGGAAGCGAATATTGTTGTATCCTGCTCGTACATCCATTTTGGTGAACAACCTGGCATCCTTCACTTTATCCACTAGTTCCTGTATTAGAGGCAACGGGTATCAGTCGGGGATTGTGAAGGAGTTCAGTTTCCGATAGTCCACTACTGGACGAAGTTTTCCGTCTTTCTTTCTGACGAAAAAGAACGGTGACGAGTATTGTGATTTTGATGGACGAATATAGCCCTTGTCCAAGTTATCTTTGATGTATCCGTCGAGCTTTTCTTGCTCGCCTTTAGATAACAGGTATATTTTGCAGTCTAGCATTTTTGGGGCATCCTCCGTAAAATCAATAGCAATATCCCATGGTTGGTGTTCTGGATACTGCTTCGCCTCTTCTTCGGAAAAGACCTTCTTCCACTTGTGGTAGTGTTTCAGGACTACCTGATCCCAGGTTTTCTCTTCTTTTGGCAGTGCCTTTACTGCCATTTCGGTTGATGTCGAGCTTCTTTTGAGGATTTCTTCATCCATTTGATGAACAAAGAGTTCTTCCCCAGGGGTGCATAACAATGCAGCCTTCTTGATCCACGCATCTCGTATGCAGATCACTTCTGCGTCCATTGTATATGAAAGGGTCTTAATGACAAGTGGTTGCATGCTTTCATCAAGGGTCGCACTTCTCCAATCGATCAATGGCTGGAAGGCAGCGAGCCACAGGTACCCTAACACCATCTCATCATCTCCTAGATTGGTGATGAGGAATCTCATATTCTGTTTCTTCTCCCCAGTCCAGACTTGCAGGTCAATGTAGTACTTGATGATTCCTGACTTATTCTGGGTCCCGTCAATGTTCCACACAATGCGGGGTCGTGGCAGCTTTAGTTTGCCAATCTTCATTCTTTTCAGGAGCTTGAAGTCAATAAAGTTGTCCATGGCTCCTAAATCCACAAGAACTTTTCTTTTGGCTGTTGTGTGTGAAGTTTGTATCAGAGTTGGGATTTGGAGACTTCGATATTTACAAACAAACACATCTTTGAACTGTAACGCACGTGCCATGGCCGCCAGGTTTGTGCATTTTAAAAATCCTTCCCATGCTCTTCTACCCAAGCTTCTTTCAACATTGCGTATTTCTCCTTGGTTGAAAGGCTTTTTAGGAGGGAGGATTGCACATCAGTAGGGGCGGATTCAGTTTCCGACTGTTCCTCTTCCGATTCTTCCTCAGGTTCACTTTCTTTGGCCTTGGCCTTGTGAGCCTTTTGAGGTGGTTTCTTGTCCTTTTGTTTGTCTGGACAGTTGTGGGAGAGGTGTCCTTGTTTGTTGCAAGTGTAGCAACGGCCTTCTTTCTTCTGAACTTCAATGTCTGGTTTCTCTTTTGCAGTGGTCACTGCTGCTCTTCCTCTGGTTCCTTTGTTCCTGTTAAAGTTGGAATGAGAGCGGTCGGCGCAAGTGTCCATTGCATCTGAAGCAGGGGCTGGCATCTTAATGCCCAGCATCTTCACCAATTGGGCGGTGTTCATCTTTCCTGCTCCCTTCTTCCTTGGAGTTTCTTCATAAATTCCCCAAATATTCTGGACTGCGGTGTTGTCTGAGTGGTACTGGCGCACTCCGTTGGCCCATCCCCTAAAGTCTAGGGGGCATACCACCTTATAGATGTGATCCATCATGTGATAAGGAAGCTTTGATGTGAATAAGGAGAGTGTCGACTGAGCATTCAATGGATATGTTGCTTCTTCGGCAAGAGATTCAAACTGGGCAATAAACGCATCCACCTCATTTGGTATGAATGAGAGGTGGCACAGTTTATCTTCTGCCCGTTCTCTTGCTCCTGTATCCTGGAATGCTTGTTCAAAGCCTTGAGACACTGCTGTCCAATAGAATTTGTCATTTGGGAGTCTTCCATTGTTCATTTCCGCCAGGATCCAGTTGGTCCATCTCTTGACCCAGTCCTTTACGTTTGGTCCTTTTATGAAACCAAGCAGCAGAGCCGCTCACTTCATAGGTATTGCCATTTGTTCAGTGTCCAAATTCGTGATGCGATACAGGTTGAATTCCTGCATGAATTGGTCCACAAGCGATTGGGTACCATCAAAGTTGGTTGGGGGGTTTCCTCCAAGTTTGCCATTTGCCACTCCTGGGCCTGGGCTGGCACCTGCCCAGCCTCCAACAGGGGTGCCACCGGGAGGGGGTCCTCCACCTCCAGGTGCGCCTCCTCCTGCTGGGGCACCTCCACCTCCAGGTGCACCCCCACCTCCTGGGGGGCCACCTCCTGGTGGTCCGCTTCCTCCTGGTGGTCCTGGGGGCCCACCTCTGGAGGGACCACTTCCTGCTGCCGTAGTGCTAGCAGGGGGGTTTCTGCTTCCTGTTCCTGTCCCCTTTGTGAAAAATGTTTGTACTGTAGCTGGGGGGACAGCCATCGTTGTTGTGGTTGCAGCTGTGGTGGTCATCTGTGTTGCCATTGGAGAACTTTTCGTATCACGTCTCTTAGCAGTTGGCATGGTATGCTGGCCTGCCTTCAATGGTGTATCATCTAGTGGAATCGCTGATACTGTTGTTGGTCTGATTGATCTTCTTCCCAGGTTATACAGGGAGGGGACTGGTTGAACCGCTGTCCAACATCTAGTCCTGCTGTCTCGCTGTATGAAGTACCACTGCTCGGTACTTTCTTCATATTCGATGGCGAGGTATACTGCGCTGAGTAAGTTGTATACCCAGTAACCTTCTTCGCCGTCAATTTCCTGCCAAAGGGCTGCTCCTTTTACGTGGCCAGGAACACCGTCGTCTATTCTCCTCTCAATGGAAAACGGTTTGAATCCAAGGACTGATCGGGATTCAGAAATTCTTCGTCCCTTAGCCAGAGTGGCAATAGGTTCGATAGACTTGACTTAATGTTATGTCACGGTAGGGACATTCACCCGACGTGGGTTAAGTTGATCTACTGAGACGCTGCACTAAGGGGTCTGGTTCTGGTTGTTAAGGGAAGTTCCGAGGAGGAACTTCAGTGAAGATGTACGAGTTGAAGAGTCAGCCTAAGCCAATAGTGGAACTTAGGATTCTTCAGTGAGAGGAGGGTTCGTTCGGTGAGAGATGGAGTATCAAAGGTCTTCGGATTGCTCTGAGTACCGTAGGATACAAAAAGTCAAGTCTAAGGCTACTACTACCTGGTGAGCCTGTATTTATAGTAAAGAAAGAGGTATCCTAGGATAGAATGATAATGGCATCCTAGGATCGAGTCATCGAGCAATCACAATAGAAACAATAAGAACTGCGGAGCACAGCTCGTAGTAATCACATGTAGGATGTGAAACAAAAGATATAAGTGAAACATATAGCCCCTTAGTAATGGGCAAGAGTCGTCATGACTCACAAGGGAAAATAAGTAAAGAGTCACCATGACTCTTATGAGAACCAAACAAGGTACTGAGTCACCATGACTCGCATGAGAACAACCATGTGATGAGAAGGTAAAAGGTTGTCATATGTCCTAAGGCGGTTAAAGAGAAAAGGAATTAAAATAGGCAGTGTCATAACACTCCTGGAGGTGGTCCTCCTCCTGGGAATCCTCCCCCCAGGAATCCTCCTCCTGGAAATCCTCCTCCAGGTAGTCCTCCTCCTAGGGGTCCTCCTCCTCTAGATGGTGGGTCTGGCTGATCCAGGCCTATGGCCCTCATAATGGTGGCATTGTCTGCATTGAATGGCTCTCCTGTAGTGGGGTTGAGCAGCAGTTGTACTTCCACTTGCACTTCCTTGGTGAGTGTAGTCATAGCAGGGAGAATGTTTATGGACTCAGCTTGTTCAATTAAAGCTGTCTCTTGTTCATTTAGGGGTTCAGGTGCACAGGCTTCTTCTTCCTCTTCTAATGTAGATTCCTTGGATATTTCATGAGTATTTTCTGAATAACTGGCATCTGTTTCACTGTCAATGGGTCCCTAGTCAGATTATAGGACTACTTCATCACAATAGATATCACAGTAATGATGAGGTCCAAGGACATTGATAATCTGCCACCAATTGAGAATGTAATTGACTCTGCACTAGCACACACAGTTAAAGCTAAACTCAACTGGGCATTCTCCATGTCTCATTTCAATTATGTATCCTTCTACTCCATTGATTTCACTCCAATAGGTGTTCTTCAGATATCTTCTAAATATGTTGCAGGTTCCTCACCTTGTGATGTGATATGGGCAGAACCTGTCTACAATCCACTCTTCCTGAGTTGTTACCCTTGCCATGATGATTGGATCTTGGTCTTAATGTTATGCCTTGCCGTGGCACATGTTCAACTTGAACACAATTCAAGGGCAAAGTAACAATCAGATAATCTTAAGTTAAATGTAGAGGTGACTTCCCTCAGTACAACAATGGGGCTAGCAATGGATCTTTCTCTGTTATATTGGCCCAACATATTCAACTTGTCTTCAGACTTGGAGCACCAAGTGTCAAATGATGATCACACTGAGAGAGATAAGGAGAGAGGAGAGGACACAAGTAGAGAAGGCAATAGCAATTGAAGAAGACCAAGATGACAAATCTTGGTCTCCAGCAACTACTACTTATACAGATACTTGAGGGCTTTAAAGCACCTCTCCAATATATGTTGACCTATAGCAATACTACCTTAAACCCTAGTACCACTATCCTAGGAATCACTCAGCAATCACATGTGATTGCTAAGTGCTGACTGATGCTACAAGTCCATGACTAATTACTGCTTACTACTGTAGCCATAACCAGTAAGTAAGAGTCTATGTGCAATAACAATATAACTACTATGATAGTCCAAATACTTCCAATGGCCCAACTGTGACAACATCCATATATAATGTCAGAAATTTCCTTGCAAGTTCCTTATATAGTATCACTTAATTAGTTATTTTTTGAAATGTTAAGAATATGATTATAATGTACATTACACTGGTGTGCATGCTTTTTAATATAATTAGAATCCTAGCCACTAGCAGCTTTATCACAGCCCACATAATATACAAACACCTTTAGCACCACATCAGGCTTCTAATCTCTTGAAACTTGAATATTAGGGTGTTGCATGGTTTCCCACCCTTTTTGCACTCCTCAATAGACTTGGGGGTTCAGGCAGGTCCTACTTCTTAGCCACTATCAATTTAGAGCTTAAGCTCTATGTTATAATCAGCTTCAGTACTCTTATAGAACAGTTATAACTATGACATAAGCAGTAATTAGTCATAGACAATTGTGGATTAGTCAGCTGTAGCAGCAATCACATGTGATTGCTTAGTATTCCTAGGATCGCCATACTAGGGTTTGAGCTAGTATTGCAATAGGATAGTTAAGTTCAAGGGGAGCTTTAAAGCAACCTCTATATATGTATAAGTAGTAGTAGTGAAAGACCAAGAACTGCATCTTGATCTTCTTGAAATTGTCACTGAAGTCCTCAACTTCCTTCACTTTCTCTCACTCTCCCTTCTCTTCTCTCTTTCTCTCTCTCTCTCTCTTTCATCTACTTCAAGAACTATTTGTAGTCTAATGTGGCATACAGCCTATTACTTGACCTTGTGACATATTAGGTAACTCTGTGTTCACAATGCAAAGCACGTAACTTAGGGGCAGTGCTATGACCCACATCTAAGTTAGATAAGCACCTTGATAAAGTGTAACACTCTGCATGCATCTAGTTACAGAGCAATTTTGCCTCTTCTGTTCTGCCATCAAGTGTCTTCTTCCCTTTTATAGGCACAGAATTGGCAAAGCTAGTTAAATCAGCAGAATTGTCATGTTGTTGCTGCAAACTACCTAAAGGTAGCTATGGGCCAGTATAAAGGCGAGTGCCTATTAACATCAGAAATATAACAAACCTTACCTTTGGCCAAGGAGTAGTCTTTCCCTCCATGTAAATTTCTATCCAGACTTCATTTAGCTGATCTATATAGGTGGTCCATTCCTTCCAATCTGGGCTTTCATGATTAGGAATTATTATGTTAACAGCATCAACCAGATAGGTAAGGGTGAAGGATTCATTGGAACTTATAAGCTTTTGACAGAGATAAAGTAAAGTTGCTCTATTAGCCTTAGGAATCATGTTGTAAATCTATGAAGTAGGTAAAGGATAGTACACAGTTTAAGCAACAAAATATTTGTTGATTAATCAGAATTTGATATTAGGTATCTTGCAGTATATCACACTGTATTTTCAACCCCCATTAGTTAGATATGTTAATAACCTGCTAGTTACATATAATATACTGGCTGGTTACTAATATACATCTAACAAACCCAGCACTAGGGGTGACCCTGCTGTTAGTTATTGACTTTTTGCATGATTTCCACACCATGGTACACTTTCACCATTTTTCCACCACTCATATTTAAACTCCACTTTTTAAAATCTTTTTGTCTTTTATACTTTATTTCCAGAGTTAAATACTGCATTCCAAAATAAACACAAATATGATGAAAATAGATGAAAATAACATGTAAACAATGTGCATGTATCATTGGATGTGTGGTAGACCCTTTGGCACCCTTCCTATTTGCATGCCCCCCTCCCCCCTTTGCTGTAGCACTCCACCTTTATATGCCCCTCTCTGTTAGTGCACCCTATTGGATTGGCAGGGTCGCCCAGGGTGCCCCACACTTGCTGTCTCACATATCAAACTAGTATAGATTATCCATTAACACATGCCTAAAGTAGTACACATACTAGTTTAGTCCATTTACCATACACTCTCATACTTCTGTCTCCTCATATATATATATATACCATACAATGACCTAAGCACCTTAGTCATTGCCCATCTGCATGAGTGATTCCTGAGGTGGGAACACTTGCTAGTTATCATTACCACACAGTACACTTATGCCTAGATAGCATACTCTTTGTGTCTAGGTAAATATAGTTATCACCCATCTGCATAAGTGATTCCTGAGCATACTCTTTGTGTCTAGATCTTCTATTGACTATCCATAACCAACACACCCTGCCTGTTATGACACTGCCTATTTTAATCCCCTCCCTCATTTCGTCTATAAGACACGTGACCCTTTTACTTTCTCATCACGTGGTCTTTCTCATATGAGTCAAGAAGACTCATTACCTTATTTAGATCCATAAGAGTCATGGAGACTCTTTACTGATATTCCCTTGTGAGTCACAACGACTCTTGCCCATTGCTAAGGGACTACTGTTTCAGATATATCAGTTTCACTTATATCTAGTGTTTCACATCTTACATGTGATTACTGCGAGCTGCGCTCCGCAGTTCCTATTGTTTCTTTAGTGATTGCTCGATGACTCGATCCTAGGATGCCATTATCATTCTATCCTAGGATACCTCTTTACTTTACTATAAATACAGGCTCACCAGGTAGTAGTAGCCTTAGACTTGACTTTTTGTATCTTACGGTACTCGAGCAATCGAAGACTGTGAAGTACTCCATATCTCACCGAACTCCCCTCTCACTGAAGAATCCTAAGTTCCACTATTGGCTTAGGCTGACTCTTCAACTCGTACATCTTCACTGAAGTTCCTCTTCGGAACTTCCCTTGACAACCAGAACCAAGACCCCCTTAGTGCAGCGTCCCAGTAGATCGACTTAACCCACGTCGGGTGAACGTCCCTACCGTGACGTAACACTGCCCCCTTATCTGCCCCCCATTTACCTATGCCCCCCTTCCCTCCACTTTCCTTCTCCCTTAGCCTGTTTACATATGAATAAGGGAGCAACACAGGAAGGTACCCAAGTGTAGGTCTACATGGGATAAGGCCCCCACCCCTTTGCACCCCACCCCCATTCACATGCAAATAGGGGGCTGTGCAAGAACAGGCATGCCCCCCCCTTTTGCCCCCCCAGCCCTGTTTGCATGCAAAGTGGGCATGAGAACACAGGGTGCTAGAAAGGTATGCCCCCCTACCCACCCCCCTTTTTTTACACCCCCCTATTCATATATGATTAGGACATGCAAGGTAAGGCACCCCCCTCTGCCCTATCATGCTCATTAATATGCAAATAGGAGGGCACAGGAAGAGGCAAGCCCACCCCCCATTTAAGCTACAATGGGGCATGTGTTGTATTGGCAAGGCCCACCCAGAGCACCTTGCACTCTGTCTCACACGTCAGCTAACATAGATCATCTGCTACCATAGTACATACACTAGTTTAGCATGATACCATACATGATTTGATTTATTAGAACATTCCCATAGTTATATACTTACCATATGCTCTCCCGCACACACCTCAGTTATCACCCGTCTGCATAAGCAATTCCTGAGGTGAGAACGTTCACTACCTTTCATTTACCACATAGTATGCTTATGCCTAGACAGCATATCTTTCATGTCTAGGTAAATAGAGTCATTGCCCATCTGCACAAGCAATTCCTGAGCATATCTTTCATGTCTAGATCTCCTATTGATTATCCATAACCAACAGGTTATGGGCCCTGCTGAGTGTTGCTAAAACTCAAATACACACTTGTTCTCATTGCCCCTCTCTGTCCCTGCAATAATGACTACTGCTAGTGGTTCCTCCTCATTGTCCTCTGCACCATCCCTTCCCATGCCTTCCTCCACCATTGAACAGCTCCCTGCAAACATCCCCTGGCTTGAACCTGATGGCTCCAACTGGGCCATCTTTGTCATTCGCTTCTGGGAGGCGATGCAAGTAATGCACTGATGGGGCTTCTTCAATGGCACCAACATGTGCCTGTCACTGAAAGACCCTTCAAACCCCACAGATGAGGAGAAGGCAGCCTAGGAGAAATGGGACTACAACAACCTAGTTGCACAGTACCTGCTCTCGTAGCGGCTCCCAGACACAACCATCATGCAGATGGGACCATACCCAACCACTCATCTGTGCTGGGAATGGGTCACAGACAAATTCACAGCCAAGAGCATCTTCATGCAAAGCGATCTTGAGACCGCCTTCCATGAGCTGTGCTGCCCAAAGGGAGGTGACATCCGTGCTTTCCTGATGGGTGTGCAGTACAAGTGCAAGGAACTTGCAGCCATAGGCGTCCATATTAGCAACAAGGATTACCAGTGTACAGTGCTCTGAGGTATCCCAGAGGAGCTCGTATGCTTTGTGTCGAGTGTCGTATCCTCTGCCTGCCTCATTCACCATGTTACAACAGTCGACATAGAAGTGCTCATCGATCACATCTGCGAGGAGGCCAACTAACTAAAGAATCGTTGGGCCAAATCATATTTAAGTCAATCTGGGGCCAAGGCTCAGGCTGCTGGAGATGAAGCCCTTGCAGCTACAGGGTCCAAGGGCAAAAAGAAACACTGCAAGGGCAAATGCCACAACTGCGGCAAGCTGGGGCATTGGGCATGCGAGTGCTAGTCTCCCAAGAAGGACGAGAAGCCGGGCACAGAGGCACCAAAGTCCAAGACAAAGCCCGTCAGGTCTGTGAACGCTGTCACTGCCCCCAACAAGGATGTGGATGGGTGCTGGGTTGCAGAGCTCGCCTCGGAGGCGTCAAACTTAGAAGATGCCACTCTCATCAATGAGAGCAATTGGTTGCACAAGGGGGACAACCTGGAGGTCGTGGCGGTGGCTACCATGCCTGCCAGTGATGCCTATGGCGAACGTGTTAAGCTATATAACTTGGGTGTGACATGCCATATCTCCCCATACAAAGACGATTTTGCCACCTACACCACTCTAAATCCACCCATGTACCTCAACACCACAAACCAGCAGAGGTTCCTGGCCATCGGAATGGGCAGTCTTGCCATTCATGTGCCAAATGGCTCCACCCACACCACCCTCACCCTCACTGACATTCTCCACACACCAACAGTTGGATACATGCTGGTATCCCTTGGCATGCTGGACAAGAAGGGCTACAGCGCCTCCATTGGCAGTGGATACCTCAAGTTATTCGCACTGAGTGGTAAACGCACTGCCCACATCCCTTGGTCTGAGTGTGGCCTGTACTGCACTGTGCACGTGCAGGAATCCACGCATAGCGTGGAGACCATCTCTGTGATGGAGCTCCACCACTGCATGGGGCACATCTCCCCTGCTGCCACCTGCGCACTCATTGAGAAGGGGCTCGTCATGGGAATCAAACTGCACCCCTACTCACCTGAGACGGAGTGTGAGGTGTGTATCTTCACACGCGCAACCTGCAAGCCCATCCTAAAACTTCGGGTTGGCCCACAAGCTCAACACTTTGGGGAGGAAGTGCACACCAACATGTGGGGCCCCTCACCCATTGCCAGCAAGCATAGCTGCCAGTACTTCATTACGTTCACGGATGACGCCATGTGGTACACCATCACCTACATCCTATGCACCAAGGCAGAGGCTCTCGGCACATACAAGGCCTTTGAGGCCTGGGCACTGGCCCAACAGCACTGCACCATGATCAAGGTCCTTTGCTTGGACCATGGTGGTGAGTACCTCAGCGAAGCCTTTGATCAGCACCTCAAAACGGCTGGCACAGTGCGGCGTCTGACTGTGCATGACACCCTGCAGCTGAATGGTGTGGCTGAGCAGCTGAACCACATGCTCATGGAGCGCATTCGTGCATTCACTCATATAAGTGGGCTCCCCAAGTTTCTCTGGGGCGAGGCCCTGCAGCATGCCACATGGCTCAAGAACCGCATGTCAATGCGAGCACTTGACGGCCTGACACCTCACCAGGCACTGCTTGGATGCGCACCCAACCTGTTGGGCTCACAGCAATGGGGTACACCAGTCTGGGTGCACAACACTGATGGCACCAAACTTGATGCCCACATGCGCAAGGGCTGTTGGCTTGGCTTCAATACTGAGTCACATGCGCACAGGGTGTACTTCCCAGCCACACGCAACATTACAGCCAAGTGGAACATCTATTTCAGCATGGCACTGTAAGGACTAGCATCGGTCCACACTCAACCTCACCCAACACCAACAAGCCAGCGACTGACAAACGCCATCACAGCATCTATATGCCACCATCACTCAAAGGCACACCTTGAATCCTGTAGAACATAGATACAATGTATCTAAAGGCCTATGGCCTGAACTTGTTAAGATATCAGCTCGCTGCTGGTCACTCACTCACTCACTCTTTCTGTGTGCCTCTGACGTTCCGAATCTGAATCCGTTCTGGATAACCGCCATGTTATCATCTTATCTATTATCCCAGATCTGTCTACGTCTTCCCCTTGGGTCGACAGTCTAATACTTGCATAACCTACAACTGGAGCCCACTGTGAGGGGAAGTCAGTAGACAACCCCCTCCTTGGTGCAACAGAAGTGATAACCACCTCGTTGCCACAAACCCTGTTGCGAAAGCAACTCTCAGTTTTCAGCCTATCATTCTCCTCCGACCCCCTCTAACGCCAACGACCTAATGCTGATCAATGAACACACCCACCAGCTAACCTCAGACCCAACCTACTACCCCTGTACCCTCTCTTACCCAACGCCACCTACCACCACCACCACCACCACTGACCACACACCGCCTTCTACCACCATCACTGCTGCCACTACCCACATCCTGTCTGGTACTACCAGCATTGCCACCTATGCCAGTGTCTGGAGTAGCTGCAATGCTGGGGCCATGCTTGAACAAGGCCCCGCGCTTTTCTGGCAAGCAAGACAAGTCCCTAGGCGACTTCTTGCTAGAATTTGAGACACTTGCCACCAGCCACAGTCTCAGTGGAAGCGAGAAAATAGAAATGATATACTGCTATGTACCATCTCACATATAAGAATTCTGGAGAATGCTGAACACAGGAAGCTGGGTGACCCTCAAAGCTGAGCTGAAAAGTCTATACCCAAACACCTCAGCGGCATCACGCTACACCAAGAAAACACTTCAAGATTTCGTTGACACCTCAGCCAAAGTCTGCATCCAAGATGAATATGATGTCTTGACCTACCACCGCCACTTCCTGGAGATAAGCAACCACCTGGAGATCATGGACGACAAGAGGAACACCAAGTTCTTTTATGGATTCCATCCAGATGACCGTGAAGTCCTTGCGAACCGGTTATTTGCCATTGACCCTACACACCATACTGATAAACCATACCCATTCAAGGAAGTCTTAAGTGTGGCAAAGTCCTATTTTGCAATCAAACAGTCCTACCGACTGACCAACCGCTGCAACCTGTACGACAACAACTGCTATGCAACACCTGACCATCAACTCAGGCAATGAGCTGACATGTTACGCTTCGGTAAGCGTGGGCCTTGCTTTAGGCGATAGTAAGACACGAGTACTCAGCTCTACGATGTCAAAGTCGAGCGTGGGATCTTTAAGTCCTAACATGCCAATAACTTGCAACTGGGAAGGCCTCTTGATGAGCCTTATGCAGTGCGCTCCTCTTGCCGTCCTAGTACTTCACAAAGGAAAGAGAGGTGAGAAACCGATGATTCAAGAAGACCAAGATGGCAATCCTTGGTCTTCCCGTACTACTATTTATACATGATGATGGAGGGCTTTGAAGCGCCTCCCAAATAGCTATTGACCTATAGCGATACTAGCTTGAACCTTAGTACCGCTATCCTAGTAATCAGTAAGCGTAAAGTACCATGTGATACTACTGCTGACTGATAACATGTGAAAGAGACTGTCCCTGACTAATGTAAGAAATCACAAGCCTACTACTGTAGTCAGAACCTAGTAGTAAGCATTCAAGTCCAATCCGTGACATGACAACCAAGACCCATGGCACCACCAGCAAGACCGGTGACCCAACTATGACCAAAGCACAAACTGCTGGCTCAACCACGAATCAAGAACAGCCCATTTAGAAGTTCCAAGCCCAAGACAAGTTCGCGAAAAAGAGAATAAAGAGCTGTCAAGCATCTTAACAAGGATGGTAGGTCTGTCAACCCGAGACCCTACTTACACCGCATTGTACGCATAGTGCAAGCTACATTTCCCCAACATCGCAAAAGACTTAGCAACACCCAACCTCTTCAACAAAATGACAGCAGTAACATATTATGCATCAGCAACCCAACAACAGACACCAATGCTGACCATGACCACCTCGCACCAACTGCAAGCCACCACCCTTCCCCCAACATCTGACGTTAACACCTTCTTCTGAGACTACGCCCACACTGACCAAGCCGCCATCATGCATGAATGCGTGTACTTGCCCAACACCATCGATAGTGCGACCCCTGGTGAGCCCACAAACACACATTCCTAGTCACAGGTCACCACTGTCACTCAGCGTGACCCACCACCACACACTGCACACACTCTCAAGATGGTGCAAGGTGATCCCACTTCAAGCACCAATGACAGCAATAGAAGAAGACCAAAGACCAGTATTGATGCATGGCTGGCAGCTAACCCCGGTGAGCTCTCAGATGCCCTCTCTCTGCCGCAGATCGCTGTTATTCCCCAGCACGACCTGCCACCGCATGCCTCTCCCTCTTTCCCCATCATGCAAAGCAAACCCGACGATGATGAAGACATTGATGACCAGGAAGCAAGGCCACTAACATTTCAAGAGGATGGACCACCACCCCCTGCCAACAGCACACCCACACTGTGCCATGCAGACCTGTCTAGCAACACTCGAGCACCGCAACTCAGTTATCAATCAAGCTCTGACTACCTGCACACACACTGCATTGAAGTGAGAGCATTCGAAGAACACAATGCTCCCACAGCCACAGCCCCCCTCTCTGTGCTTAAGACAACAGTCGGATACACCCCCAAGTTTTCCCTTTCACCTTGCATAGCAGATGTCCCTACTGACAAAAAAATGACCGAGAAAGGTGTCCCCCACCGACTCAAAGACCACCCAAATGGCTGCATTGACGCCGCCATCAGTGACCCACCAAAGCAAGCATCAAGCACTGGCACCCTGTCCAAAGTGTCATGGCCGCATCAGTCGCTATATTTTATTTCATATTTTTATGTATTTTATATGATTTTATACGACACCATATGGGCATCTCGGGCATAAGAGCCCAAGTTATTTTTGCTAAGTCATGCAGTCATGTGCACAACACGCGCCAAGTCATGTGCAGGTAGTCACATGAGCTCCAAGAGTCACATTGTACAGACACATCACAGGATCATGAGAAGATCCTTCTATCTATGTCCGTTATGATACACAAATGTTACGATTGGTTAGAATAGTGTAGAATGTCATAGAATATTCAGGAAATGTACATTACGTGCTAGAAAGTACCATTACTCAGCGACACGTCACCCTCTGAGTCAAAGAGGATTACAGTGCATCAGTCAACACAATAGCGATGCGTCATCACCTGAGTCATAGACCTTACTCAGTAGTTAATAAGCATGGCACTTATGACTCCGCATGGACCAAGTACTACAGTATATAAGCCTGTATTAGATAGCGCTACAATCTAACTTGTCCTCTTTGGATTTCACTCTCAACCTACCTCCGCGTGATCCCTGCTCTGGTTCCCTGCAAAGGGAACATCTTGTCTTTGCTCCACTCTGTGTCATTCTGTAGGTTAGCGCATGATTTATCTCTGCGTTACGCTGATAGTGTGAAACAGGCAGTTCACCCCTTTACCTCTCAACTTCAGCATTCTAAGTCGACCCCTCTGTCAACATAGCCGGAAGTCATCTGCTACACAAAGTGCACTGCGTACAAGCAGGTTATCACACAGCACTCGCCACTCACAATGTGCCCGCCGACCAACACATGCTGGGCCAGCATGTCGACTCAACCCCACCTACCACTGCCCTAGCATATAAGGAAGCTGTAAAGAAGACCTCATTTCCCAAAGATTCCCCCCTCCCTCTTCCCTTGCTCTTGACTAACCTGCCTTCATTTACCACAGGACCCCGCCTCACGCAAGAGCACCTTGGCGCCACTGACATCAACCGACACGATCTCTTGTGGCCTAAGGAAGCAAGGTTAGCGCACCATGATCTCAAGACCACGATTCACTGCCTTCCACCCATTCCCGCACCATGCGTGCTCCCAATGTATGCCCCCAGCCATGTGACTAACCAAGTGCGAGGACTCCATCAATACTTACCAAGAAGATGCCGCTGAAGACCGAGAGATCCAAGAGAACAGAGACTTAGGAGGGACACACGAGATGGTGCAGGAGGTGCAAAAGGCACAGGGGAGGATACCAAGGAGCAGACAGAGGCATGCAAACGGACATGGGTGACTCAGACAAGGAGGCAATGGAAACAGAGGCGAAGATGGACTTTTTTTCAAAGAAGACCAGTGACCGGGGATGGTCAGTTTTTTCAGTTCTGGGCAGATGTAAGGACTAGCATCGGTCCACACTCAACCTTGCACAATGCCAACAAGCCAGCAACTGACAAACGCCGTCACAGTGTCTATATGCCACCATCACTCAAAGGCACACCTTGAATCCCGTAGAACATAGATACAATGTATATAAAGGCCTATGGCCTGAACTTGTTAAGATATCAGCTCGCTGCTGGTCACTCACTCACTCACTCTTTCTGTGTGCCTCTGATGTTCTGAATCTGAATCTGTTCTGGATAACTGCCATGTTATCATCTTATCTATTATCCCAGATCTGTCTACGTCTTCCCCTTGGGTCGACAGTCTAATACTTGCATAACCTATAGCACCAAGAGCGAGCAGCATGCTATGCACACACCCTCCCCATCACCTTCCCTTCCACCCATCCAGACCCTCGTGAAGAAGGTGCAGAGCCCATCCTCACCCCTTTCCCCTCTCACACCACTCTCCAACACCTTGGCATCCACAGGCGTCAAAGGCAATAATGAAGGTGACCCAGGCAGGACCCCTCAGCCAACCTACACTTGCAAAGTGTCACACATGCTACGCGACTTGTTAGATAGCATGGGCATAACGTCTGCGCACCACTCCAACCCGCTCATCCCCACTGGGATTCAGCTCCCAGGAGGTCTTGATGAAGATGGTGAGGAGTCAGGGTGTTACAGTTGAGCATGTGAGCTCCTGAGAGAGCATGCTGCTGAGCTACCCAAGCCAGCCTGCATTGGACAACTATGAGCGAACCCTTAATACTGATGCCCTACAAGAGGCAATGATGAGAAAGGGTGACCTGAGCATGTGGGCATTATGCCCTGGACCAGCTAAGTCCCACTCCCCTGATGAGAGTAGCAACAATGAAGCTGATGACCCCTACAAGCAAGATGAAGCTTGTGCATGCAAGATGTATGTGCACTTCTACAGGCATATTGACCAAGAGTCATGTGATGCATCACCTGAGGCATCACCTGAGCATGTGTGCCTTGGGTATGCTGCAGCCGGTTACCTGGTTGGTGACGTCATGGACTAGGCCTTCATGCCTTAATTCTGATGGACTTTCTGATGGATGCCTCATGTACTGTATGGGCACTGCCTCATATCTGATGGATGTCAGTGCCTTGATAGGCCAGTCCAATTATGTTTCTTCCTTGTGTTTCAGCTTGTGGAGCCAGAGCCCTTATGGCTATTGGCTAGAGATAAGGACTTAAGGTTTGTGTTGAGTCCAAACCTTACATACTAGTAGTATAAGTACTAGCTTGTCTTCACATGTAGTCTCTATCTTGAGATCTTGTATCCTCCCTGATTGCATCCTAGTTCCCCTCTGCTTTCCTAAGGGCCTTAGTTGGTCTTCGTCACCAAACCCCTTAGACGTTGTCTTGTTGTGCTGCTTCTTAGCGAGCTGTTCCCCTTTGGTTTTCCCTTCGTCTCTCAGTTGCAACCACTATTGCAGTGGTTTTGCCTTGGTTGTCATGTGCAATACAAGTGTTCTGAGGAACCCAGCTCAAGTCAAGCTAGATGGCCGGTGTGACCGTAACACTGAGGGAGTTCTGGGAGATGAAGGTCCACGAAGGACGACCAAGGAACAAAGGTTCAAAGGGGGCTAAGTCGATGGACTTAGTGACGAGGTACAAGGGGGCTTCGGCCAGAAGGCCAAGGTACGAGGGACTAAGTTGGACGACTTAGGGTCTGTGTGTGCATGTTGTTATAGCACAAGCGCAAAGCTTCGAAGTGGCTCCCAACTAAGGGAAGACCGACAGTGGTGGTGAGACGACGAGAAGGAGGCACACAGAAAGGAGTAGACAAGTCTGGTATTCACTAGTATGATAAACGAAGACAAGACTAGGGAATAGGCGTATAAGTGGACAAGCTTATATAGGTAGCTACTCCATGTCCATCCCATGACGAGGGTACTAATAGAGAACAATAGGAGACGCAAATGGGGAAGAGGTAGAATAGGGAACAAGGGGAAGCATAGAAGGAGAAAGGAATAGAAGGAGAATTGGAGTAGGGAGACGTACATGGTAATGAGTCAACAAGTTAGTACTCCAAGGAAGTCCAAGAAGATGTCAAAGCAAAGTAGTAAAAGAAAAAGAAAGTCCGAGGTGAGCCGGATCATGACACGTTCCCTCTTCCCTTCAAAGTCTTGTTGCTGCCACTATTGCAGTGGTATTACCTTGGGACTCGTGCGACTCCAAGCATTCAAGACTTCCTCTGGTTTTTCCCCTCATTCCTCAGTTGCAACTGCTATTGCAGTGGTTTTGCCTTGGTTGTCATGTGCAATACAAGTGTTCTGAGAACCCCCAGCACAAGCCGTGCTAGATGTTCGGTGAAAATGTAACACAGGGGGAGTGTGGCCAGAGGATGGCGCATTTGCGGCCCTCAAGGAATCGGAATGGCTTGAGTACATTCTCACTGCCAAAACCACAGAGGCCGAGGCGCTGGAGCCATGCATACTCACAGAGGCCAAGCATCGCCCTGACTGGCTCTCCTGGGAGAAAGCCATCACCGAAGAGCTCACCACGCTCAAGGCCATAGGCATTTGGCGCCTTAAGGAGGCCCCACCCAGAGCCAATGTCATAGGCTCCAAGTGGGTCTTCAAAGCCAAGAAAGACACCACAGGGAACATTGCCCACTACAAGGCCCACCTCGTCGCACAGGGCTTTTCTCAGATTGGTGGCATCGATTACAATGACACTTACATGCTGGTCATGAAGCTCGCATTGTCGTGCGCATTCATTGCAATGGCAAATCGGCTCACCCTCACCCTTCACCAAGTTGACATCAAAGGTGCATACCTCAATGGGGTACTACATGAGGACAAGGTGCTGTACATGCGACAGCGCCTGGGGTATACAGCGCCTGGCGTGGGAACACAAGTCCTGCAGCTGCAGAAGGCTCTGTATGGCCTCAAGCAAGCTGGCCATCGCTGGTACCAAACATTTACCAATATCCTATCCTCACTCGGCTTCTCTCAGTGCTCCATTGACCAGGCTGTGTACCACAAGTCAAATGTGATGGCACATGAGCTGATGGTCATCATGGTCCACATTGACAACTGCACGATCACCACAACCTTGCCACATCTCGTTGATGCCCTCAAAGCCAGCCTCAGCAAACACATGGAGGTCACTGACTTAGGTGAACTCCACTGGATGCTTGGCATTAAGGTGAAGCATGACCCGCGAAGCCCACACCATCCACCTCTCCCAGTGGGCATATATAGACACCATCCTCAAACACTTCAACTTCGCTGACCTCAAGCCTCTGTCCACACCAATGGACATGCAGGTGAAGCTCACATCTGAGCAGTCACCTGCAAGTGCAGCCAAATTCGCAACCATGCGTGACATCCCTTACCGTGAGGCAGTCGGTGCCCTCAACTGGGCTGCACTTGCCACCCACCCCAATATTTCCTTTGCAGTGTCCACCATGGCACATTTCACATCGAACCCAGGGCCTGCACACTGGGAGGCCATGAAGCAGATCTTCCACTACCTGGCTGGCTCATGCAACCTATGGCTCTTATACAGCAAGGATTGCCACGCCCTCGTTGGGTACACTGATGCAGATGGCAGCATGGCCGAGGATTGTCATGCCATTACTGGCTATGCTTTCCTCATCAACAGCGGTGCTGTTTCATGGTCATCAAAGTGCCAAGAAATTGTTTCATTATCCACCACTGAAAGTATGTCACAGCGACACATGGTGTGAAGGAGGTGCTCTGGCTGTGCAGTCTCCTCACTGAAGTCTTTGGCCCCTTCAAGGACCCCACCTCCATGCTTTGTGACAATCAATCCACCATTGCCCTTGCACGCAATCACCAGTACCATGCATGCACGAAGCACATCAATGTGCGGTACCACTTTATCTGATGGGTGGTCGATCAGGGTGTCATTCAACTTGTATACTGTCCTACTGAGGACATGGTAGCCAATGTGCTCACCAAGGCACTGCCTTCCCCCAAAGTGAAGCACTTTGCTGCAGGCCTTAGACTGTGCACAAAGTGAGGGGGAGTGTTGGATCAGCAAGGCCCACCCAGAGCGCCTTGCACTCTGTCTCGCATGTCAGCTAACATAGACCATCCACTACCGTAGTACATACACTAGTTTAGCATGATACCATACATGATTTGATTTATTAGAACATTCCCATAGTTATATACTTACCATACACCCTCCTGCGCACACCTCAGTCATTGCCTGTCTGCATAAGTGATTCCTGAGGTAAGAACATTTGCTACCTTTCATTTACCACACAGTACGCTTATACCTAGACAGCATATCTTTCATGTCTAGATCTCCTATCAATTATCTGTAACCAACAGCATGTGTAGAACAAGCCCCCTCCCCCCTTTGTGCCCTGCCCCTGTTTATACACAGGTGGTGGGAGGGGGGATGGTGCAGGAAAGGGCACACACACCCCTTTGTGCCACAATAGGGCATGCACAGGGCAAGCACCCTCCCCTTTGCTCATGCTGAATGCAAATGCAGGTCCATGCAGGATAAGCCCCCCCTCCCCTTTTGCATCCCCCACTCCTGCTTATATATGAGTGGAGCACATGGACACAGAAAGGTGCACCCTCTCCCCTTCCCCCCCTCCCCCCTTCTTGTGCTCCCCATTGTGTGCAAACCAGCAGGATGCAACTGGCAGGGCAGTGGGTGCCACCTTCCCTTAGCTAGATTGACTTATAAAAAAATGTGTAAATTTTATTAGCTAATAAATATATTTTCTTTTGTTAAGTACAAACTTAAAGATTGTGTGTTTGTGCATTTGTAATTTTGTATATTAGCTAATAGTCATGAAATTCTTTGCTTGAGTAATTATGTTTGGGGCAGAGACCAAACTTTGATGTTGGTCCAGAGTGGCTACAGCTTGGAAATCATGCAAAAAGTATGCACCTCCTGCTGTTTTGCAACCCAGGACACATGATAGTACAGAGTGAATGAAGTTGGGATAAAAAAGGAAGGTGGGTGTGGGAAATGGCACGTGAGTAATCAAGTCTCTTACACTGCGCATCGACACGGGAAGGAGTCTGTCCCCCAGTCAACTACAACCAGGTTCACCTTGTCCGATCTTGCCCATTGTGTGAGTTCAAGGTCCCCCGGCAAATGTATTGATATACGTGTGCGTTATTGTGTAACGTTCGGGTCGGCCGGAGCGTGCCGAATTGCAACACAGGGACCACCACCAAACATGGGTCACAGGCATTGACTCATCGGCAACCACTCGGCTAATTCAGGCAAACCACTCAGCGTTCTTCTGGGTAGCGAAGACAAGATCGTACAAGTTACAGGAGTCAAGTTTCCTCGATAGCCGCGGTATCTTCCCTGCCACGCGTCAACGTCCTCTGTTCGTCCTTACATTTCGTCTACCGGAATCTGTGACCATCAATATTTTTGACGAGGCCCCACTGGGGCTGTACTTTGCGATGAACGCGTGGGGGTCTACTTTTGCAACAGCTCACTCGTTCTCGTGTCGGCGGAGAACCAACCGGATATATCTTCGGATCCCGTGGCTTTCAGGTTATCTCCTTTGAACCCTCCAACCAAGCTTTGCAGTTTATAAGGAGCCTTCTATTATCTGCCTTCTACTTGCCCCTTCTTCCAGTGCGTTCTTGCGCTTCCAACAGCCGTGATGTCGGAGCTCCGCCTGTCAGCCGAGGCATCGCCCCCCAGCGAGAAACGGACAGACTTTGAGACCTCAGAGATAGTCCACTACCCGAAGACCGATTTGGAATCAACGACTGAGGCTGAAGTTACCGATATCCTCCAAAACGAGCGAGACATTGTTGCCCATATCATTTCTGTTCACGATGACCCGTCTTTGAACCCTTGGACGTTCCGCTCGTTCTCCATCGGCTTTGGGCTCTCGGTATTTGGTGGTGTCCTTGGTAAGCGTTAGCTACAGCTCTGTAGCAGGGAATCACACTAGCTCATTACAAATAGCGGAAATCTACTACTTCAAACCTGTGAGCAACATTCTAATCTCCGTTGTTGAACTCGAACCAAAGAAATTTACAGCAAACACTCTTGGTCTCTACTATGTTCCTCACAATCATCAGTTACGTGCTCGGGACAGTCATGGAAGTCGCCATTCCTCGCTGGGGATGGTTTCGCTACTTGAACCCAGTAGGTGCTTGCGGCTTTCCTTTTCAATTTATTAACACACGGTAAAAAGGGCCCTTTCAACAAGAAGGAGAACGCATTCATAGTCATAATGGCGAGTGCTTCCGCGAATTCAGCTCTGGGAACAGAGGTTCTTGCAGTACAGCGGTTGTTCTACAACATCACGCCAAATGGTGCCGCATCTATCTTCCTACTATTTTCAAGCCAGCTCCTTGGCTACGGTATTGGGGGCTTGATGAGGTGTACGTGTATCACCTCAGTTCAATGGACACGTCATCTGACCTGGCTGCCGGCTCTGCTAAGCGGTCCTCTTGTACCCTTCTAAGATGCTATATCCTGGTGTGCTTCCTTTGGTCTCCATGCTTGATGCATTCCATCAGGAGGGGGGTACAATACAATCCATCAAAAATAAAATGAGACTGAAACTGTTCTACACTGCGTTCTTTGCGTGAGTTCTTCCGTAAAGGCATGTGTAAGCGAGTCGCAACTAATCTGGATTCAGAATCTTTATTTGGGAGATCTTCCCCGAATGGATATTCCCTCTACTCACGGGTTTCTCCGTCTTCTGTCTCGCAAATCCAAGATCCGCAGATTTCACACGGGTGTTCGGCGGTTCCAACGGCAATGAAGGATTGGGCATTCTTTCCATTTGCTTTGACTGGCAGTATATCGCCGGAGTAGTAAATCCGCTCACAATCCCGCTGAGAGCCCAAGTAAGTATTCGCCACTCGCTCTGAGTCCCACATCCGAGCTAACATATTGTTCTTAGGTTTCCATGACTATTGGCTATATTTTGTGCATGTGAGGCCTCGGTAATTTATATCGTTGCCACCGCTTGATGTTTCTCGATAGCGTCGTCTTTGTGGCTGTTTACTACAACAACATCTGGGAATCCAAGTCCTTCCCATTCGTAGGTCATACTCAAGTTCGTCGGATCTTCACTGATATGCGTCTACAGCTCGCCCAGATATTATTCTACGAGAATGGCACTGTCTACGACCAGCTTCTCATTCTCAATGATAAATTGGAGGTTGATCCGACCCTGCTTGCCGAGCAGGGACTCCCATTCTATGCTGGGACGTGGGTCACATACTTATTGACATCTAACATCGGGATTGCTGCCACCTTTACTCACTTTTTACTGTGGAACCGAAATGACCTACGCGCAGCGTGGAGTTGGATGAACAAGGACTCGATCAAGCAGATGTGGACAGAATTCGTTTGGCCATTCTGGAAGGCCGACGGCAACAGACAGGTGTCTCCTGACGATGATCTGGACCCCCACTACCGGGAAATGCTCAAGGTATTTTTCCGTTCTATCCAAAATGCTAACGGACGCGCTAATTCCCCTCAGTATCCAGACACCCCGAATAGTTGGTATGGCGTCGTTCTGATGTTCGCAACTATCACTGCCATGGTTATCATGTACAAAACCGATTCAACTCTCCCGTGGCAAGTATAGACAGAAATTTAGCTTCTCGTAATACCTTATCGACCTTCCTTCTCCCTTTCTATAGGTGGGGCTTCGTTGTTGCGTGTTCGCTAGCCGCCGTCTCCATTTTATTCTTCGGGGCACTTCTTGCCATGACTGGCATTAATTTCATCATCCAGCCTTTCGTCCAGATGATCGGCGGATTCTTGCACCCAGGAAAGCCTATGGCTAATATGTACTTTGTACTGTTCAGCTACAGTGAGTCACCAACGCCCGTTTGCGTGCGGCTAGCGGTGCTCATTTTGTGGAAAATTAGATTCTGTAAACCAGGCCGGGCTACTTCTCAGGGACCTGAAGATTGCACAGTGTGAGTTCACATTGTCACCTCATAATCGGTGTCTCATCCCCGCATCTATCAGACACAAAACTCCCTCCTCGCGCGGCGTTCACAGCCCAGATAATTGGCACGTTAATTGGTTCGATTCTGAACTATAGTGCGTCTTTTTCTACTTGCCTCTAGTCTCGGATTCCGGAAATAATGCGTATCAGTCGTGATGAACACTATCATCGACAACCAACGTGACATTCTGTTATCGGTTCAGGGAACGAACATCTGGTCGGGTCAGCAGCCACAGTATTATAATTCTCAGTCCATCGCATGGGGTGGCCTGGCCAATGAGCTCTTCGCGCACGGAAAGCGTTATCAATGGGTCTCGTGGGGCTACGTCATCGGCTTCTTTGTCCCCATTCCGTTCTGGCTCATCCACCGGTTTTACCCAAAACTTCGCGCGGACTACTTATACACCCCGATCATCGCGTGAGTCTAGAATCGTCTCGATCTTCTCTTTTCCGTAGCCGACCTGTTCATGCTCCTTCCGGATAGATACTACATGGGCTGTCTCTGTGCGGGGATAAATTCGTCGGTAACGTCGTACCTTATTGTCGCGTGGTTCTCCCAGTGGTATATGCGCACGCGGCACCCGAAATGGTTCGCAAGATACAACTACATCCTTGCCGCAGGTGCGTTCGTTTATTTATTACTGGCGGTGCGCAATCGTCCTGAGAAGACCACACGTAGCGCTTGATGGTGGAACACAAGTCATGGTGTTCATCCTGTCGTTCGTGGTCCATGGCGCGTCCGGAACGCCCCACCTGTTCCCGCACTGGTGGGGAGCGAACCATAGCGGCAACTACGACCGATGTACAGTCGTAAGTTGATGCCGATTCCGGATATCAGTGTACTCGGGACGATGTCCCACGAAAAGTCATCGGGTGAAGTAATGCATAGCAGAGGTTGTGACGGCCCTGAGAGCGTGTGGTTATTTTTATGGCACGATTTTCATCCCCGTATTCAAATTTAGCATAGTGTTATTATACCCATATATCATCCGTTTCGATGTGACCATAGCGCATTGATACTGTGATATATCTATTCTTGCGTGAAGATCTCCAATGGTGGATACTGAGAAGCGGGGCGTCACTAGTTGCAGGGCGTAGTTAAGAGTCACGGACATTTAATAGGGATTGCTCAATTGACACCATGTGCCTGCCCGCTACGCCGTTCAGTACGCACATGGCACCAACCAAATTGTCCACAACCGATGAGAAGCGCCAGCCGAACCGGCGACATTCTGGAGACAAGGAACGAGCACGATTGTCCCACCAGTGAAGAGAGGTCAGGCAATCCAAGAGGCAAAGAGACGATGGTCATCTCGACGAAAAATGGTCCCACCAGGGTGCTCTTAATGACCTGAAGCTGAGCTAGTATGATGGGCGCATCGTTCATTCCCCGAATGCCCGAGATATGCCTTCGAGAGGCATCCGCTGACCTCACTGCGAAGGAATCGAACCTATATTTTTATGAGTTCTATCATTTAGTAGACCACAGTACCGCAAAACTTTAGTCAGGCGACAGGAAGATCCCAAATGTAAAAAAAGCGGGAAACACAGGCACAAGCAAATGAATCTGATACGTATCGACTCAGATGCAAGCGCTCCAACTCATCAACGTATCAACCCCCAGCTATGCTATACCTTTCCTAGGAGCAGACGGCGCAAGGTCTCACCCTCACTTTAAACCCGTCATGCGTACCCGTGCCAACTGGATCCAGGTTTTCATGCCTGAAGAAGAAAGGAACCCTATCAACTCTGTTTGTAAGGAGACGGATATCTGCCGGGGATTCCCGGCTACCATCGTCATGATGGTCGTATTCGTGCATTTCTCGCAACCGGCCGGCCCACAGTTAGCTCCCAGTTCGTGGAACTGACACTCGGTCATTTCTTGGACTTTTATCACTATTTTATGGAAAGTGAGCATTCACGGACATCGACGGTGTGGTTGGTCCGCTGTGCTCGTAAGTTGCGCGCAAATATGTGGTGCAACATCCTGCCCAAGGTTCTACCGGTTCTATCTTTGGCTCCTGCGCATCTTCCAAGATTAGGGTCTTCCGACTTGTGTTTCCCCAATAATCAGAGGGCCGCATCTTGAAGGTAACATGATTCCCCCACTTATGTGGTCATTGCTATCCAATTCACTTCTCGAATAGGCTGACACTTATTTTGGCTCGAACTTTGGGTACATTTGTGTCACATGACGCAGCGTAGCACCTCTACATGTAACGTATAGTTCATTTCCAAAACAACTGACGCATAATACCTACACCCGCATCCACACAAATATGTACAGTATACGTGTAACCTATGAGACGAATCCGCACTACTACCTTGCCAATACACACACAGATGCCTCACGCGTATATCTGCTCGCGGAAACCAGGCAAGATCTGTGCGGTGCGGTACTCCACATCGTCAACGCGCGCGCCCTTCGTGCGTTGCCACTTCTGCTTCGCGAACGTCCATGCTAGTCAAAGACAGGGGCATTATCAGAAGGACATAAAATCTGGATAGGGTAGTAAGGGACTAGACTCACCCTCAACGGTCGGCACAGGGTTGCCGCTTCGCTCGAACTCATTCTGCGTGAAACCCTCGCGCTGCAACACGGGAGATTCCTTGACCGTTTTCATGACAACGTCGTTGTGCGGGCTGTCGCAGCGACAATATAAGTGAGCATAAACAGCCCTTGCATTGCACGACATCAATCGGTGGGGTCGTTACTCACCGAGAGAAGTAGAGCAGCCCAAGCCGGTCCACGTGTTGCTGATCCTTGGGCGGCGCAACAACGCTAACAAGTATATATTCAGTATACGCGTGAGGGTAGAAAGCGCCATGGGACTTGTACTTATGCACGGTGCTCTTGACATAGCCGCCAGTCAGGAACGAGATGGCGTCGCACGCATTCACAGTAAGCGTCGCGTCCTCCGGCTTAACCCACTTCCACTCGTTCTGGATCGGGTCGCGGATCTGCAGTGCTGCCACGGGCTGCCGAAATAGTAGGGTGAAGCTGCCCAGATCTACACCGCACGGTGCGACCGCAGGTGAGCGTGCCTACGAAGTCACACAGGACTGAGTTCAAGACGCGTACCGGTGTGCGGACGGGACCAGTTGCCAATCACCGCGTTCTCCTCTGGGGTGAACTTGGTATACTTCATGTACCGGAGGTGATCTTCGCTTTTTACCTCATACTTGTGGATGTTGCGGAAGTAGTCCTCGGGTAGTTCGAGAGCAACAGCAAGAAGGGTATGGAGTGGATCCAATACCTCGGAGTGGAGTAGCTAAATATGGCTAGATAAAAAAGGCATCACAAGTCGGGGAATGTGACACACCCTAGCGAACTCCTCAATCTCTTTAATGTTGTCTTGAATGAGTTGGGGGTGATTGTGCTCGAAGTCCCCGTTGAACTCTGCACAATCATGTCAAGTTTGGTATTAAGCCCGATGTTGCTGGTGTGAAACGCACTCGGGATGTTGTAAATCTCTACACGATCCCTGATGCCTGTCTTCGTGTCAAGGCTAAGCAACAGGTGAGTCCGTGACAGGTGAAATGTAGCGCAAATGTGCGTACATGTGACGACCGGCGGGGACGTAGCCATTAAATTTTCCTTGATCTGAGGACCCGGCTTAGTCGGTGTTAATGGTGCGAAGATTTAATGGAGCATGTACCTAGGCCCTCAGGAACATACTTGAGCTTCTCTTCCAGAGGTAGCTCGTAGAGCTCTCTTCCAATCGAAAATTGGCGGTTTACGGCTTCTTGAGAAATGCCAAAGTTCTTGACGTAGAAAAAACCCTTCTCCCGCAGGGCCTTGATGAGGAACTGGGCAAGTTCCTGCTTTCCCTCCGGAGTGCCGTACTTGGAAAGGTCGAGAGTGATAAGCTCGGCCCAGTCGAGATTTTCCTGAGAAAAGTGTTCGATATAATAATTAAATTGCGAACGATGCCCACACTTACTTTTGTCTCTTGGACGAAGGTATAAGAACCTGCAAGAATTGTCGGTCAACGTGGGAACAAGTCAGAGGTAGCGAGCTCGGGCCGTGACCCGTGCCAGTGACGGACCGAGACCAACATGGCCGGGCATGGCAACTTCAGGTTTTTTCCAAGCGTTGGACAGAAAGAATATGTCGTGCGACAGTTAAACGTTAAACGGCCGTATTGGCTTAATATATCTTTTGGACATCTATGAACGAGTTTCTATAATTCTGATGACTGTGGGTGAGATACTTGTCACCATGAGATTATTGTGCCATTTACGGACCGGCGAAGTCACCTCATCAAGCACCTCATACCTCCTCATTCCGATTCGGGATGGCGTGCAACACCACTATTTTTGGCCAGTGCTGGTATCCCTCAGTTGTCTGTTTTCATAGCGCCTTCTAATGCAATACACACTGCGGCTACAGCACAGCTTGGGGTGATCTGAGTGCTCTTGTAGAACTTTTTTCCGCTGCGGAGACCACCATTTCTTCGCCATCCCTGGCGTGCGATTTCCTAACTGCCCCTCGTAGAAGGGTAATTGCGCTATTTTTCCCTCATTCGCGATTCTCACACCTACCGCTGGTTCGGCTAACGCCTCTTATCAGCTGAGGCCAATCCGCATGCTGCCATGAGCGTATTGAATGGCGTTATGGGCAGGCACACGACGTTAACTGAGCAACTTCCATTAAATGCCGGCGGCTCTCAACTACACACTGCATCTAGCGACAACCCAGCCTTTCCGTATCAACCTTTGGACGATATGGGAAACGCCAAGCAAGACGCTCGCCCTTGGTCAAGTTACATCTGGTGCGCCCCTCATTATTATGGTCACTTAACTGCTTTAGTGTCGTTTACATGAAAATACAGGGATTCCTGGAACAAGTCACCGGAGGAACGCAACTTTCTTAGACGACTAGATGGCTGCCTCATCACATATGCAGCCCTCTCCTACTTTAGCAAATATCTTGACCAGCAGAACGTCACTGTGAGCGCATATATGATCCCAAGCTAATAAAGATTTACTTCATAAATGAACGAATTATAGAATGCCTACGTATCTGGGATGAAAGAGGAGTAGGTTATTGCCATCCGTTCTATCTTAGTCTGCGTCTCACAGCACTGGAGAAAGTCTCCAACTTCATGGGAATCAACTCAACTATATCACGACTTCATGGACTGTGGGATATGTTATAGGGCAGATTCCGTCAAAGTGAGCGACATTGTTGTCTTTTCAAGTGCTAGCTCACAAAGTATCTTTTGTAGTCTGTTTATTACTCGCATCAGACCATCAATATGGGTAAGTTGGGTGCCTTTTCGTGCTGAAATTCCTTAATGCCACTACTCTAGATACCTACAATGGAGTTGATTTGGAGTTCTCTCACGATGTGTCTCGCGCTCAGCAAAAACTTTTCAACCCTCTGCGCAATCCGCTTCCTAGTTGGCTTGGCAGAGTCAACTTTTTATCCCGCCATACAGGTGGGCCCAAATTGTTTTCCCGTGATAAGGCGGTGATGACATTCAATCGTCCGGCGTAGTACGTTATCGGAAGCTGGTACAAAAATGAAGAGCTAGCGAAGAGATCCTGCATATTCCATGTGAAGATGTTGAGCACTTCTTCTGCTCTAATGACTTACGATTTGTGGCCCTCATAGACAGCTAGCGCAGTGGGCCCAATGGTCAGCGGTTTTTTGCAGGCGGTAAGTATCTATAGAACTGATCGACGACATCGTTCGTATTCACAGTTTGTTCTGTAGGGTGTCTATAATGGCCTTAACGATAGAGGTGGTATCGCGGGATGGAAATGTGAGCTTACATCTCTTTTCTACTTCATGTACGAGTCGAATTTGCCTTTTCTCAGGGCTTTTCATCATCGACGGGGTCATTACCATCCCTATCGCGCTGCTTGGTTACGTCATGATGCCGGATTTGCCAACGACTACCAAGCCATCCATCTTCTATACTCAGGAACAGCTCGAAATTGCAATAAAGCGGATGGAGTCAGTGGGACGAAAGCCCCCCGAGAAGTTCACCAAGGAAAAGGTGTGACTTGGGTTCAGATGTGCCGACATCTTGCGGCTGCTCATACGATTGTATAGATTCTCGGCTTTTTTTCTACATGGCATATATACTCACTTGTGCCCCGTGAGTTCTCTATATCCACCACCTCTACTCTGGCACTGACATGAGTCGATCGTTCAGTCTATGTCCTGGTACGGTCTCATACAGTCGCTGCGACCTGGTACTAATCGTGTCTCCAGTTTAACAACGGCACCGGCGGGGTGACGTCCATGATTTTCTGGTAATGTCCCCTGCTCATCTCGCGATTAGCTTATCGTCTGATGCGGTGTCATAGGCTGAAGAGTTTCAACAAACCCGGGCACGTCGTCTATACCGTCGGACAGATCAATACGTATCCCCTTGGTATATACTCCCTGCAGATCATCACAAGTAGGTCTCGATACTCTGTTCGGCAGCAGAGTGCTGATGTCGATGGAAAGCCCTAACATATGCCTGGTGGAGCGATGCGGTCGTGGCTCGCTGGCCACCAGTGCTTTTTGCCGGGGTAGGCAGCGAAGCACTCTCATCGTTCGCATTGCTCATGTTCGGTAGGTATGGTCAATGATAACCTATTCCGTTCTTGCAGCAACGCCGGTATATACTCACATCGCGCGGTATGAGACCATTTCATATTCCCAGATCCAGAATCTAATCGCCGTTACCGCCTAGACGCTGGACATTTTATTACTTTGTAAGAGGACGCCGAACTTGAACTCGCATCCGGTGACGTTCCTTGACTAATGCCGTAGACCGGTTGCCTGGGAGGATTATCGGGCCTGATCATGGCGTGGGTGAACGAGCTCAACAGCCATGACAACGAGAGCACGCACTTTCCTCCGCACCTCCGTGAAGACCAAGGCGGGACTGACGTTGTTCTATAGAACGCGCTTTCGTCGTCGCGTCTTGCAACATGTTCGCTTATGTGTTTCAAGCCTGGTTGCCCATGTGAGCTATCTACCATTTGTCCCATCGCGCAATTACTAACCACGAGCCGACTTCTTCAAGTGTCATATTCCCTCAGGTACAACAACCGCGGTATGTGATTCTGCAGTTTCGCCGGCTAGAATTAATGGCGACGGATCTGCAGGGTGTTCGTGGGCAATGTCACGACTGCTTGCATCAACCTCTCAATGAGTACGTATACAATGCATTTCCCGCGGATGCCTTGACTTACGTATGCTAAAAGTCATGGCTGCGCTGATAACGCTGTCCTTCCAGCGTCGCGATCAGCGGCGCGCAGCAATGATCGAGGTAAAAATACCCAGTGACGTCACGGAGGACGACGGCCATGAGGGCACAAAGAGCGTCGACACAAAGAGGCGGACAGAGGAAGGGGTTCCTTAGCTTGGGCCCGAGCTCGAGCTCGAATCTCTTGCTATAAGGTCGCCTTGTGAATTTGTGGATTGATTTCGAATGTATTTCGTGCCGAAAGGAAATGCTCTTTTACAGTAGACAAAATCCCTGCCTTGGCTTTGAGGTGGTGATTTGGTCTTTCTCCGCAAGGGCGTCTTGGTCGACGTATTGTCCTCGCGATGTTGCGGTCGCATCTGCTCATTTGGCTAGGAACGCCGCAAAATTTTATGGGTGTGAACCAGAACAGCGTGATTGTGGCCACATGTCCATAGGACTGTGACTGCTTTGAGTGATTGTCACCTCCACTTGTGCGCGATGTCACCGAACACCCTCAATTCTTGATATAAGAAGTGATGTCTGAGAACTTCAGCAAGATACATCGCCCAAAGGCATAGTCGAGAAATGACTTACCACTATTCAAAGCCGATTCCACCGCCCTCCTCAGTACGCAGTCCAGCTCCGACTTCTCTTCCCGGCCCTCGCATAACTTCTGAATATATCTGACGGCACCGGAAACCGCGGCGAAGGGCACCAGACATGAAACAGAATGCGGTGTGTGTGCTGGTCCGCGCTCCTCCCTTTACCAGTTTACTGGCGAATCTGCGCAAGTACGTCAAGTCCGGCCTGTGCGCGATTCGGGCTGCGGCCGAGCCGAGGCACACGCCGATACCGAACGATCGGCCTGAAGTGGCAATGTCCGCGCTCGGCTCTTCCGCAGGCGTTCACGGCGGCGTGCGCCTGCTGCCGCAGACAGTCGTCTGGGCCAGCCCAAAGCAGCAGGACCAAGGCGTCGCGTGGGATAAGTGGCTGTGCCATGCCTCCAAGCAAAGCGCCATCGTGCTGACGGAGCGCAACGCGCGTGAGATGTTCGAGCTCGATGACGCACCGCTCCCTCCCGTCTACGCGTGCGCTCGACGGTGTTGCGCACCTCTGGCTGATAAGGAATGAGAGGTAACTAACGTAATAGTCCCACCAGTGAGGGGGAGTTAGGCAATCCAAGAGGCAACCATACGTCAACGAAGGCGAAGAGACGATGGTCACCCCAACGGAAAATAGCCCCACAAGGGTACTCCGGATGGCCCGAAGTTGAGCTAGTATGATAGGGACATCGTTTCTTCCCCGAATACCCAAGATACGCCTCCGAAGGCATCCGCTGACCTCACTGCGAAGGACTCGAACCTATGTTTCCATGAGTTCTACCAAGCAAATCCGCTGACGAAACTTTAGTCGGGCAGCAGGAAGACCCCAAATGCTAGAGAAAAGGGGGGAAACATAGGCGCAAGCCAACAAATTTGATACTAGTACCGACCCAGAGGCAAGACAGCAAAGACATCGATCATTGGACCAACGACAGCATTGCCTTAACAGGTACAAACTCCCCAGGACTCAAACGGAGGTCGACGACTCGACGCCCCTATCTCGCCACCACACACTACAGCAAGCGGCCCAACTTATCAGCGCTCAGCCCCCAGCTATTCCATACGCTTCCTACGAGCGGCCAGTGCAAGGTCCTGTCCTCACTTGAAACCCAGGAGGTCATGCGTAACCGTGCCAACTGGACCCAGATTCTCATGCCTGAAGAAAAAGGGTTGCAATGTTTGTTTGAGGACGGATATCTGCTGGAGAGATTCGGCTACCGTCGTCACAATAGTCGTTTTCATGCATACTCGCGACCGACCGACCCACAGTTGGCCCCTAGTTCTTACCTTCATCTATTGGAACTGACTCTTGGTCATTTCTTGGGCTTTTATCGCTACTTTATCGGAAGTGAGCATTCACGGGCGTGAACTCATCGTTGGTGTGGTCGGCCCACCGTGCTCGTGGGTTGTGCGCAAATATATGGTGCGACATCCTGCCCAGGATTCTGCCGGTTCTGTCATTGGCTTCCGCGTGCTTTCCGACCTTGGGGTCTTCCGACTTTGGGACTGTCCGACTTGTGCTTCCCAAATAATCAGAGGGCCGCATCTTGGGGATAACATGGTTCCCCCACTTTATATACGATCTCCGCTTGTCCCCCGTATATATCCTCACACATAATGAGGTCACCCGAGTGATTTCGACAGGATTGGCAGAGTAGACGCGGGAATTTTTGGCCGTTGCGGTAGCTCTTCCCACCACACAGGACGCAGACTCCCAGCGGCATGGTGTAATGGCAATTTTTTTTCGTATGTCTTGTGGTAAGTGCTCATGCTCAGTAGTCACTGACGGTTGTTGCTATCCAATTCACTTCTTGAACAGGCCGACACCCCATACCTTTTATTGAATCAAATATTGGGTACATTGGATCACGTGACCCAGTGTAGCACTTCTCTACAAGTACATTGCCAAAACTAATGACGCGCAACAATACACAGTTGTCTCACGTGTATAATGGCTCGCGGAAACCAGGCAAGATCTGTGCGGTGCGGAACTCCTCATCCTGGACGCGCGCGCCCTTCGTGCGTTGCCACTTCTGCTTCGCGAACGTCCATGCTAGATAAAAGCAGGACATTATCAGGAGGACAGAACATAGGGTAAGGGTAGTAAAGGGCTAGACCCACCCTCAACGGTCGGCACGGGGTTGCCGCTCCGCTCAAACTCATTCTGCGTGAAACCCTCGCGCTGCAACACGGGAGATTCCTTGACCGTGCTCAAGACAATATCGTTGTGCGGGCTGTTGCCGACCGACGGGGCGCCAAATACAAATGAGCATGGACAGTCCTTGCATTGCGTGACATCGAACGGTGGGGTCGTTACTCACCGAGAGAAGTAGAGCAGCCCAAGCCTGTCCACGTGTTGCTGATCCTTGGGTGGCGCAACAACGCTGAGGAGCATATACTCAGTACAAGTATGAGGGTAGAAAGCACCATGCGATTTGTACCGATGGACGGTGCTCCTGACATAGCCGCCAGTCAGGAACGAGATGGCGTCGCACGCATTCACAGTAAGCGTCGCGTCCTGCGGCTTAACCCACTTCCACTCGTTCTGGATCGGGTCGCGGATCTGCAGTGCTGCCACGGGCTGCCGAAACAGCAGAGTGAAGCTACCCAGATCTAAGCCGCGCGATGCGACCGCAGGTGAGCGTGCATGGGAAGTCACACAAGACTGAGTTCAATACGCGTACCGGTGTGCGGACGGGACCAGTTGCCGATCGCCGTGTTCTCCTCTGGGGTGAACTTGGTATATTTCATGTACCGGAGGTGGTCTTCACTTTTCACCTCATACTTGTGGATATCGCGGAAGTAGTCCTCAGGTAGCTCGAGAGCGACAGCAAGAAGGGTATGGAGTGGATCCAATACCTCGGAGTGGAGTAGCTAAATATGACTCGATATAGAAAAAAGGAATCACAAGTCCAGGAAGGTGACACACCCTGGCGAACTCCTCGATCTCTTTGATGTTGTTTTGAATGAGTTGCGGGTGATTGTGCTCGAAGTCCCCGTTGAACTCTGCACAATCATGTCAAGTTCGGTATTAAGCCCGATGTTGCCGGTTTAAAACGCACTCGGGATATTGTAGACCTCTACACGATCCCTGATACCTGTCTTCGTGTCAAGGCTAAGCAACAGGTGAGTCCGTAATAGGTGAAAAAGTAGCTTAAATGTGCGCACATGCGACGACCAGCGGGTACGTAGCCATTACATTGGCCTTGATCTGAGGACCCCACCTTCGTTAGTCGGTGTAAACGATATAACGAGTTAATGGAGCACGCACCTAAGCCCTCAGGAACGTACTTGAGCTTCTCATCCAGAGGGAGTTCGTAGAGCTCTCTTCCAATCGAAAATTGGCGGTTTACGGCTTCTTGAGAAATGCCAAAGTTCTTGACGTAGAAAAAACCCTTCTCCCGCAGGGCCTTGATGAGGAGCTGGGCAAGTTCCTGCTTTCCCTCCGGAGTGCCGTACTTGGAAAGGTCGAGAGTGATAAGTTCGGCCCAGTCGAGATTTTCCTGAGAAAAATGCTAAATATCATATTCGGATTCCGTACGATGCATACTCTCACTTTTGTCTCTTGGACGAAGGTATAAGAACCTGCAAGAATTGTCGGTCAACGTGGGGGAACAAGTCAGAGGTAGCGGGATCGGGATCGGGCCGTGACCCGTGCCAGTGACGGACCGAGACCAACTTGGCCGGGCATCGCAACTTCAAGTTTGAGCCAAGCGTTAAACTGAAAGAATCTGTCGTGCGACTATTGAACAGCCGTATTGACTTAATATATATATCTTTCGGACATCCACGAACTGGTTCTGATGACTGTGAGTGAGATACTTGTCACCATGAGATTATTGTGCCATTTACGGACCGGCGAAGTCACCTCATCAAGCACCTCATACCTCCTCATTCCGATTCGGGATGGCGTGCAACACCACTATTATTGGCCAGTGCTGGTATCCCTCAGCTGTCTGTATTCATACCATCTTCCAAAGCGATGCTATAGCTCAGCTCTGAATAATCTGAGTGCTCTTGTAGAACTTTTTTCCGCTGCGGCGACCATCATCTCTTCGCCTTCCCTGATGTGCGATTTCCTAACTATCTCTCGTAGAAGGACAATTGCGTTATTTATCCCTCATTCGCGATTCTCCCGCATACCGCCGGTGCAGCTAACGCCTCTCTATCCGCCGAGGGCAATTCGTATACTGCCATGAGCGTACTGAACGGCGTTATGTACAGGTAAACGACGTTAACTGAGCGACTTCCATTAAATACAGTAATGTCGAACGGAAGCTTTAAGGTGAGGATATAACAACTGGAAGGTAGCACGCTCGCACATATCTTATTCAGTGCAACTAACCCGTCCTCGCCAAACTGACCTTAAATGCGTGGTGAGGAGGCACCTGATCTTCTCTGAGCAATTGAGTCGCTGCAGTTTGTTGCGTTTGGGAGCAGTCCAATAAATTTATACGTCCCATTGATAGTACTGGTCGGCCTTCTCAAATATACTGCCCACATCCTGGTACTTCCCTGCCCTGAAGCGGGAGTCACGGCAGCGTAGCGATATGTCAAGTATTTGGGAATTCCGGGGCACGGTTGCACTAGGGTGAGGGGACACGCAAGTCAGCACCTACCACGTCATACAGCGATGAGGACCAAGTTTCATTTCGACTTGGCATCATGGTCGACTCCATGAGAGCCAATGTCCCTCGAGTCTGGGTATCCCTTCAGCCCTCGAAAGGCCCCATTGCGATGCACGGAAGATTGAGGGTAGGAAATGAATGTTCGTGCGTGTGCCCGTAAGTGAGTTTCAGCCGAGTCAAGTAGTAACTGTTGAAAAAATTGGGTTCGGGCGTCATCGAATCAACTTGTGAGGGTTATGTATTTTCCCAAGAGGAATTGCCGCATTGATGTTGCTCAGAAGCTCCGAGAACGTTGGTTTAATCCCTTTGTTATGACGCATCACGTGCTACTCGACGGTATGTCCTACAGTTCCTTTCCGGCGCCGTGAGAACCGTGACCCACGAGTCCAAAGTCAGCCAACGCCGGAAATAAAAAGACACACAAGTCCCGCGTGGCGAACAGGGTCCCATCCAGTGATGGAACCCCATCATTGTTGCAGCCCAGTTAGAACCATATGTGACTCCGTTGAGGCCGCGAGGCCGTAGCCGTACAGCCGGGGTTGAGGAAGCCGCGTAGTTGCAAGCTGGGGATCATTCAGCAGCGAGATTGTGCTGGCCATGGTCTGTACGTTGGCCGACAGCTGGACGATGCCGAACTGAATGAGGAAGGGAAGACGCACAGGTATCGAGCAACTTGTGCCGTCCACACGAAAGGCTTAACCGTCGACGAAGATCGCGGATCTAAGTGCCAGTATAGCAATGTCGGGGATATCGCAGCCCGCGGGACTGCACTGTGTGTCATTGAGACGGGGGAGGATGGGAAGCCGTACCGCTCAAGCCATGAGTTGACGAGTTTTAGCGGGCTCAGCAATCTAATCCTTGAATAGTGTGCGCCATATCTGCAACGGTGCCAAGGCATACATGAGTACATGCGCGCGCAGATGAGAGAGGAATGCCCGGGACCACTGTCTACATACTCTACGAGGTCAGTGATCCTAGGAACCAGGTCGTAGAGCGTGTTCAATTAAAGGGTTTGAGTGCAACGTGGAGATCGATGGTAGTGCCTGTGGGAGCGCCACCGAGGTTAGCCCAGTTGGTCGGGACGGCACCCCACATGAGCTTCACATGGATGTTATTCCGATGTGGTGGGAATGGCGTTGCGAGGTCGAGGTGTTGGCAAGTGAAACACTCTAGGAATGCGGATCGAACCGGGAAAGTCCGACGCGAACCATCGATCGATCAAGGTTGGGACCAAATCGATCAACACCTCTTGCTTCCGTCGCTACAATGGACACTCAACAAACCCATCGTCGAATTCCAAATATCAGGTTCCGAGTGCTCATCATAGGAAGGGCAAATGCGGGAAAGACATCGATCCTACAAAGAGTCTGTGAAACCACGGAGAGCCCCATTATTTACCGGGGAAAAGAGGAGGTACGAGGTCCAACCATTATGTCTGCGAGTCTGATCTCACTGCCCACCAGGTCAAACTTGACCCATCCATGGATGTTAGTGTCGATAGTCCTTCCTTTTGGTTTATTCTAAACATGGAGCCAGCGAGGCGAGCACACGATTGACGACGAGCTTGTGTTCTCTAACCATACAGGCTATGTCTTTCACGATTCGCGTGGAATCGAGTCAGGTAGCACAGAGGAACTCGAGATTTTGCGGGAATTTATTCGACGAAAGTGTGGAGAAAGGCGATTGCGAGATCGATTGCATGCAATATGGTTTGGATTCTTGAGTGTTCACGATTACGACTACTTACTGGCGGTCACGTATTGAGGTACTGTGTCCCAATGGACAACCAACGACCGAGCCTGGATCTCAAATTTTACAAGGGCATCTGCCCTGACCAGAATGGTGCGCCGTTATAAACACTCATGACTGAAATTAACGCATCACTTTGAAGTTCCCGTCATTGCTGTATTCACGAAACATGACCAGTTCATGCGGAATGTGGAAATGCATTTGCTGGATTACCCAGATGAATACCCAAATGATAGCGACATATCTGAAGTGGCGGAGGGACAATTTCGAGAGTACTACCTACGTCCCCTTGGTGATGATGTTAGATTTGTGCGATTAGAAAGTAGGTTCAATGTCTAACTCCGGCTACACGCTGACGTTCTCCGGCAGAAATGCACATTCAAAATAGGCGCTGCGACGATCTTATTGTGGAGACCGCTGCAGCATTGAATGAGGACGTCACCGCGTTGATGCTTTTAGCTGTGCAAAAGGATAATATAGGATTGAGTGTCAAAATTGCTCTGAAGCGGTGAGTACGCCAGTTGAAGAGGCGAGGTGACCGACAATCTCAACAAACATTGCAGTGCCTATTCACGTACTGGCACTGGGTTGGAGATCAGACGCGTCGTTCAGGAATGTCTTATTGCATTTCCATATATCTGGGCAAGTTTTCACAGTGTTGATTTGTGATACAATCCTCATGACGCTTGATGTCGTTCAACTCATAGATGGTGAGTGCCAGATCTTACTCATCCTTTTCGGGTTGACTGACCGGTGGGCTGCTCTCCAGTATGTGAGTGGCTGGGGTGCCTCGCTTCGTTTCAAGCCTGCTGACGACGCCTGTCCACGGCTCTCCAGTTGGTGAGTGGCTGGGGTGCCTCGTTTCGTTTCAAGCCTGCTGACGACGGCTGTCCTCGGCTGTCCAGTTTGTGAGTGGCTGGGGTGCCTCGCTTCGTTTCAAGCCTGCTGACGACGGCTGTCCTCGGCTGTCCAGGATGTGAGTGGCTGGGGTGCCTCGCTTCGTTTCAAGCCTGCTGACGACGCCTGTCCTCGGCTGTCCAGGATGTGAGTGGCTGGGGTGCCTCGCTTCGTTTCAAGCCTACTGACGACGGCTGTCCTCGGCTCTCCAGTTTGTGAGTGGCTGGGGTACCTCGATTCGTTTCAAGCCTGCTGACGACGGCTGTCCTCGGCTCTCCAGCATGTGAGTGGCTGGGGTGCCTCGCTTCGTTTCAAGCCTGCTGACGACGCCTGTCCTCGGCTCTCCAGTTGGTGAGTGGCTGGGGTGCCTCTCTTCGTTTCAAGCCTGCTGACGACGCCTGTCCTCGGCTGTCCAGGATGTGAGTGGGTGGGGTGCCTCGCTTCGTTTCAAGCCTGCTGACGACGCCTGTCCTTGGCTCTCCAGTATGTGAGTGGCTGGGGTGCCTCGCTTCGTTTCAAGCCTGCTGACGACGCCTGTCCTCGCCTCCCCAGTCTGTGAGTGGTTGGGGTGCCTCGCTTCGTTTCAAGCCTGCTGACGAAGGCTGTCCTTGGCTCTCCAGTTGGTGAGTGGCTGGGGTGCCTCGCTTCGTTTCAAGCCTGCTGACGACGCCTGTCCTCGCCTCCCCAGTCTGTGAGTGGTTGGGGTGCCTCGCTTCGTTTCAAGCCTGCTGACGACGCCTGTCCTTGGCTCTCTAGTTGGTGAGTGGCTGGGGTGCCTCGCTTCGTTTCAAGCCTGCTGACGACGCCTGTCCTCGGCTCTCCAGTTGGTGAGTGGCTGGGGTGCCTCGCTTCGTTTCAAGCCTGCTGACGACGCCTGTTCTCGGCTCTCCAGTCTGTGAGTGGGTGGGGTGCCTCGCTTCGTTTCAAGCCTGCTGACGACGCCTGTCCTCGGCTCTCCAGTCTGTGAGTGGCTGGGGTGCCTCGCTTCGTTTCAAGCCTGCTGACGACGGCTGTCCTCGCCTCTCCAGTATGTGAGTGGCTGGAATGCCTCGCTTCGTTTCAAGCCTGCTGACGATCCCTGTCCTCGCCTCTCCAGTTGGTGAATGGCTGCAGTGCATCGCCGTGTTTTGAGCCTACTGATGACCCCTGTCCTCGGTTTTCCAGTCTGTCAGTGGCTGCCCACCTTGCTGCGCTTTGCCCCTACTGATGACCCCTGCCCTTCACCCCCCATTCATTATACATCCCTGACCTACTAGAACGTTCGTGCATGTTCTCCTTTCGAGCCTGCTGACGATGACGACCTTTGGTTCTCCAGTCTGTAAGCGCTCCTCGTCCATTCACTCACCATAAACAGAAATCTCACTTCTTTTATAAGGTGAAGCAGGTCATGTCGCTGCCCTTTATCCAAAATGTTTTATCTCCGTATTACAGTCAACTGTCTCTGGCTTATGATATTTACTTCTCTAGTTCACCACCACGGGTCTTAGCGGTCATCACTTTGTCCTTGGTATTTTATTTTATTTTTCATTTTTAGAGTGTAGCTAACTATTGTGGAAGCTGTTGTACTTATCTTAAAGCATGCCACTTTCTTAAGACTCGAGGTCGTATACCCTAAATCTGCTCTCACTCGCGCGGAGCTGGAATATAACGAGGCGAATATTGACTTGAGAATTCAGCAATTCCTTACAGCCTCTTCTGAAGAACACAGTGTTGAGCTATTTGCGGGCTTTATTATGGATACTGATATTGGTATGTTTAGTCTTGCATCCGTTAGGATTATACCTCATCAAGTTTTCAGTGCCTTCTCTGTCCTCGGTGTCGGAAACACATGTGCATAGAAAAGATGGCCGATTTCAACAGATTTTGGGACGATTATTCACACGCAAGTCTATCTCCTTGCCGAAGTTGGGGAACACCACAGGGGGGGATGAGTAGATCAAATGTGGAGTGGAACAGGAGTTGCGTAGTTGAGGCAGGTTTCATGATGATGTGTACGATATACTTGATCTTTGTGCGTGTGCATTGTTGTCGTAGCTTCACCGAGCTGGTTTCCGTTCATGAGAGGAGGGTGGATTACTATAGTATATAAGACCAACAAAAATTCGATTCTCCCCAGCTGCGTTTAGAACCATCCCTGCCACTTGCTACAATCTGGGAAGACTCGGAGCTGTCGGGATACTGTTCGGCATCCCATTTCCTCCCCTCACTATACAGTACTTTCTAGCCATGCAACAATAGTTTTAGGTCTTGAAACTCCTTTCACTTGTGCCACCACTGTTGTTATGTTGAAGTGGTGTGCGCACATGCACACTATATTGCGGTGTTGGGAATTGACCACACTTTATGTGTGAGTGCGTGTTATTTAATGCCGAAAGAAAATGCTCTTGTACCGTAAACAAAACCTCTGCCTTGGCTTTGAGGTGGTGAGTTGGACTTTCTCCACAAGTGGATCCTCATCATATTGTCCACGCGGTGTTGCGATCGCATTTGCTGATCTATCCAGACACGTCGCCAGTCTTTGTGGGTGTGAACCAGCACGATTGTGGCCACATATCCACTGGACTGCGGCTGCTTTGAGTGATTGTCACTTCCGCTTGCGCGCGATGCCATCAAACATTCTTTATATAAAAAGTGATGTTTGCGAGCTCCAGCAGGATACATTGCCCAAAGGCATACTCGACAAATGGCTTACCACTATTCGAACCCGATCCCACCACCCTCCTCAGTACACAGCCCAGCTCCCACAGTGGACGACCTATCTTCCTGGATCTCGCATGATCTCTACATATATCAGACGGCGCCGGAAACCACGGCGCAGGGCACCGAACATGAAACCGAACGCGGCGCGTGCTGGTCCGCGCTCCGCCCTATAACGGTGGATCTGCGCGAGCGCATCAAGACTGGTCTACGCGCGGTTCGGGCTGCGACCGAGCTGAAGCACATGCCGATACCGAATGACCGGCCCACAGCGGCATTCTCCGCGCTCGGTGCCTCCACAGGCGCACACGACGGTGCGTGCCTGTTTTTCGCACAGATGCCCCCCGACCTGCCGCCCCCGACGGTCGTCTGGGCCAGCCCGCAGCAGCAGGGCCAAGGCGTCGCGTGGGCCCAGTGGCCGTGCCATGCCTTTACACACTGTATCATCGTGCTGACGGAGCGCAACGCGCGTGCAATGTACGAGCTCGACGACGCACCGCTCCCACCCGTGTACGCGTGCGCGCTCGACGGTGTTGCGCACATCTGGCTGGTCGTGCCGCCGCGCTGTAAGCTCTCAGACGCGCGGGAGCGGCTGGTCCTGAGCGACGCGCAGATGCGCGCCGCGGTAAAGTTTGCAGATGTGGCGGGGACGGTCCCGGAGGATGACGCGGGCGGTGCTGGACCGATGCTGCTCGCGTGTGCAGAGGGGGACGAAGTCGACATCGCCGCGCTCGCCGTCTTGCTGCTCGCGCGCCGTTCCCGCCCCACTGTCGGGCAGGGGCACGCTCCGTCGCCGGACCGCCGCTGCCGCCAGCGTGGTGAGCGCGCTCTGGCTCGTTGCGGGCCGATGTACCAGGTAGCGCGCCTACTCGAAGACGACCCGGGCGTTTCTCTCGTCTGGAAGGGATTGTTGGGCTGGGAGGACGTGGAGCGCGTGCAGGCAGTGCTCTGGACTTGTGATTGGGGTTGCATTTGAGGGTATTGGTTGCGCGATACGGCAGGAACAGCAGGTTTACAGCCGTTTTCTAAACGATGGAGCACTAGTCCAAAATGAGTTGGGTAGCAGCATTTCGGAAACTCCCATCGGCAGAAGTGCCGGGGGCTTACCTTTTTTACAATATTTATTTTTTGAATTAAATACCGAGAAAAACGTAAAGTGACTATAGTCACACACACAGACAAATGAGGCATCCTGAGGTTAATTAAATGGTGACTCAGTGCTGGCTACACTAAAAATGAAAATGAGTCTGAAATTGTCACTTACACACAGTATTTTGTAGCAATAAATCTAGTTTAATGCTGAGTCCATTCCATTTATGGGTGGCTTCCTGCCCTGAATATAGTGCCAACATTTACCTGGGAGCTACCGAACATGAGACAGAGCGGCATGCAAAAAATCTAGGTGTTTTGACATAATATATCCTCGGCAGTGTTGCCAAGTGACCCAGTAATGACAGCCAAAGCGTCCTAGGTTGAGCTGGCATCCGTCCAGAGGATGGTGAGGGGTCTGCTTGATCACCCAAGGGACCATTGCCACTGGCTATCACGCTTCAGTCCCCAATGTGCAGAGACTTGATCTTAAGGGTTACATTCAGGTGTGCATGAAATAACACCACAATGGGAACCTGTAGCAGAACAGGACACATATAAGACCAGGTGGAAATGGCCTCATGATTCACTGTGCATGCCCCCACGAAACGCTGGGTCCCCTCTGGCACAGCAATGTGACTGACTCTGAGGCTATGATGTGAATAACCTCATGATTCACTGTGCATGCCCCCATGAAACGCTAGGTCCCCTCTGGCACAGTGATATGACTGACTCTGAGGCTGTGATGTAAATGTCCTCACGTAGCAACCAAGTTGGCCCAGGAGGTGTTTTATGTTTGACTGGTGACTCGATTATAAATTATGCTCCAGCTCAGAATAATGCAACAAATTGATTGAGATTTTCAAAAAAAGAAAACATGTTTTGCAAGTGACAATTAAAGAATCCCCACAATCCCCTGCATAGACCCAATCGTACTGAGTGTCCATGTAATCCCATCATCACCAGTGCCAGCGCCCTCTATTGCCTCACCTGTGAAATCAGTGAGGAAAGGATTCACATTGGGGACAGATTTAAACTTTGCATGGTCTTGTTCGAGTGTCTCCTCAATATACCTGTGATAGCAACCTGTCATGTCGGTAACAGCAAAATAAAATAAACCAAACATACTTTGTCCATCCAGGTGAATTCCATGATGTTCCAAGTTGGTCCAGCTGCATGTGAGCAGCAAACCACTTCTCAACCATCAACTAGAAGTCACTCCCCTTTAGATGAGGCATGGCTATCAGTGCATTGCCACACCTGCACTTCTTGCCACGCTGAGATGTGGTACCTGACATGGCACTGGATGGCTGCAAGCTGTCCTCAGTTCCTGGGGAGTCAGGTTGGGTGCTTGTGCTCCGGCTTGCACTGTCAGTGTGGTTTGGTAACTTGTCATTGTCATTGTCGTCTTGACCCACTCCGTCTAAGATTTGTGGGTGCTCTAAGGCAAATCGGCACTATATACACAAGTCAGAGGATTATTGGTGTTGCTGGATGGAGTACATACCAATAGAGCAACGTGAATGATAAATGGAAGCCTAAGTGATACTCAGCTGGGTAAGGAAGACGTGAACCGATTGGTGATGTTGATTACAAAGTCGTCAAGTGTCAATGTGTTAGGACCAATGACACTATCACGTAGCTTTGAACTGTATCAGTAATTGTATGAAATATAGATGTCGCACTCACCATTTCTTGGTATGCATTTTGCAAACTTGAGCAAGTATGCTGGATGGTGGACCCAAGAAGTCGTTGACGGGCCAAGTTGCCAAAGATATTGAAGAAGCGGAGCTCCTTCTGCTTATCACGGACCTTGACCTAAATACGAAGTCAACAAGCTTGTCTGTGTGTTTTGGGCCTAAGGTAGAGGTACTTACCTCAACGTCAATGCTCATTTGGGTATAATGCACCTGGTTGGGATCGAGGAGCAACTCCCCAGTGACGAGGCGGATGTTCATCTTACAAGTCAGTCAGCAGATGGGTCAAGCAATAAAAGTGAACGTACCTTCTGTTCCGGTGTGAGTGCAAATGACTCCTCAAAGCGAGTGTGAATATCAGACATCATTGCTTGGTCAGCATGGCAAGAATCTGAAATAGCATGGCATTCTTTGAGTATTGCATACATGAGTCCAGTCTGATAGACAGAGAACTGCATATGTCCCTTTGTCATGTCTGGCACCATCTGATTGCTGGTTAGTGAATGTGGTAACCAACATTCAAGTGTAACATACCTTTGGAACAGAGTGAAGGCTACTTCGATAGTCTTCATCCGCTGCCAAAAACCCCATGGACTGAGCAACAGCTTCGATGAAGGTGGTGCTGATCATGGGATCATGCTCCATACTTGTCGTGATCTGGCTCACCACAGACTTACTTTTCTTTTTACCTTATCGCTTTCCTTATCCTCGGACTATCTCAGAGTACTAACCTGTTGACTCATTACCATGTACGCTCTCTTACTCCGATTCCCCTTCTCCCCTTTTCCCCTTTTGTGCTCCCCATTGTTCCCTGTTCTACCCTCTTCCCCATTCGCGTTGCCTTTTGTTCTCTATTATAGTATCCCCTTCATGGGACGGACATGGAGTAGCTACCTATATAAGCTCGACCACTTGTGTGCTTATTCCCTAGTCTTGTCTTCATTTATCATACTAGCGAATACCAGACCTGTCCACTCCTCTCTGTGTGCTTCCTTCTCGTCGTCTTACCACCACTGTCGGTCTTCCCTTAGTTGGGAGCCACTTTGAAGCTTTGCGCTTGTGCTATAACAACGCGCACACACACCCAGACCCTAAGTCGTTCAACTTAGTCCCTCGTACCTTTGGCCTTCTGGCCGAAGCCCCTTGTACCTTGTCACTAAGTCCATTGACTTAGCTCCCTTTGAACCCTTGTTCCTTGGTTGTCCTTCGTGGACCTTCGTCTCCTAGAACTCCCTCGGTCCTTGTTATCCTTACCAAGCACCTTGCTCTCGTACTCTGTCCCTGTCCCCTCGTACCCTTGGTGCACGTCGCACAGTAGGGCCCTGCTAGGCCTTAACAATACTGGTGTCGAAATCTTGGAAGTCTGGTGGTAGCTCCGAGATGTTGGGCAGGGATGTCAACATCCAAGGCCGTGGCTGGGTAGGAGCTGGCATAATGTCTAGATGCATAACAGTGGATTAGTTTGTACCTCTAGAGTGGTGCAGTACTCACGCTGTAAACTTCTGTTAGACACACTAAGGAGACCTGGTGCATATTCTGGACCACAGGTCGGTGTACTCCTCTAAGTCATTAGGGCTGCTTGAGTGTTGTGGAAATGGCTCCTGGAGGGGGTGGAATGTTCCCGGGTGAGAGTTGATGCTATAGAGGGAGTGGATAGGAAGAAGGGTGCATCCATGAGTGAAACATGCAAAGGTGTGGTTGGTGTGCTGGCAGGTCTGGTTGTTGAAAGGAATTTTTTTTTGGGTTCACTTGGTTGTCAGCTTTTGCCTTTCTGCTCGGGTAGATATATTTTTATCAACACAGTATCAGCGCACATGAGTTCAGATCAATTATCACAGAAATACAGAGGCATATCGGCTTGGTGACCCAGCCCTTCCTCCACTGCTAGCCCGCCCTCTTCCTAGTAAACTCCTCCCACCCAGATTAAGTCGCTTGCGTGAATCAACTTCTTGCTGTGCACTGTTCACAATTACTAAGTCCCAGTTGATTGACCCAATGTTAATGGGAAAGTGAAGTCGATTAAAGTGTGCTGCATCATGCATTTGGGCAGTATTTAGCATAAGATCTTCTGGGGAATTGTGTACAACAACTGCCCGCATTTGACTGGTTGCCTGACGTTCTTGATAAATAATTTCTGATCCTGATGCCACACAGTGGTGGCTGTGGCAACAATGCTGGACATTTGTGCTACATAATATCTGCTATATGAGAGTTAGGATGTGCTGATCCCTAATAAAGACTACTTACTATGATGTCTGCCATTACCCAGTTGTTACTGACACTAATTCTTGGCATTTGGTGACGCTCAATGCATTCAGTGATGTCCGCTTGCTGTAGGAGGATGGCGTCTGGTTGTGGGTATTGCTGTGTTCTGGTCGCATCTGCTGATACAATGATTTCACAGATGCACCCCAGGGCAGGTGGCTCCATATTTGAATTCCCCCCAGATACAGTAAATAGCACCCAGCCACCTATGTGACAAGTGTTACCATTTAACAATGTCATGGATGTGGCTGTAAAGTAAGTCAGAGATGATGATGATGGTGGAGGTGAAGGTGAAGGGAAATGGCGGGCCATGTCTGTATGGCCATATGGATGCGGAGCTTGTTTGTCAAGTACACAGGTGCCTCCATGATTGTCAGTTTATATGTTTGATTAAAAAAGCCATTAGACATTGTGCAGGCTCGAAAGCACGCGCGTGAGTTTCATGAGCCGAGAGTGGATAGGAAAGATGGAATCTATGTTCAAGGGAACACCCGAAAAGATAATCGGGTCAGAGTGGGGTGTAGGATTCGGGCCAAGTGACTATCGAAGTGAGCCGAGAGGCCTGAAGTCGACTCGTTGAGCGATCAAAACGTTTCGCGCGAATAAGCCCTAAAGTCGAAATGGTTAGTTTTTTATAACTCGAGTTTTCTGAAGAGATAGGTCGATCTTGAAGGAGTTGAGAAATATGATACTTAATGTCTTCCGTTTGAGACCAAGTATCGAGATTCACGCGCACACGAGAAAAAGAGAAAGCGAAAATGGGGAATGGTTCCTATTGACGCGACTCTCACAGGTACTTATATACGTACGGGCTCGTAGCTAAGGTGTGTTGAAGTCATAAAAGATGAAGTCGAAAAATAAGAGGGAAGTGGTGGAAGTGGGGGAAAGTAAGTAGAATGTTCATGGAAAGGGGAGGGGTCGATGAATGGAAACACGAGGGATACGCGCGGTATGGGATCGAGTCATAAGTGAAACGGGGTAGTCGGTGAATAAGGGCAGCGTGGCTGAGTGCCAGCGCCGGAGACGATGTCGTCGCACACTAAGTAGTACAAGGAAATGGTTAGAATGATGACGGAAATGAAAGTATAGAGGGCGCGCCTGTGCCCGAGACAAAGAGCGCGACACGAAGATTAGTCCAATGAGAACGAGAAAAAGCGGCACGATGTTGATCGGCCCAGAACGATGGTACGGATGGTGAAAGCGACAGTTCGAAATGAGTGTTGGCGAGAGCAGAAGAATGGTGGTTATTGGAGGGGGTGGAGTACTTGAGGCCGTCGTTGTCGCAGTTGAAGTCGAGAGGTGAGGTGCTAGTGGTAGCGATCGAATGGCGTCCGATGAGGGCAGGAAAGGGGAGTGAGATTGACGAGGTAAAGAGTGACTGATGAGAGGTGGGGGTAAGAGACAAGGGTGAGCATGAGGCGAGGTAAGGTGATGGGGGAAGATGGGAGAGGTGAATGGCGATGTCCGAGATATGAGTGACGCGTGACGAGTCCATGGTGGCTGAGTCCTGAGACTGTCGGAAACGGCCGGTTCGAGGCCACAGACCAGGCGGCCCTTACAACGTACCAGAACGTGAATTTGGGCTGATGGAGGGCCCTGCATAGCTAGAGGTAGTTAATTGCTGATTTAGTAGTGCATATGGTGCAGCAGAGGGTAATTGGTGCCACACGCCAGCTTTGCCTGCACAATTGGATGCGCTGTTGGGGACATAGGATGAGCTGAAAGCCTGCAAGTACTTCCGAGATCGCTCGGTATCATGGAAGAAATGGTGTCCACCACTGAGGAGGTGCCAGACCCGATTGTAGTGTGCAAACGCAACAGCAATGTCCCAAGAGGGTGCTAGGTGATTTGAATGCACACTCTTACCCCAAATAATGGCATTATAAGACTCAAAAGTCTCTGTGGCAAAGAGAACTGCAGGCCCAAAGCGTCAAATATAGGTAGGGAGGTGGAGGATGAAGTGGAATTTTGGCTTATTGAACCAGCGTGGGGTCCAGCAGATAACGCGAAACAAGAACTCCATGATCGCAGTCTCAAGACAGGCCTGAAAACCGGTGTTTCTGAGATGCACAGGACACTGAGTGACTGGGGGACTCACAATATATTTGTCGATGTCTGCAATGGCAGGCTGCCAGATAAGGGGAACCAAGTTACACAATGGGACCCATGCATCGAAGCACACTGCAGGTACCAAGTCGTATAACACATAAGGGGCGATCTGAGAAATTACATGAAAATCCTGGCCAGTAAGGGAGCCAGCATACTGTACAAGTGTATGCCCAGTGAGTTGATGCCCAAGCTGGAGTCCTGTGATGTTGAGTGAGTTCAGGCGCGTCTTGAGTAAATCCTTCTTCTGGGGATTACTGCCAAGCTGGTTGTGTATCATGTCATGCCAGAAATACTTAATGAATCCAAGGAGGACTGTATGCAGAACTTCAACTGGGGTGTCTGTGTGAGGGTCAAGACCTGGTGCATTCACATTTAAAACACGCATGACAGAAAAGATAAGAAAATACCTTGAATTCGCCACACAGGGCTCAACATATTCATATTCGCTAGTAGTGTTGCCCTGAAGTTATCAAGGGCAACCTGCTTCTCGCGCCTGCCAGCTTTGCCCTTGTATGAGAGGTGGACCGATTCGAGATATGTTTCTAAGAACGTATCCTTAATCCTAGTAGATGTCTTGTGAGCTCTAATCTTAGATATATTACCAACTGAGCCCACATCTGCAATAATAGTGTGGAGCTCTTGAAGAGTACCATCGCATGTCTGAGGGGATCCAATCTGAAAGTGAAATAAGCTAGTGATATTTGAGGATACAGTCAACTGCTATGGACACAAACAAACCGACTTATGCGTTCAACCATTTCCTGCATAGATTCGAGTTTCCTCTTTTGTCCATTCACAGGTGCACAGATATCATCAGCAGAAGAGTTACCATTGCCCTCACCAGTGCCAGTTGAGTCAGGAGTTGTATGGCCCCCATCCATGCCATCAGTAGACATTGGCACTATTGTAGATTGCGAATGATTAATAGAGGCATCAAAGCCCTTGACATGGCACATGCAGCAAAATAACTTGCCTCCTGAACTGACATGGCATGCAAACTTGCTTTGCATTGGGTTGTCACCAAGTAGGGCGGCAACAAAAAGAATCACGAGGACCATGTCCTTGTGAACACAGTCCCAGGCCCATACCCCTGTGTCCCATGCCATCCTGTAGAATCCATGACACCTAAGTAAATACACAGTAGTCAAATAGAGAGTTGAGGACGTACTCAAGTTGACTAACAATATGATCCATCATCTCAAGTGGTGGAGCGATGTTGGAAGTACAAAGAAAGTGCACGTTGTATTTGTGCTGAAAGAGAACACAGGTAGGCCTGCTGCTGAGAATAAGAAAGAGTAATGCTTGTTCCATTTTTTCGATTGATTTCCCGAAACATCATCACAGTAGAGCCAAATAGGAAATGAATAGACATGTGCCCCACAGGCAAGAGCGCGCCATTGATTCCCAACACGTGGGTCAGTCTGGGTCCACCCAATAATACAGCCATTCAGTTCTATCATAGAGCCTAGAGAGTGATTCTGAAGTTAGACAAGGTTGACATAATAGATGTGAACATACCAAAGATATTCTTCACACTAGGCAAGGTGTGGGGTGGCTGGCCAGCTCCCTAAGACCCAAATGGGGTGGAGAATTTGTCTTGGGAGACAATGACTATCTTGAATTCTTCAATGATCCAGCCCGCATCACTGCCACACTTAACAGCGCAAAGTGGCCAGGCACGTGCAGCGATGGACCCACCATGCAGGAACCAATGGTATGGCATGATGACTCGGCCATTGGCAAGGATGGTTGGCTTGTAAATAAAGTAGTGCATATTATTGATCACTGCCATAGGGGTGATAATAGATGGGTCAGCCACATCATGCCAATGCCTTGCATGCTAGTATTCGCTGATGCTCTTGCCAGCATCTTCGGGGTAGAAGTGAAGGTAGGGATGGACATGTGGATTGGCCATTTCCTATCCAAACATATTAGATAATTCCGAGGTGTAGAAAAGAGCTTACCTGAGATATGATATCTGCAAGCGAGTTAATGAAAAACTTGTGACTGAAAGCACCATCATATTCAATGGTGCGGACACCACACATACTGTGCAGCGCAGTATTTTGACTGCGCAGTGTCTTCACTGATGGGATCCGAGACACCCCATTCGCCTTTAAGAACCAGAACATCATGCTTATCTGTTGTGTCGAGAATGCTGAGCATGGGATATTTGTGATAATATCGAGTGTGGTTGCCTGCAGTGAAGTGATTAGATAGCATATATGTGAGTCGCCAAGTGGAACTTACCACCCTAGAGCGCCAAGGATATCACTCATCTAAGTGACCTAGTGTGTGCATTGAGTCCCCATCCAGCTCTATGTCCTCCGGGTCATACTCTAACTCCTCTGTGATCGCATCATCCACATTAAGTGACCCAGCATCACCCCAGCCCTCAACAGAGAAGGGACTGAGCCCATCATCCTGTGAAGGCCATCAGCTAATGATCACATGGGTGGAAGCTATGACTTACCTCTATGGGACTATCGTTTACAATCAGTGGTGCATCGATGTTGAGGATAACACCATCAGATGTGGCACATGTTGAAATATATTCACTTGCACCATGATCAGGAAGTGAGGATGTGAGCTGGCTGAGATATTCGACCATCTGTGTATGGCATCTGCTATTGAGGTGTCGTATTAAATGGCAATGGTAGTGTGCAATACCATCCCTGCAAATGATGCAGGTCCATTGATTCGCACCAACAAATTGCCAACCTGTGTGCCAAGGGAGGTAAGGTTAATAGATCAATGAAGTGGAATCTTTTAAAGAGGCACACACAGTCTCCTAGTGCTTCAGCCAATGGAAGGATCTGACTCAATGTGGAGGACATTAGTGGTATTGGACATGAGATGTGGCAATCCCACACTGAGGTTACTCACCAATCAAAAAAAGTTCAACAGTGTGACCCATTTGTTAAGGTATAAAGGCCAAAAACCTGGTAGAACTTGATTGAGACAGGGATTGACAGGGCAGAGAAAAAGGGTGTAGTTGGTGGGCTGTCCAAAGGACGTGGTTCAGTGCAACCTCAGGATGGGGCTGACAACTGGCTATGCGCCATACTGCCACTACCCAACGGCAGAGGCTGACCAATATTCAGTACGACATGTGGTTTGTTGTTACGCCTTGCCGTGGCGTTTGTTCGACTTGAACGAATTCCTAGGCGAGATAACAGTGAACGTGACACGAGTCAAACGTAGAGGCGACTTCCTCAATACGATGACGGGGCTAGCAACGGATTTCCTAAGTCACGTTGGCCCGAATAGACTTCAACCTGCCGGTATACGAGCCGGACAAGGTGACTGCTGCACACGACGATGAAAGAGATGAGAAGAGAGTAGAACACGCGAGTGATGAGATCAATGGCAATTGAAGAAGACCAAGATGGCGTGTCTTGGTCTTCATCGACTACTACTTATACAAGTACGCGAGGGCTTTAAAGCGCCTCTCCAATACATGTTGACCTATAGCGATACTACCTCGAACCCTAGTACCGCTATCCTAGGAATCACTCAGCAATCACATGCGATCGCTGAGTGCTGACTGAGATACAAGTCCGTGACTAATTACTACTTACTACCATAGCCACAACTGGTAAGTAAGAGTCCGCAACTCCGAATCACAACATCGCTATTACATTGATAAGTCCGAGGGGGCCGATCGTAACATCACCCCCTTTTCAAGGGGCAACGCCCACGTTGCGCTAAGTCGACCGTGCCCAGTTCCTCGTACCTTGACCCATCCCGATCCATCCGCCCATGCGTCTCTCAACTTCGTCCATCAGATTCGCATTCTCCATGCGATGTATAGCCCCCAACTCCTCAGTACTTAGCCGGCCCCATTCCTGTTCCAACTCCCCCATGCGTTGCTCGATCCGCATGATTGCGGACCGGATCGCCCGGTATCGCTGAACCTCCGCCGTAAGCGAGACGTTCTTGCACTCGCGAAGGGCGCGGTTGACCCGCGCAGCCTCGTCGTATCCAGCGTCAAGGATCATGAGATCCTCGCGCGAGTAGGAGGGGCGCTCTTCATGGGGGCCGAAGCGGTGAGGACGCGCGTACAGGGGTTTCGGGAAGACGCGGTCGGACTCATCGATAAGCCCCAGGACGATGGGGTTCGGTCCGGAGATGACCTGGACGTATTTTGCAGGGCGCATCACGCCGTCGGAGGTGGTGATGGGGAAGTGAACATAATCGGGTCCTCAATTGACCCTGAACCCGTGTGGGCAATGAGTGGCGTGGACGGTGGAGACGGCCCTGTCGTCGAGCTGTGGGCGAATGTCCCCTCGGTAGACGGGGTCGCCGGCGGTGGTGAGGGCATGTGGCGTGGTGTTGGATGGGGCGTCAGCATCTCGTCCGTAGGAAATGTGGTCGTGCGCATCTGAATAGAGCTCGACCTCGTCATCGCTCTCAATTTCTCCCTCCTCGCCATCATCTCCTGGCGTCGGGCCTTCGCTTCCACCAACTGTTGATCCCTCCAGTCGGCTACCACCTCCTGCCAGGGCCTGGTCGGCCCCAGTCCTCGGAGGTATCGGGAGAGGTGGGGACTCGGCCCGTCCATCACCGTCGCGAGCTGCGCGAACCTCGGCTCCTCGGTCCAGTGCGTCCCCGAGAAGTCGGATCTCGCGGGTAGTGAAAGGGACCGGAGAGGTGGGAAGACCATCTGCGTTGAGGATGTCCCAGAGGGGACCTCCATTGTCGTCTGACAGATGGGCGGCGTTGGCTGCGGTGGCTTGAGCGGGGAAACGGTTGACAGCGGCTGTGAACTCAGCTCGGGTGATGGGGGTTTCACGTCCCCCTCGGTCTGTTGTAGCCATGACGGCTTGGTCGGTACTTTCTCGAGCGCCTTGTGCGCGCTCTTCTTCCAGCTCGACGGCAAAAATCCTCTCGGGGGTGCCGTGGTAGTATTGGTTAAGTTGCGAGAGGGAGGCATCGGGTGTGAAGGGCATATAGGAGGGTGTGTGAGTGTGGGTGGATAGTATTCGAGAGGAAGGGAGATGGGAGGACTCGCCGCGTTGGAGGGGCCTTTTATCCTTCTGCCATCTCTGTTCATACTCCGCCACGGCTTCTTTGGCGAATACGTCTTCCTTGTCAACCCATTGATTGTCTGAGTCCGGATATCCCTTCCAGGCCACAAGGTACTGCAGTTTCCGTCTTCTGCCGTGGTGCCGGTGGTCTAGAATCTTCGAGACCTCATATTCTTCTTCCCCCTCGATCAAGTCCGGTGGGGGTCGTGTGTAGTTGGGTCCGTGCGTGGGTGTCTCGCGATAAGGCGTGAGAAGGTCGGTGTGAAATACGGGGTGTATCTGCCATTGTGTGGGAAGTTCCAGCTGGTAGTTCACAGGTGACATCACCTTCGTGACGCGGAATGGTCCGTGGCGTCTTGCAGCTAATTTCGCTGTTGGCTGGTGGGTCCGAAGATGACGTCCTTCCAACCACACCTGATCCCCCACCTGATACTTGGGCGCTGTCTTGGCACGCGCCCATGACTGCTGCGCTTTCATGATAAGGTCCCGTGTCCGTTGTCGTGCTTCTTTTAGTTGATTAGCGCGGGACATTATGTGTGGAAGGGAGGATGGCTTATCGGTCCAATCAGCCCGCGGGTGGTACCCCATAAGGAGTTCAAAGGGTGTCATCTTCGTGGCTTCGTGGGGCCAGTTATTGTGCGCGAATTCTGCCATTGGCAGATAATGATACCAGTTGTCTTGCTGCTCATTCGCCCAGAAGCGTAGATACTGTTCTAGCCACTGATTGGTCCGTTCAGACTGCCCGTCCGTTCGTGGGTGATAGGCCGTTGAGATGTTCTGGGTGATTCCCAGGGTCTTGCACAACTCTCTTGTGAATTTGCTCGCAAACCGAGGGTCTCTGTCGCTGATGATGGTAGTGGGTAGTCCGAATCGAGGGAACACGTATCTAGCATACAGTCCTGCGGTTTCTTCGGATGTGATTTCCTCCACGCAGGGTATGAATATTGTCGCTTTACTGCAGTCGTGGTCGGTGATGGTCAGTATCAAATCATATCCCTGCGATAAGGGAAGTTTAGTGATAAAGTCCATCGCAACGGTTTCGAATGGAAGGGCGTCAATTTTAGGGTATATAGGTTGAAGGGGGGCCCATGTAGGTCGGGTGTTGACTTTCATCCGTTGGCATTCCGCACATCCCTTCACGTAGTCCATGACATCTCTTCGCAGTCCTGGCCACCAGTACTGTCGTTCCACTATATGGCTTGTTCGTCGTATTCCTGGGTGTCCGTGAACAGGAGAGTCGTGAAAGGTGCGAATGACACTTCTCTTATCTTCCAACCCGCCGGTGACCACTTGCTGGCGTCCATCCTTGTACCAGGTTCCCGACACCTTCTTGAGGTTGTGTCCGTCTACCCATGGTCGGAGCGTGGCTTCATTCTGATGGTTCCGTTGTCCCTCTTTAGTGATCTGCAACGTCGTCAACGCCCGTGCGAAGACTTTGTCGGGTAATACTATGACGCCTTCGTTGTCCGACTCTCCTTGGTTGTAGTCCGGACGTCGTGACAAGGTGTCGGCTCTCCCGTTTGCCTTTCCTTTAATGTGATGAATTTCGAAGTCATACTCGGAGAGTTCCAATACTTCCCTTGCTACTCGTCGACTGATCTTCTGTGGTGACCGCCAATACTGCAGGTTCAGGTGGTCGGAGAAAACTTTGGTGCGGTGAGGGGATCCTGCGAGTAGGGGGCGCCAGTGTCGGAAGGCCTTGATGATAGCGAGTAGTTCCAGATCGTATATATCGTAGTTTCGTTCGGCGGTGTTGAGCGTGGACGAATAGTAACCGATAGGATGTTTTTTGTTGTCTTCTTTTCGTTGTAGGAGTACAGCCCCTGTCGCAAATCCTGAAGCGTCGACCTCTAGTTCAAAAGGTTTACTCAGCTCGGGGTGTGCGAGTACCGGTTCCGACGTTACGAGGTTTTTGAGCGTCTGAAAGGCCTTGTCTTCATCTACTCCCCATCGCCACTCGGTGTCTTTCTTTGTTAGGTGATTGAGTGGTTTAGCGTGGGAGGCAAAATTGCGGATGAATGTTCGGTAAAAATTGCAGAAGCCAAGGAAGGAGCGGACGTCCTTGACTTTGGTGGGCGTTGGCCAGTCTTTGATGCCCGCGATTTTGACAGGGTCCATGCGTGTCACCCCCTTTTCAAGGATTACCCCCAGGTAATCCATACGGGGCGCATGGAAAAGACATTTCTCCAGCTTGTAGTAGAGGTCGTGTTCGGCAGAAAGTGTAAGGATATCCGTGACGGCAGCGACGTGGTCTGCAAGACTACGTCCAATGTGAGTGGCAATGCCAATATCGTCCATATAAACACGTATCGTGGTGCCCAGCCGTTCATGTTTTGCAATGACGTCTCAGCAGATATGATTCATCATGGTTTGGAAGGTGGCGGGTGAGTTGGTGAGGCCGAAGAACATGACCGTGGGTTCAAAGAGGCCATATTTCGTTTTGAAGGCCGCCTTTCCTTCGTCCCCTTCCTTGATCCGGATATTGTTGTAGCCCCATCGTACATCAAGCTTGGTATAAATATGGGCGTTGCTGAGTTCCGTGATGAGGTTGGTAATGAGTGGAAGGGGATATTGGTTGCGAATTGTGAAGTTGTTGATACGTCGGTAGTCCTGTATGGGGCGTAGTTTTCCGTCCTTCTTTTTGACGAAGAAGAAAGGAGAGGCGTACTGCGATTTGGAAGGGCGGATGTACCCTTTCTGTAGTTGTTCAGTAAGGAATGCTTGTAGTGCCTTGTCTTCGTCCTGTGTTAGAGGGTAGATTTTGCAATCGAGAGCGTCAGGTGCCGTGGGTTTGAAATCGATGGCATGATCCCAGGCTCGCGCAGGAGGGAATCGATGGGAGGCTTCTTCATCAAAAAGTTTCGTGAAGGATGCGTACTCAGGTGGTAACACCGCTTTCGTGGTGTACTGTTGTGCTTTGATGGCCAAGTCGGTGGACGTGGTGCGCAGCGCAACTGGTCCTTCTTCCTCAAGTTGTTGGACGGCTGCTTCCTTTTCCTTCGTGGTGAGTGTCGTTTGTATCATGGAGGATTCTGTCGGTGGTCTAATTGATCGTAGGATGATGGGGAGTGCGTCTTCTTTGATAGTAGCGAACCTCCAAGACATTTGAGGTTCGTAGGTAGCGAGCCAAGGGTACCCCAATACGATGTCTTCGTTCCCGATATTGGTGAGAAGGAATCGCAGGGTCCGGCGTATGCCCCTTGTTTGGACGTCTAGATCTATAAAGTGGGTAATGAGTCCCGCTTTATTCTCCGTATTGTCAATGTTCCATATCTTTTTTGGTCGTTCCAGGGTTTGTATGCCCAGGCACATTCGTTTGGCAAATGCGGGACGTATGAAGTTGTCGGTGGCTCCAGAGTCCACCAATGCTTTTATGTCGGCCATAGCGTAATTCGTGCGGATCGAAACTGGAATTCTCATAGAACGATAGCGCGTGATAATAACCGAATTACAATTGACTGCCCTCACCCAGGCCAATGGGTTCAGGCGTCCTGAAAACCCTCTTGTTTCCAGAGATCCTTTAGGATCATATCCTTTACTTCGTCTGGTTCCGCCGCTACCCCCGTCATCCAATTGGTGGCTCGTTCACGCGGCGTTTGAGCCCGTGAAGCCTGAATGGGTTGTTCCTCTGGTTCATATCGGTCGGCTTCGGTACGTCGATTGTAGGTGTGCTGTGAACATTGTCTGCTGATATGACCCTTCTTTCCGCAAGTGTAACACGTAACTTGGGAAAAGTCCCTTCGTCCTCCTCGACGATCCATGAACCCCCCACGTGGCCGTTGTTTGGCGCGGTATTGTTCGAGTATTTCTTCTGCATCGGCGAGGCGTCCTCGGATGCGGTCGGCCGAGGTGTCCATGGCATTGGGGTCCCTTGAGAGGTTCCATCCGGGCCCCCCTCCTCCGCCTCCTCGTCGTGGTTGATTACCGCAGTTCGGGGTTGACCCCCCCATTGTTCCTCGATGCTGTTCGAGGCGAGCCCTCATATGAATGTACTGCTGCTGCCTCTTCATGACCGCCGTCTTCCAGTCGTCGAATGTTTGAGGGTCGTCCATGGTGAAGACCTTCTCATAGAGGTCCCGTGGCAGCCCGTTTGTGAAGATGTCGAGTGTTAATGGGGAATCTAGGCGATAGCCAGCCTGTCGTGCCAACGTCTCGAAGTTGGTCACGTATGTGTCAATATCTCCTCCGGTCATTCGTATTCCTTTCTTTAGGGTTGCTTGGGCCTGCTCCCGTTCAAGGGTGTTGGAGAAACGTCTTGTAAAAGCGCTGATGACTTCGTGCCAAAGGCGTGGGTCGGAGTCGCTAATTCCTCCAGTGACTTGTCTATTGAGCCATCGGCTCGTGTGAGTAATCCATTCATTGACGTCCTTCCCCTGGATATACGTGAGGAAGAACATGGAACGTCTGTAAGCATTAGCCATGATGGGGTTGTTGTTGTTGATCCCCCAGTACAATTCCCACTGCGTAAGGAATTCTTCCGATTTATGTCGGTCACCCTTGAATACTTTGGGTGCGTTTCCTGCAAATTTGTTAGAGTGACCTCGTCCGTGAGGGGACCCGACTGGTGGTACTCCCCCGAATGGCGGTCCTCCGCCTGGTGGTCCTTCTCCGGGTGGCCCCCCTCCGGGTGGTCCTCCTCCTCTTCCCGGGCTTCCTCCTCCCGGTGGGTCTGGATGGTCCAGTCCTATGGCCCTCATGATAGCTGCATCGTCGGCGGTTAAGGGTTCCCCAGTGACAGGGTTCATAGGTAGTTGTACTAGGCCCCAGGGTTCTTCGGTCATAGTGGCCATGGGTGGCAGGATGGTGATAGACTCAGCTTGTTCGATAAGGTTGACCTCTGCTTGGTTCAATGGTGAAGGAGATCGGGGTGGTTCGTTATCAGAAGCGTCTTCTGATACTTCGTGAGTATTCTCGGAGTGACTTGCGTTTTCTTCTCCGTCAAGGGGTCCCCAGTCCGACCGTGGAACTACTTCGTCGACGTATATGTCGCAGCGGTGATGGGGTCGCAATGGGGCGATAACTTGCCACCGGTCTAGGATGTAGTCGACCGCGCACCAACACAGATGATCGAAACTAAACTCAACTGGGTGTTCTCCCCTTCGCGTCTCGATGACGTATCCCTCTACTCCGTTAGGACTGCTCCAGTAGGCGTTCTTTAGATATCGGACTGGAACGTTACGACTGCCTCGTCGCAATAGGTTGTACGGATGGAATCCGTCGATGTCCCACTGTTCCCGGGTAGTTACTCTCGCCACGATGGTAGGATCTTGGTCTTAATGTTACGCCTTGCCGTGGCGTTTGTTCGACTTGAACGAATTCCTAGGCGAGATAACAGTGAACGTGACACGAGTCAAACGTAGAGGCGACTTCCTCAATACGATGACGGGGCTAGCAACGGATTTCCTAAGTCACGTTGGCCCGAATAGACTTCAACCTGCCGGTATACGAGCCGGACAAGGTGACTGCTGCACACGACGATGAAAGAGATGAGAAGAGAGTAGAACACGCGAGTGATGAGATCAATGGCAATTGAAGAAGACCAAGATGGCGTGTCTTGGTCTTCATCGACTACTACTTATACAAGTACGCGAGGGCTTTAAAGCGCCTCTCCAATACATGTTGACCTATAGCGATACTACCTCGAACCCTAGTACCGCTATCCTAGGAATCACTCAGCAATCACATGCGATCGCTGAGTGCTGACTGAGATACAAGTCCGTGACTAATTACTACTTACTACCATAGCCACAACTGGTAAGTAAGAGTCCGCAACTCCGAATCACAACATCGCTATTACATTGATAAGTCCGAGGGGGCCGATCGTAACATTTGTGCTGCTGCTCAGCCTGATGTCACGCTGTTGAACGCAGCACTGACTTAGCAAGTAAAACGGTTAGCTGATTGAGCTAAAGACAAGCAAGTTACTTCAGAGGTAGAAGGAACTCTATAGCACGTAGCTACATACCTAAAGACAAGCAAGTTCTACTTAGAGAGTTAGCTATAAGGTAAAGAAGAAGCGATGGATGCACTTACACTTCAGAGGTAGAAGGAACTCTGAAGTGTGAAGGCATTAACAACCATCCTTTATACAGAAAGGTATGGTCCGTGCACACTTTGTGTTTAGCACATGTGTGGCACGACAATGGGCATATGTAAGGATGTGATTGGACGAATATAAAGCAGTGCCACTATTAAGTGAGTCACCACTGGTATCTAAACAATAGAAGGAAAGATAATAAAGATAAACAAAGGCAATCCGGTCTGTATGAAGTCTGGAATAAGTCCATATCAAGCTATTGCCCATAAGGGGCCAGATACTGTATATGTCCATGAGATGACTCAAGCATCTCCCACGAAGCATGTGACTCTTAACTCAGATCATGCTTCAACACACGCAGAGTCACTGCTGAACTAATTAATTTTTATTCTGAATTACAATACAACTGTATTCATTTGTAATGACATCAAGGCCCAAATTGTCGTGGTTAACCTTGGTACACCTCTTTTGGTTGGGGGTGTAGAGCACATACGCATCGACCTAATGCCATCCCTAGTGCTGCTAAGATAAAAAAAAATGTAAGTCTTATCTTTTTTCCAATCAGAAATTAAATAAGTAGTTATCTTCGTTCTCAGCGGACACCGCTACCAACCCGTTTTGGGCTAGCGCTCCATCGTTTAGAAAACAGCTGTAAGCAAATGAATGAATGCGTTCTAATGGTGGAGCCCGGCGCTACACCCATTCCGTGGTTATAATTTTGTCCCATCAAAAAAAAAAAACTACTCAGACGAAACTTAGGAATATTATTCGCACTGCTGCAAGGGTGTTAACTCTGTGAAGCGAACAACGACGCCGTTCTAAGACGTATATCGTTTCCATATTCAAGGCGCGCTCAGGCTCGTATAGGGCAAACTTCATGAAGAACGCAGGTAAAGTGACTCTTCTTTATCCCGCCCATCTAACATGCTGTTGCCAGCGTCCCTCCTTTCATTCCACCGCTGGGCATCAACCGTGCTCTCACACACGTGTTACCCAGCTTTTTGGAAAGTTCTCACCCGGCCAGGGATAGTGGCGTTGATTTTATCCTTGTGTCCCTGGGACTCAAATCTCAGGCTCTGTGACAAAGTGACAAAGTCTGCTGCTCACTTGACAATTTCCTTCCCCGACCACTTGTCTCGCCATTGGCAAGATCGAGCTTGTTTCCAATACCATACCGAACAACGTGTGCACGCGACCACCTAAATAGGGAAGATCATTTTGCGCCCTGCCGTCGCCCTGTGTGGATCCATCCGCTTTCCCCCATATTCAATCAGTCTTGTGTGCACTATCTCGCATCCTTTAGGAGTTGTCGCGTTACATATGTTCTTGTGTGACTATTTTGCCTCAGAAGACGCCCGTGAACCCTTACGGGCTTCCGGAAGTCTATAGGACCAATATAAGCGACATGGGTAGCCAATGCTAGTCACCCTTCCCTTAAACTTCAACCGGCACCTTCGTATCAACAACCGTCATGGTTTTCCTGGTCTTTGTCGTTGATATTTTTGCTCTGGTATCTTTGTTTGTCGTCCTCTAAACATTCCGCGACCATCGACGACGCAGGGGACTCCCGTACCCTCCTGGCCCTCGACCCCTACCTCTAATAGGCAACCTTCTGGATATTCCAAAGGAGTTCTCCTGGCTCACGTATACTCGCTGGTCGAAGGTCCACGGTAAGCATTTTACATGTTATTAAGGGTCCCCTGTTTACAGAACAAACGCTAGGGGATGTGTTCTCTCTTCGAGTTTTTGGCCAGGTTGTCGTCGTATTGAACTCGTCCAAGGCCATCAAGGATCTCCTTGAGAAACGTGGTGATATCTACTCTGATCGTCCTGTCATCCCCTTTTTCGAGATGTATGTGCGCTCGAGGTTGGTTTGCGCTATCTAGACTGACTTGGGTTAGGATGGGGTGGGAATGGCTTGTGCCCTTTACAAGCTATACTGAATTTTGGCGTCAAGCGCGTAAGTTACTTGACCGCGGCCTTCGGCCGGGTGCAGGGGCTACGTATCGCCCTATGCAGCAAGTTAGGGCGCGTGTACTCCTCACACGGCTATTGACGAGCCCGGATGAGTGGAAGGGTCACATCGAACTGTTCGTGGCATAATTGTTCTGTTGCGTCTCCCTCCCTCAGATTCGCATTTCTGGACTTCTTAGCTTACAGGGAGAGATGATCCTATCCATGACGTATGGTTACGATGCCGAGGGACCGAATGACCGGAAGCTTTACGTTGTCCGGAAAATGGCCCACATCGTAGCGACTACAACGCTCCCAGGCGCTCTGCTTGTCAATTCACTTCCTTTCTGTGCGTGCTTCCCTTAGTCTCCTCGTAGTCACTGTACAGTAATGATCCACCTCAGTGCGGTATGTCCCCGAGTGGTTGCCGTGGCTCAGCTATAAGCCACTTGCCCGCTGGGGCCACGGTATTGGGGTGGAGGCCGTACAAGAGCCGATGGGGTTCGTCAAAGAGTCCATGGTAAATGTTCAATGCACGCAGACCGCTTGCGCATCTGTAAAAGGCTCATATGACGCGCCCTCTAGTCCAACGGCACTGCGAAGCCTTCACTGGCTCTCGAAGTGCTGCAAGACGCGGAGAATCTTTGTCAATCAGAGCGCGAACAGGCAACAGAAACTATCAGCGGAGCTCTTGGGTCGATGTACGCAGGTGAGTGATCCCACAATTTTCTTAGATCCGGTTGAAATAACTCTCTACAGCCGGGACCGACACTGTACGTCTACGAATAGATTATCTAGATCCCGTTTCATTCAGCCATTCGTCTCTAGACCTTCAATACTTTGATGACATTCTTCGTCGCGATTTTACTTGACCCTAACGTACAGACGAAGGCGCAGGACGAGCTCGATGACGTTATTGGATGAGAGCGACTGCCGACATTTGAGGATCGCCCAAGGTTACCATACATCGATGCGATATGTAGGGAAATTCTAAGGTGGAAACCTGTCGTGCCCCTCTGTGCGTCCAACTCGTCGCTGCTCATGTGAAATATCGGCATACACTGACCACCCACAGCCATACCCCATTCAACCATACGAGACGACATCTATCAAGGTTACTTTATCCCGAAGGGTTCGCCATCCTATGATACGAGCCTACTCCGTGTTGCTGATGTATGTCACCAGGCTCTCTAGTCATCCCCAATTCATGGTAAGATACTTGTGCCACGCGCATGCGTCTATGGTTGCTTCAGTTATCCGCAGGGCGATCATGCACGATCCAGCCGCGTATTCAGACCCAGACACCTTCAACCCGAGCCGGTTTCTTAACCCAGATGGCAGCGTTCGGGAGGACTCAGCCTGGGCATCTGGGTTCGGGTACGGAAAGCGCATCTGTCCTGGGCGACATTTCGTGGACGCAACGTTGTTTATCGTCGTCGCGTCCCTTTTCTCCGTCTTCAACATCGAGAAGGTGAAACGGGCTGATGGAACCGCCGAAGAATATTCATTCATGGGAACAGGCATAACGTACGTGTCATCTTCGCCAAGAAGCGCTGCTTGTCGCCAATCTTTTTTTCGTCTAGTGGTCCAAACCCGTTCTCGTGCTCAATTGTCCCAAGGGATAAGAAGGCCGAGGAGCTGATCATGGCCGATACTATGGCGCGCTGAAACTGTACCGCCATAGGTCTGGGTTCATGCTATCTATTAGTCCTTTATTTCAAGAGCGTAGTGTACTAGTGCTGTATTTAATCCGCAGGACTTTCTAAAATATCAATATCTGAGAACCACTGAGTCGAGATGTGCAGCAGCTACGGCTAGAAATTGCAGGCTGCCTTTGTAGCTGCACAAGTCCTCAGATCGTGACGAGTCCGGTAGTCATCAGATACCGGGTGCCTAGGCGCCTCTGTGGGAGCCGGTGACCAATACCGGTGACCACGATAATGGGCGGCCCCCAAATATCGAGCGACGGCTGCCAGTGTGGCATCTCCGCGAATTTTCGATAGCTATGTCAGCCTAACACCTTGGCTATATGGACTTCCTTTTACGGTAACCACCATCACCACAGACACGTCACATCGCCCTGCTGGCTGGGACTTACTGCTCATACATTTTCACACAACTCTATTCATTACATACAACCACAAAGCAAAAGAGTGTCACCAAACAGAAATATAGAAAGGCACAATAAGCATAATAAGCTCCACAAAATGGCTGCCAGAGGCACTACTTTGGCAAGTGCCACAGGGTGCCTGCCACCCTTAACAGATAGATCCACTAGGTCAACCACAAAAGCTGCCGCACAAAATACAGACTCCCCTGCGAGCACAGTAAAAGCAGACCAGAAAAAACAGAGATCAGAAGAAGTAAGGGCAGAAGCACGGAAGATCCTGGCAAGTGAGGACTGCCTAAAAAGCAACGAGACAATTTCGCACCACTCCCTCTTCGAGGCAATCACTAGACTGACAAAGAAATACAGTGCAACTGCCCCACAAGGGTTGGTAAAAGCCCTATATGCCATAGTGGCGCTCATGCAAGAAGCCAACAGCGCGCTAGCACAACAGAAACCAACAATGGAGGCAATAACAGATAAGATAGGGGAGCATATGGAGGCAGCGATACAGGAAGGGATCGCCAAGATAAGTGCAGATTTCAAATCGACCATAATGAATCACCTCCCCCCACAAAGCTCCACCGCCCCCATGGAGGAAGCAATCGCCGCACTGAGGCTGGCCACCTCTGAACTGACCAGAGGTATAGATGAGGCAAAAACGGCAACATCCCAGATATTGAACACGGCCACCACATACAAGGAAGCCCTCCTTAGCACGAAGATGCGAGCAGCCCACCCTGAGCAACAGCCCGCACAGAACAACATGCCCACAGCGGACCAGCACCTCCTGTATGGTATAGATAAGAAGGCAAGGCAGGTCCTACTAGACCCAGACAATGGAGAGGACAACCACTTAAACATTTACAAACTGAGAGAGAAAGCAGAAGCAGCGCTCGCAAGCATCGTACCAGCGCCACTGGAGGACATGACAATACAGGAGGTAATTAAGCTGAAAAATGGCAGCACCATACTGCAGTTCTCCACCAAAGAAGCAGCCAACTGGCTCAGAGTCCCTACCAACGAAACAGAATTTATGAGAAGATTTGACCTGGACACAATGATCCGGGAACGCACACACCCTATCATGGTTCCAAGGGTACCCCTCTCCTTCAACCCGAGCAACCAAACACATCTCAGAGAGGTGGAGGTGGTGAGATCTTGGAAGTCGAGTCGACGCCGGCTAGGTCGAGCCGGTCAGGTGACCTGAGAGCGAGCGAACGAGAAGTCGAAAATGAGAGAAGTCGAGCGCGAATTGAATCGAGCAAAGCGATTGAGATCGCTCTTTGAGTGGACTGAAAGAGAGGAAGCACACGGGAATATAGAAGGGGTGAACTGGATAATGTATTTCGTACAACGGGGCGACTCTTTATACATTGTAGCTACGTTTTTAATAGGAATAATGATAAAGAAAAACAAAGATAAGTAAATCATCTTCTTTTGCTCTTGGAATGAAGTCGGAAGTCGGTAGTTGGACACAGGAGTCGGAAGCGGTGTCGGGGAATGGAACGGGTACGTGCGCGGGAACTTGAGACTGGTTGAAACGGGTTTGTTCACGCTTGTAGAGGAATGGGGCTCCGGAACTAGAATAAAAGAGTTGTAAAGTAAGGTAGATAAAAGTCCGCCGGGAATGGAGAAGGCCGCGATCGTTCGCAGCTGAAAGATTCGAGTCCGAACGCTGACTCGGGTGACCCCTAAGTCGCGTCGATACGGTTCGGGTCAGCCGGGTCGAGTGTGCCGAAATGCAACAGGAGGAGGCTAACAGGCTACCAGAGAAAACAATCAGGAGGGTTAGGTGGATTAAGCCAGAATACAGATGCAAGGCAGACCAAATCTGCGCTCACGCTATTTTCACCCTCAGATCAGCTACTGAAGCTAATAGAATCTTAAAGGACGGCATATACATATGCAGTGCCCAGCTCTTCCTGAAGAAGCTCAAGTATGAGCCCAAACAATGCATGAAGTGTAGAAGATGGGGGCACTATGCAGCAAACTGTCGAGCACAAGAGGATACCTGTGGGACATGCGGAGGCCAACATATGACCAGGCACTGCAAGGAAGAGGGCAGAAGATACTGCGTGTCATGCAAATCGGACACACATGCAAGCTGGGACCGTAGCTGTCCTGAGTTTAAGAGGAAATGCAAAGAGTATAATGGGTTCCACCCAGAGAACAACCTCATATACTTTCCAACAGAGGAAAAATGGACGCTGACAATGTGCCCCAGCAGGTTACCATTCAAAGACAAATTCCCACCAAGATTCGCGGTGGGAAGCCTTCCCCAGCCAAGCCGCACAGAAAGGCAACTCCCCACCCGCCCAATAACGAAAGGATATGGCAACTCAAACAAAGGTAAAATTAAGGGCCAAGCCGTCCTGGAAAGTTTCTTTGAGAGTGTGGTTAACTCTCAAGCTCCCACCAACAAAACACCACCAGCACGAGTAGACAATGAGGAGGTAGACTATGACTCACACTTTGAAAATGGAGACAAATACACACCAGAGAGCTACCTGCGACAACCCTTCCCATGAAGACACATGAAATAAACAAGGAACAAAAGGCCCTCGCAATCTGGCAGCAAAACATAAACAAGTCCTCGACATGCCAACATGGGCTCCTGAGCAGCGGCAAACTGGCCAGCCACAACATAGACATCATCGCCCTACAAGAACTGTCCATAAATTTCCTCAACAAAACAATAGCCACACTGGACTGGGTCCCTATCTACCCCTCCACGCATGAGACAAGCCCAGATAAGACAAGGACAATAACATTAGTAAGGGGGGATATACTAACAGAAAGCTGGGAACAGCTGGACTTCCCCTCCGGTGATGTTACCATATTACGAATAAGGGAAGATTGGGGCACGCTCACAATTTTCAACATATACAATGACTGCAACCACGATGACACGATACAAAAACTGACAGACTACCATAGTAAACATGCAGCGGAGATCCAGGGGACAGAAGCAGAGCAACACGAGCACTACATCATCTGGCTAGGAGACTTCAATCGTCACCACCCATATTGGGACAACCCAGAGGATAACAGGCTATTCACAAAACCAGCAAGGGACGCAGTGGAGATACTGCTAAGAGTGATAGCAGACCAAGGGATGGACCTGGCCCTAGCCAAGGGCACGCCTATGCACATACACAATGTTACCAAGAAATGGACACGACTAGACCAAGTTTTTGCAACAGAGCACACCTTGGAAGCCATCACGACTTGTGACACAGTACCGGAAGAGAGGGGAGTCAACACTGACCACCTCCCGATAGTAACAATACTAGACATGGAGCTAACTAGAGCTCCAGTGCAAAAGATCAATAATTTTAGGGAAGTGGACTGGAAGGAATTTCGCAACACCCTGGAAGAGGAGCTGGCAAATATGGGTTTACTGAACCAAATTGGCTCCCCACAATCTCTCAACAGGGAATGTGAAAGGCTGACACGCACGTTACAGAGAACAATAGCATGCTCAGTACCCATTACAAACATCAACCCCCGCTCCAAACGTTGGTGGTCAAAAGAGCTCAAGATACTGCATACAGAGAGTAACAAATTTGGCAGAAAAGCATATGAGCTATGACACAATCCAGAGCACCCGATACACGCCAAGCATGCAGAGGACGCAAAAAATACAATAAGATGGTGCAATACTCCAAAAAGCACCACTGGCACGACTGGCTAGAGAAGGCAACAGACCCTGACATATGGACCGCACATAGATACATCTCAGCCCCAGCCAGCAATGGCGGAAAGACAAGAATCCCAAGCCTGAAACTGACTAATGCAGAGGGGGAACGGATGGCCAGCAGCAACCTAGAAAAAAGCAAAGTCCTAGCAAAGACATTCTTCCCAGAGAGGCCCATACAAATAGAAGTCCACAATGAGGAAAATGGCTTTCCCGCTCCAGCCTGCGTGATGAACCCAATCACCAAAGAGCAGATCCGAAAGCATATAGCCAAGCTTCGACCCTTCAAAGCCCCAGGCCCAGACGGTATCCCTAACATTGTACTCATAAAATGTGCTGATCTACTTGTCAACAGACTATGGAGAATATTCACAGCGATCATCGACAAAGCCTGGTATTACCCCCCCTGGAAGGCCTTCACAACAGTAGTGCTACGCAAACCAGGAAAGCCCAAATACGACGTACCAGAGGCATATAGGCCCATTGCCCTCCTCAACACGATGGCCAAGGTTCTAACCTCAATAGTCGCAGAACAACTCACGTTTTACTCAGAAAAATATGAACTACTGCCATCACAACACTATGGCAGAAGACCAGCCCGCACCACAACAGATGCCATGCACGCCTTAACGTACAAGATTAAGGATGCTTGGAGAAGAAAGAAAGTGGTATCAGTACTTTTTCTCGACATAGAGGGAGCGTTCCCCAACGCAGTTAACGAAAGGCTAATATTAAATATGAAAAGGAGGTGAGTACCAAAGAAAATAGTTCAATTCACGGAAAACCTCCTGCAGAACCGCAAAACCAAACTGAGATTTGACGACTTCACCTCGGAAAATATCCCACTAAACAACGGCATTGGGCAGGGCAATCCGTTGTCTATGGTTTTATACCAGTTCTACAATGCGGACCTACTGGACATCCCACAGGGTGGCAACGAGGCAGCAATGGCGTACGTAGATGACGCTATTCTGATAGCGATTGGAGACACCTTTACAGACACACATAACTCCCTCACGGAAATGATGACCAGGCTGGGAGGTGCAATAGACTGGTCAGACAGACACAACTCTCATTTTGAATTCAGCAAATTAGCGCTAATGGACTTCGCACACCGGAATAGTAAGAAGGTAAGAAGCCCACTGACCCTCCTAGGCACAACACTCAAGCCAGCGACAAGTACAAAATACCTTGGGGTATTTTTCGACCAGCACCTTGACTGGGGCGTGCAATGTAACCATGTGGTGGAAAAAGGAGCAAAATGGACATCTCAGATTAGAAGAGCAGCTGCGCCAAGCTGGGGGATCACCCCAAGCCATGCATGAAAGCTATACATCAGCATGGCTATCCCAAGAATCTTATATGCAGTGGATATCTGGGGAAGCCAACGGCACAAGAACAAGCTATTGTTGGTTATGGATAATCGATCGAAGTCTAGACACACAAGGGAAAGCTGTCTAGGTGTAAGTAGGGTGTATATGGCGGTAGGTAGCGAGTGTTCTCACCTCAGGGATCGCTCGCGTGTACGGGCGATAACTGAGGTGTTCGGGGCGATGTATAGTACGTATATAAGTAGGGGGAATCGGCTACTGGAACGAACGTGGTGTGTTAGCGTGCTACTATAATGGGTATACTACTTTAGTGTCAAGCGGGAGGTCTAATCTAGTGTGACATGCAGGGCAGCGAGAGCGGGGCGCCCTGCGCGACCCTGCCAATCCGACACTCCCCCTCACTTCGCACGCAGTCTGAGGCCTGCGGCGAAGTGCTTCACCTTGGGAGATGGCAGTGCCTTGGTGAGTACGTCCACCACCATATCTTCAGTAGGACAGTACATGAGCCGGACGACGCCTTGCTCGATCACCCAACGGATGAAGTGGTAGCGCACGTCGATGTGCTTCGTGCGTGCGTGATATTGATGGTCTCGGGTGAGGGCGATGGCCGACTGGTTGTCGCAGAGCATGGTGGTGGGGTCCGTGAATGGGCCGAAGACATCAGTGAGGAGGCTGCGCAGCCAGAGCGCCTCCTTTACGCCATGTGTAGCTGCGATGTACTCGCTCTCGGTGGTGGAAAGCGAGACGATTTCTTGGCGCTTGGAGGACCACGAGACAGCGCCGCCATTGATGAGGAAGGCATAGCCAGTGATGGCGCGGCGATCCTCGGCCATACTGCCATCTGCGTCAGTGTAGCCAACGAGGGCGCGGCGCTCCTCGCCGTACGAGAGCCAAAGGTCGCGCGAGCCAGCCAGATAGCGGAAGATCCGCTTCACAGCCTCCCAGTGCGCTGGCCCAGGACTCGAGGCAAAGCGTGCCACGGTGGACACGGCGAAGGAGATGTTGGGGCAGGTGGTGAGCGCAGCCCAGTTGAGGGCGCTGACCGCCTCACGGTAAGGGACGTCGCGCATGGCCGCAAACTCGGCCACGCTCGCGGGCGACTGCTCAGATGTGAGCTTCGCCTGCACGTCCATCGGCGTGGACAAGAGCTTGAGGTCTGAAAGATTGAAACGCTTGAGGATGGCGTCGATGTACGCCCGTTGTGAGAGATGGATGGTGCTGGCCGCTTGGTTGCGCTTTACCTCAATGCCGAGCATCCAGTGTAGCTCGCCGAGGTCTGTGACTTCGACGTGCTTGCTGAGGCCGGTCTTGAGGGTGTCGACGAGGCGGGGAGAGGTGGCGGCGATGGTGCAGTCGTCGACGTGGACTGCGATGACGGTGAGCTCGCGCGCTGCCGTATTTGCTTTGTGGTAAATGGCTTGGTCGACCGAACACTGTGAGAAACCGAGGGTGGACAGAATGTTGGTGAAGGTTTGATACCAGCGGCGGCCGGCTTGCTTGAGGCCGTACAACGCCTTCTGCAGCCGCAGGACTCGTGTTCCTGCGCCCGGCGCTGCGTACCCCGGGGGCTGCCACATATACAACACCTCGTCCTCGCGCAGTACCCCGTTGAGGTATGCGCCCTTGATGTCCACTTGGTGGAGTGTGAGCCCCAGCCTGTTCGCCATCGCGATGAACGCGCGCGACGATGCGAGTTTCGCAACCGGCGCGTAAGTGTCGTCGTAATCAACACCGCCTATCTGCGAGAACCCCTGTGCAACGAGGCGGGCCTTGTAGCGGGCGATGTTCCCCGCAGCGTCCTTCTTCACCTTGAAGACCCACTTGGAGCCTATGACGTTGGCTCCGGGTGGGGCCTCCTCAAGGCGCCAGGTGCCCGCGGCCTTGAGCGTGGCAAGCTCTTCGGCGATGGCCTTCTCCCAGGAGGGCCAGTCGGGGCGACGCTTGGCCTCTGCGAGCGTGCGCGGCTCCAGCGCCTCGGCCTCAGCGGTTTCAGCGGCGAGTATGTACTCAAGCCACTCCGATTCCTCGAGGGCCGCGAATGCGCCGTCCTCCGGCCACACTCCCCCTGTTTCCTTGTCGTCTTCGTCGAGTCCACCCGGGAGCTGGATTCCGGCGGGGATGAGCAGGTCGGAGCGACGCGCAGACGTTACGCCCACGCCGTCCAGCAGATCGCGCAGCGTGCGTGACACTTTGCGGGTGCGGGTCAGCCAAGGGGTCCTGCCCGGGTCACCTTCATCGTCGCCCTCGGCGCCCGTGGACGCCGAGGTGTCGGGGAGCGGTGTGAGGGGGGAAAGGGGAGAGGACGGGCTCTGCGCCTTCTGCGCGAGCGTTTTGATGGGTGGAAGGGATGGAGGTGCTGAGGATGGTGTTAGGGGGGTTGGTCGCGCAGCACGCTGCTCGTGCTCGGTGCCTGGGATGATCAATTCCTCCCCCTCGAGCTGCGGTGATGCGCCGAAATAAACATTTCGTTCTGCCATGACATTGCGTGTGGCCGGGAAATAGATCTGGTGCGCGCGTGACTCCATGTCGAAGCCCAGCCAATGGCCCTCGCGCGCATGTGCGTCGAGCTTGGTGCCGTCGGCATCGTGCACCCAAATGGCCGTGCCCCATCGCTGCAGGCCCGACAGGTCGGGTGCGCGTCCGAGCAACGCCTGGTGGGGCGTGAGGCCATCAAGAGCCCGTGTCGCCGTGCAGTTCTTGAGCCACGTTGCGTGTCGCAAGGCCTCGCCCCAGAGGAATTTGGGCAGGCCGCTTGAGTGGGTGAATGCCCGGATGCGCTCCACGAGCGTGCAGTTCAGGCGTTTGGCCACGCCGTTGAGTTGAGGTGTGTCATGCACCGTCAGGCGCCGCGCTGTGCCGGCCGTCTTGAGGTGCTGGTCGAATGCCTCGCTGAGGTATTCGCCGCCGCGGTCCGAGCGAAGAACCTTGACGGCAGTGCAGTGTTGCTGCGTCAGGGCCCACGCCTCGAACGACTTGTACGCCCAGAGGGCCTCCACTTTGGTGCGTAGGATGTACGTGATGGTGTACCGTGTTGCATCGTCCATGAACGTGATGAAGTAGCGGCACCCCCGCTTGCTGGCGACAGGCGATGGGCCCCACACGTCTGTGTGTACTTCCTCACCAAAGTGCTGCGCCTGCGGGCCGACGCGGAGCTTGGGGACGGGCTTGCGAGTTGCGCGCGCGAAGATGCACGCCTCGCACTCCGCCTTGGGCGAGTTGGGATGTAACTTGATCTCAGTGACAAGCCCCTTCTCGACGAGCGCGCGGGCGGGGGCGGGGGCGATGTGCCCCATGCGGTGGTGGAGCTCCATCACGGAGATGGTCTCCACACTGTGCGCGGAATCCTGCGCGTGCTCAGTGTGGTACAGCCCGCGCTCAGACCAGGGGATGCGGGCGGCACGTTCGCCGCTCGGTGCGAATAACTCAAGGTGTCTGCCGCCAATTGAGGCGCGGTATCCTTTCTTGTCTAGCGCGCCAAGGGATACTAGCGTGTATCCGACCGCCGGTGCGTGAAGGACGTCGGTGAGGGTGAGCGAGGTGTGGGTGGAGCCGTTCGGCGCGCGGATGGCAAGACTGCCTACTCCGATGGCCGGGAAGCGCTGCTGATTTGCGGCGTTGAGGTACACTGGTGGGTTGAGGGCGGTGTAGGTGGCGAAGTCGGTCTTGTAAGGTGAAATGTGGCGCGTTGCGCCCGAGTCGTACAGCTCGACCCGTTCGCGGTGAGCATCACTGGCGGTCATGGTAGCTGCCGCCACAAACTCCAGATCATCCCCCTCGCGCAGCCAGTTGCTCTCGTCAATGAGGGCAACACCTTCTGAGTCCGGCGCTTCCAGGGCGAGTTCCGTGGCCCAGCACCCGTCCACGTCCGCGTCGGGAGCAGCGACAGCGTTTGCAGATCCGACGGGCTTCGTCTCGGACTTTTGTGCCTCCGTGCCCGGTTTCTCGTCTTTCTTGGGAGACCGGCACTCGCGCGCCCAATGCCCCAGCTTGCCGCAGTTGTGGCATTTGCCCTTGCGGTGTTTCTTTTTGCCCTCGGACCCCGTAGCTGCGAGAGCTTCGTCTCCAGTGGCCTGAGTCTTGGCCCCGGACTGGCTTGAGTTTGATTTGGCCCGACGGTTCTTTAGCCGATCGGCCTCCTCACATATGTGGTCGATGAGCACTTTGGTGTCCACAGTGGTGACGTGATGGACGAGGCGTGCGGACGACAGGACACTCGACGCAAAGCGTGCGAGCTCCTCCGGGATGCCTCGGAGCACCGTGCGTTGATAGTCCTTGTTACTGATGCGTACTCCTGCGGCTGCGAGTTCCTCACGCTTGTACCGGACGCTCATCAAGAAGACGCGGACGTTGCCTCCTTTCGGGCAGCGTAGCTCGTAGAAGGCGGTCTCAAGGTCGTTCTGCGCGAAGATACTCTTGGCGGTGAACTCATCCGTGACCCATTCCCAGCGCAAGTGAGCGGTCGGGTACAGTCCCATGCGCACGACGGTTGTGTCCGGGAGCCGCTGCGAGAGCAGGTATTGCGCGACTAAATCGTCGTAATCCCACTTCTCCTGGGCCTCCTTCTCCGCATCCGTGGGGTTTGAGAGGTCCTTCGGCGACGGGCGGGAGTTGGTGCCGTCGAAGAAGCCCCAGCGGCGTGTTACCTGCATCGCCTCCCGGAAGCGGACGACGAAAATGGCCCAGTTGGAGCCATCGGGTTCTAGCCGGGGAATATTCGCGGGAAGTTGCTCAACGGTGGAGGGAGGTGCGGGAGGCGATGGAGTGGAGGACGACGACGACGATCCACTAGCAGTAGTCATGTTTGCAGAGACAGAGGGCAGTAAAACGGTGTGTATTCTGGTTCTTAGCGACACTCAGCAGGGCCCATAACCTGTTGGTTATGGATAATCGATCGAAGTCTAGACACACAAGGGAAAGCTCAGGGATCGCTCGCGTGTACGGGCGATAACTTTATTTACCTAGACACACAAGGGAAAGCTGTCTAGGTGTAAGTAGGGTGTATAGGGCGGTAGGTAGCGAGTGTTCTCACCTCAGGGATCGCTCGCGTGTACGGGCGATAACTGAGGTGTTCGGGGCGATGTATAGTACGTATATAAGTAGGGGGAATTGGCTACTGGAGCGAACGTGGTGTGTTAGCGTGCTACTATAATGGGTATACTACTTTAGTGTCAAGTGGGAGGTCTAATCTAGTGTGACGTGCAGGGCAGCGAGAGCGGGGCGCCCTGCGTGACCCTGCCAATCCGACAGCTATCCTCTACGCAATGAGCAGGCACTCTGGCTATCACAGGAGGACTAAGGACTTCACCCACAGATGCCCTTGACGCACACGCTCTCACTCTACCCATACATCTCGAAATAGAAAAACACCTTTATAGGGCCGCAACGTGCATCGCTACCCTCCCCCCACAGCACCCCTTAAACAAGCCCACAAAAAGAAGTGCAAACACGAAAGTAAAGAGACACAAATCACCTTTACACGACCTAATGCAATCCTTTGAGATCAAGCCTAGCCAGCTTGAAACAATTCCAGTCACGGGCGCAAACCCAGCAACATCCCATAAGCGCCCATTCAAAACGGACATACAGAATGATAAAGACGCGTCAATCAGGGCAGACAGGGAGAGCAAAGAAGTCATAAAGGTTTACTCCGATGGCTCGGCACAGCATGGTAAAGTAGGGGCTGCCGCGACGCTAACCAGGAAAGGTAAGGAGCCCCGAACGCTACACTACTACTTAGGCACTACAGAGCAACACACGGTATTCGAGGCAGAACTAGTCGGGCTCATCCTGGGGCTACAGCTAATCAGATCAGAACCACAGAGTAAAGTCTCTTGCGCCTTAGGTGCCGATAAATAAGCCGCAATAGCAGCGGTTACAACGCCAGGGAACAAGTCTGGTCATTACTTGGCCGAAATCTTCAGAAATCTCGCCACAAGCACGCAAAAAGTCAGGGGATCAGCAAAGTACTCGTTAACAATCAGGTGGACGGCAGGACACGTAGACATTGCAGGTAACGAACTAGCAGACAAGGAGGCAAAAGCCGCCGCGGGAGGGACCTCCTCAGACCCAAGGGCGCTCCCGAGATGTCTCCGGAAGCAACTGCAACACAGCAAGTCGGCAGCAAAACAAGCGTTCAAGGAAAAGTTAAACAAGAACTGGAAGAAGGAGTGGTCAGAGTCACCACGAGGAAAGAGAATGCAACGCTTAGATCCCTCCATACCCTCCAAGAAATTTCTTAAGCTGACGAGCGACCCCAACCTTTCCAGACAGGGTGCTAGCTGGATGTTTCAAATCCGTACGGGCCACTTCCCCACAAACTCATACCTGTTCAGATTCAAACGAGCGGAGAACGCGAGCTGCCCCACCTGCGGCCACACAAAAGAGACCCCACAGCACTTCCTATTAGACTGCCCAGCGTACGCGCATGAGCGATGGCTACTGACAGCAGGAAAAACACTTAGGGAAGGGGAATACGCCAAGCTATTGAAGGAACCAAAAAACGCTATCTCATTAGCCAATTTCATCAAATCAACGGGAAGATTCTCGCAAGAATTCAGCAGGAGGCAGGAGATAAGAGGAACCACGCAGGGGGGACACAAGCAGGGGCCCGAGACGAACAGAAAGAAGAAAAGAAGGAAGAGGGAGGAACACAAGGAGACAGCTTGAAGCAAGCGCACCGAGGCGACACTCCCTAACTATCACACCCGACACACTCACCCCACACACAACCATCATCATCATCCCCAAAATTCGCCGGATCCGGACAGGATTCATTCAGGGCACGAAGAGAGAGGCGGTAGACGCAGGAGGCTAGTCCAGACAACAAGCCAGCACCGACCAAAACAAGCGCAGACAAGCACCTCGCGCCACGGCGAGCAAACTCGCCCCGCAAATCTCGACGCCTGACGGGAACCCAAGCCAGGCCACTCACAGGACTGGGGGGGACTTAAGGTAATGGAGAAGGAAACAATGGCTCAGCAGAATAGTATAAAGTGTAAATTGAGACTAGAGAAGTGCTACGTGGGACGACCTGTCCCGGGCGCACAATAATGGATTCAAAAAAAAAAAAAAAAAAAACCTTGGCTATATAGCCTGAGTACACCGCGGCGCTGCCTCTGGACCTGAAGGACAAGCCATAGCAAGAGAGTAAGACATAAGCAGAAAATTGGGCACGGTGGCCGGGTTATCTCAGGACTAACATCGATCACTCTGTACTGATACGATACCATTCAGTACAAAGGGGTGCGTAATTCTGGAAGCAGGCACTGTCTTGGAAGACGCCTGAGAGCTAGGGAGGTCGCCGTCTCGTCAATCCCCATGACGGAAACAGCAGTCCGAGCTCACCCCAAGCCCACGTCCACGCGCACGCCCCGATTGTGGCGCCAATCATGCGCTGAGCCCGATCTCATCCGCATACGGCAACGTGTGCAAATCGCCGACCGCGACGTACGTAGGCTTGCTCTTGACGAGTTCCTCTGCAACCTGCAGAAAGAAAAAAAAAAGGCACATCAGCATGTGTGAGCGCGCAAGCACGTGGTGTGCACCTGAGTGAGACTGGCTCCGCTGACACCCTGCACACCCTCCAACGCCGCCTGTACGCTCGTCGCCTCGTCCCTGAGCACCTTAGGCCAGATCCCGCCGACGTATTCCTCACGGCCTTCGACGCCAGCCGCCAGCTGGAACTTCGCCTGCGCCATGGCTCGCGCGAGCTCCTCCTTGCCAACCTTGCCAGCCGCGGCGTCCTTGAACGCGCCAACGATGGCCATGGCGCCCTCCTTCAGAGAACCAGCATCCGCACCTTCGAGCACCACGCCGATGAGCGTCGCGTCCGAGTACGGGAGCAGCACGTTGTGCGCGGACACTCCGGCGGGGAATCGCCGATGCGACCGGCGCAGCACTGGTGGCCCACTTGAGTGCCGGCGCCGGGTTCAGGTGAGCTGCCAGAGCGTGGAGTGCGGGGACGGACGCGGATGCGGTGCTGCCGAAGCCGACGAAGACCGCCTGTGGGGCCGTGGGCCGACATGGCGCGGGTCGTGCTGCCGTGGTTTGTCGTCGCGGGGGATGCAGGGGCGTCGGGCATGAGTGTCGCTGAGGCCTTTTTGTGCGCGGTGAAGGCGTCGCGAAGAGCTTGGCGAGAGACTCGGTGGAGATGCCCGTGCCGAGGACCGTGACGCTGCATGGGTTGCTGAATGCACGAGCATGTGAATCGCGAACGCCCTCTGTTGCGATGTTCCTGGTCGCGTGGGCGTCCGCGTAGAGTGAGTAGCCAAGGTCATTGTGGAAGGCGAGCGTGTGGGTGAGCTTGAGGGGGTGAGTCGGTGCCGATTGAGTGGCAGCACTGGATTCCGAGTTGACGGCGGGAAGGACGTATTCATTGAGTTCGTGTCGAGTAAACTTGGGCGAGGCGAGGAATGAAGCAAGGACATCGACAAAATAGGTCCTGTCGTCGTCATAATGAGGGATGACGACATCTGGAACTAAAGCACGCGCTCGTCGTCACGGAGGAACTCGGCAGTGAGCGCTAAGTGCTCCCGGGAAAGTGGTGAAGCTCACCACTGCAGGCAGAGATGATGAGTCACGAGCAGTGTCCGAAGGGCCGGCGGAAACCAAACTTTGAAACGGTCCGCGCACAACCCGCAAAGGGCATGGCATAGCATATGTCAACCTCACTAGCACCAGAGGGTCACTAATGGATCCACATCACACTTGTTCAGACCAATTGCACCACCGCTCCGGGAGCAACCAAGAGAACCTGCTACGGTAGAAGGCAAACGAAGGCAGACCTTGAAAGTAAACTAGAGAGTGCGCCGGCCACTCCAGGCTTGGACTTCATTGAAGCCGGGCAAAGCATCTACAATGGCAGCAAAGCCACGCTTAGACGCGGTGACCAGACGAGTCGCTCTGAGCATCGGTTGGCGGACTTGGACTGCCCCCACGAACTCTGTCCGATTCCCAGACTCATGGCCAGCCGCGTGAATCTGGGTGAGGGATCTGCGCAGTAATCTACGTGAGTCTTCTCGTTCACCACCTGTCAGCGTCTCGGCCCGTGCCCCTGAGCCATTGATATCCACTCTGGCTACCCACGAGCCACCCAAAATCCATACATGCGACTTCACTCCCATCAGTTACCACAGTTCACTCATTTACTTCAAACCACGCTAGACCGGATATCCCCGTGAAAGCCTCGTACCGGCTGTGCAGATTCTGGGACTGGTCAACTCACCACATCATCTATGACTGCCCCCTGATACAGATCGGTCCAAAATGATATCACCAACACGAGCTGGGATGCAATCAGTCTAGACATCTTCAGAGGTGACTACACGTTCCACCTCCTCACCTTCCTGCAGAATACTGGTGCGGCCTCATACCCAGAATCTGCAGCCTGGCTGCCTTCGATCCTAGCGGACCTCGCCCCATGGCAACCCCTCAATGTGGGTAAGTTTCCATATTACATCCATTACTTACACAACCGTCCATGCAGCGGTTTTTTTATTTACACATGGACTGTCGCCTACTTGCATGCCTTAAGCTAACGTACCTGGGAGGGACCCCCTATCATCACGATACAATATACCTTCTCTCTCTCGTATTCATGTGAGCACCTTTATTTAGGGATATACAGGGCTATGATCAGTCTTGTATTATGTACTGTCCCGGAATACAAATGGTTTAAAAAGTAATAATTCGTCGTCTACTTCTGATGATGGCTTGCTTGTCTCCCCTACCACACTTCCTGTGAGAGGCGTCCTGCAGTACCCGTATGCTTGGGACACGACCTGCAGACCAAAGATGTCCCTAAGAGCCGTCCTTCAAATATTAGGAGATCACATACTATTTAAATATACCTCGAAATATTTGATGCCTACGGTAGTCGTCCACTTGGCGATGTCAAGCCCTTCGAAAAGTGTGGATGACTATGCGCCCCGTATCTGGCTGCAGAAGCCGCAGGAGTGGTCGTATTCCAAGGTCTATGCTGTCGAGTTTGGGCGTATTGTATTACGTGGGCAGCAACCGACCTTCCATACAGTACGAGACGATTTGTGATGCGATGTGCGACTGTGCCCTGGTTGGTAACTGCAAATGCCCGGTTTGACCATGACCCACCGATTCGTCATGGACCACCCTCGGTGATCACATCTCCGTAGTCCCACGCTCGCACTTTGCACTCGAGACTAGACTTGTAACCGGTCGTCGGATGAGGGATGAGGCTGTCACGAACAACTGGAGAACCCTCTATCAATGGTCAGTCACTGGTCTAGGATATTCCGATCAGAACCCGCCCACCCCGACAATGAACGGGTTCGTGACGTGCCCAGCACGCGCTGGCCCGTTCGCCGCCTTGCCTGGGGTGGAGTGGTCAAAGCCATCCAACTGCACCAGGAAGCCCGTGTTGTACCAGGACACGTGTCGGTGGGCAAGACCGTGACCGTGGCCAAGTGCAAGCCCTCCAGCTAGCGCGCTTTCCCCTGAGAGCGGGTCGTCCGCATCTCTGTGTTGTGCTGGCATGTGGCGATGGCCCATTTGGGATGTGAGTGAGCCACCACGACTACCCATGAAGCCGTACCTGCCAAGGTTGGACACTCCGAGCGTCGTCATTTGAGACATGATCTGGAGATACTGCGAAACGAGCAGGACGATCGTCCAGACGTGTTGAAGCTTTGAACAGACGGTGATCGAGGATAGGAACATGTCGGTGGCGGTAAGGTTGCAGACGGAGACAAGCAGGAGTCAGCCAGGTGCCAGAGCTAGGGAACTTTTGATCGAGGAAAAGCCTGAGAGAAGAGTTAAAATGGGCTACGAATAGTCAAAGAGATACTTACAGGCCAAGGTGAGGTAGTTGAACAGGATTATGGCGATGACGAGAGCAGTCACAAAGACAGTAAACTGCCAGTGATTGTTGACACCAATTGGAAAAGGTGTAGGCCCTAGCTCTAACACTTGAACGGACGAAGCCACCGCACGCAGAGGTTTCCTTGTCTAGAAGAAATCAGTAAATGCTAGCGCATACTGGGTCAGAAGGTCGAGGTGTTGGCACCTCAGGAACGCGGATCGAACCGGGAAAGTCCGACGCGCACCATCGATCGACCGAATCGATCAGCACCTCTTGCTTTCTCAAACTCCGTCGCTATAATGGACACGCAACAAACCCGTCGTCGAATTCCAGATCTCACGTTCCGAGTGCTCATAATAGGAAGGGCAAATGCGGGAAAGACATCCATCCTACAAAGAGTCTGTGAAACAACGGAGAGCCCCATTATTTACCGGCAAGGAGAGGAGGTACGTGGTCCAACTATTTTGTCTGCGAGTCTGATCTCACTGCCCACCAGGTCAAACTTGACCCATCCATCGATGTAAGTGACGATAGCTCTTCCTTTTGGTTGCTTCTAAACATGGAGCCAGCGAGGCGAGCACACGATTGACGACGAGCTTGTGTTCTCTAACTACACAGGCTATATCTTTCACGATTCGCGTGGAATAGAGTCAGGTAGCACAGAGGAACTCGAGATTTTGCAGGAATTTATTCGACAAAGGTGTGAAGAAAGGCATTGGGTATGGCGATTGCATGCAATATGGTTTGGTCTCTCGAGTGTTCACGATTACGACTACTTACTGGCGGTCACGTATCGAGGTACTGTGTCCCAATGGACAACCAACGACCGAGCCTGGATCTCAAATTTTTTAAGGACATCTGCCCTGACCAGAATGGTGCGTCGTTATAAACACTCATGATTGAAGTTAACGCATCACTTTGAAGTCCCAGTCATTGCTGTATTCACGAAACATGACCAGTTCATGCGGAACATGGAAATGCAGTTGCAGGATTATCCAGATGACTACCCAAAGGATAGCGATGTATCTGAAGTGGCAGAGAAACATTTTCGAGAGTACTACCTACGTCCCCTCGGTGATGATGTTAGATTTGTGCGATTAGAAAGTAGGTTCAATGTCTAACTCCGGCTACACGCTGATGTTCTCCGGCAGAAATGCACATGAAAAATAGGCAATGCGATGATCTTATTGTGGTGACCGCTGCAGCATTGAATGAGGACATCGCCGCATTGATGCTTTTAGCTGTGCAAAAGGATAATATAGGATTGAGTGTCAAAATCGCTCTCAAGCGGTGAGTACGCCAGTTGAAGAGGCGAGGTGACCGATAATCTCAACAAACATTGCAGTGCCTATTCCTGTACTGGCACTGGGTTGGAGATCAGACGCGTCGTTCGGGAATGTCTTATTGCATTTCCATATATCTGGGCAAGTTTTCACAAAGTGTTGATTTGTGATACAAGCCTCATGACGCTTGATGTCGCTCAACTCCTAGTGGGTGAGTGCCAGATCTTACTCATCCTTTTCGGGTTGACTGACCGGTGGGCTGCTCTCCAGTTTGTGAGTGGCTGGGGTGCCTCGTTTCATTTCAAGCCTGCTGACGACGTTTGTCCTCGGCTCTCCAGTTTGTGAGTGGCTGATGTGCCTCGCTTCGTTTCAAGCCTGCTGACGACGGCTCTCCTCGGCTGTCCAGGATGTGAGTGGCTGGGGTGCCTCGCCTCGTTTCGAGCCGGCTGACGTCGCCTGTCCTCGACTCTCCAGAGAGTGAGTGGCTGGGGTGCCTCGCTTCGTTTCAAGACTGCTGATAACGGCTGCCCTCGGCTGTCCAGTCTGTGAGTGGCTGGGGTGCCTCGCCTCGTTTCAAGCCTGCTGACGTCGCTGGTCTTCGACTCTCCAGAGTGTGAGTGGCTGGGGTGCCTCGCTTCGTTTCAAGCCTGCTGACGATGGCTCTCCTCGGCTGTCCAGTCGGTGAGTGGCTGGGGTGCCTTGCTTCGTTTCAAGCCTGCTGACGACGCCTGTCCTTGGCTCCCCAGTTTGTGAGTGGGTGGGGTCCCTCGCTTTGTATCAAGCCTGCTGACGACGCCTGTCCTTGGCTCTCCAGTTGGTGAGTGGCTGGGGTGCCTCGCCTCGTTTCAAGCCTGCTGAAGGCGGCTCTCCCCGGCGCTCCAGGAAGTGAGTGGCTGGGGTGTCTCGCTTCGTTTCAAGTCTGCTGACGACGGTTGTCCTCGGCTCTCCAGTTTGTGAGTGGCTGATGTGCCTTGCTTCGTTTCAAGCCTGCTGACGATGCCTATCCTTGGCTCTCTAGTTTGTGAGTGGGTAGGGTACCTCACTTCGTTTCAAGCCTGCTGACGACGCCTGTCCTCGGCTCTCCAGGATGTGAGTGGTTGGGGTGCCTCGCTTCGTTTCAAGCCTGCTGACGACGCCGTCCTCGGCTCTCCAGTTGGTGAGTGGCTGGGGTGTCTGGCTTCGTTCAAGCCTGCTGACGACGCCTGTCCTCGGCTCTCCAGGAAGTGAGTGGCTGAGGTGCCTCGCTTCGTTTCAAGCCTGCTCACGACACCTGTCCTCGTCTCTCCAGTCTGTGAGTGGGTGGGGTGCCTCGCTTCGTTTCGAGCCTGCTGACGACGGCTCTCCTCTGCTCTCCAGGAAGTGAGTGGGTGGGGTGCCTCGCTTCGTTTCAAGCCTGCTGACGGCGTCTGTCCTTGGCTCTCCAGGAGGTGAGTGGCTGGGGTACCTCGCTTCGTTTCAAGCCTGCTGACGACGCCGTCCTCGGCTCACCAGTTGGTGAGTGGCTGGAGTGCCTCGCTTTATTTCAAGCCTGCTGACGATGCCTATCCTCGGCTCTCCAGGATGTGAGTGGCTGGGGTGCCTAGCTCCGTTTCAAGCCTGCTGACGATGCCTGTCCTCGGCTCTCCAGGAAGTGAGTGGCTGGTGTTCCTCGCTTCGTTTCAAGCCTGCTGACGACGGCTCTCCTCGGCCCTCCAGTTGGTGAGTGGCTGGAGTACCTCGCTTCGTTTCAAACCTGCTGATGGGTCTCCAGAAAGTGAGTGGCTGGGGTGCGTCGCTTCGTTTCAAGTCTGCTGACGACGCCTATCCTCGGCTCTCCAGTTGGTGAGTGGCTGGGGTGCCTCGCCTCGTTTCAAGCCTGCTGATGACGGCTGTCCTCAACTGTCCAGGAAGTGAGTGGCTGGGGTTCCTCGCTTCGTTTTAAGCCTGCTGATGATGCCTGTTTTCGGCTCTCCAGGAAGTGAGTGGCTGGGGTTCTTCGCTTCGTTTCAAGCCTGCTAACGACGCCTGTCCTTGGCTCTCCAGTTGGTGAGTGGCTGGGGTGCATCGCTTCGTTTTAAGCCTGCTGACGATGCCTATCCTCGGCTGTCCAGTTGGTGAGTGGCTGGGGTGCCTCGCTTCGTTTCGAGCCTGCTGACGACGGTTCTCCTCTGCTCTCCAGGATGTGAGTGGGTGGGGTGCCTCGCTTTGTTTCAAGCCTGCTGACGACACTTGTCCTCGGCTCTCTAGGAAGTGAGTGGCTGTGCCTCGCTTCGTTTCAAGCCTGCTGACGACGCCTGTCCTTGGCTCTCCAGTTGGTGAGTGGCTGGGGTGCATCGCTTCGTTTCAAGCCTGCTGACGACGCCTGTCCTTGGCTCTCCAGTTGGTGAGTGGCTGAGGTGCATCACTTCGTTTCGAGCCTGCTGACGATGCCTATCCTCGGCTGTCCAGTTGGTGAGTGGCTGGGGTGCATCGCTTCGTTTCAAGTCTGCTGACGACGGCTCTCCTCTGCTCTCCAGGATGTGAGTGGCTCGGGTGCCTCGCTTCGTTTCAAGCCTGCTGACGACGCCTGTCCTTGGCTCTCCAGGATGTGAGTGGGTGGGGTGTCTCGCTTCGTTTCAAACCTGCTCACGACGCCTGTCCTCGTCTCTCCAGAAAGTGAGTGGCTGGGGTACCTCGCTTCGTTTCAAGCCTGCTCACGACGCCTGTCCTCGGCTCTCCAGGATGTGAGTGGCTGGGGTTCCTCGCTTCGTTTCAAGCCTGCTGACGATCCCTCTCCTCGGCTCTCCAGTTGGTGAATGGCTGCAGTGCATCCCCGTGTTTTGAGCCTACTGATGACCCCTGTCCTCGGTTTTCCAGTCTGTCAGTGGCTGCCCACCTTGCTGCGCTTTGTGCCTACTGATGACCCCTGCCCTTCACTCCCCGTTTATTATACATCCCTGACCTACTAGAACGTTCGTGCATGTTCTCCTTTCAAGCCTACTGACGATGACGACCTTTGGTTCTCCAGTCTGTAAGCGCTCCTCGTCCATTCACTCACCATAAACAGAAATCTCACTTATTTTATAAGGTGAAGCAGGTCATGTCGCTACCCTTTATCCACAATGTTTTGTCTCCGTATTACAGTCGACTGTCTTTGTGGCTTATGATATTTATTTCTCTAGTTCACCACCACGGGTCTTAGCGGTCATCACTTTGTCCTTGGTATTTTATTTTATTATTCATTTTTAGAGTGTATCTAACCATTGTAGAAGCTGTTATCCTTATCTTAAAGCATGCCACTTTCTTAAGACTCGAGGTCCTATCATCTAAATCTGCTCTCACTCGCGCGGAGCTGGAATATAGGGAGGCGAATATTGACTTGAGAATTCAGCAATTCCTTACAGCCTCTTCTGAAGAACACACTGTTGAGCTATTTGCGGGCTTTATTATGGATACTGATATTGGTATGTTTAGTCTTGCATCCGTTAGGCTAATAACTCATCAAGTTTTCAGTGCCTTCTCTGTCCTCGGTGTCGGAAACACATGTACATAGAAAAGATGACTGATTTCAACGGATTTTGGGACGATTATTTACACTCAAGTCTATCTCCTTGCCGAAGTTGGGGAACACCACAGGAGGGGATGAGTAGATGAAATGTGGAGTGGAACAGGAGTTGCGTAGTTGAGGCAGGTTTCACGATGATGTGTACGATAAACTTGATCTTTGTGCGTGTGTATTGTTGTCGTAGCTTCACCGAGCTGGTTTCCGTTCATGAGAGGAGGGTGCCTGAGCTGCGTTTAGAACCATCCCCGCCACTTACTACAATCTGGGAAGACTCGGAGCTGTCGGGATACTGTTCAGCATCCCATTTCCTCCCCTCACTAGTTTTAGGTCTTGAAACTCCTTTCACTTGTGCCACCACCATTGTTATGTTGAAGTGGTGTGTGCACATGCACACAACACTGCGGTGTTGGGAATTGACCACACCTCATGTGTGAGTGTGCGTGTTATTTAATGCCGAAAGAAAATGCTCTTGTACCGTAAACAAAACCTCTGCCTTGACTTTGAGGTGGTGAGTTGGACTTTCTCCACAAGTGGATCCTCATCATATTGTCCACGCGGTGTTGCGGTCGCATTTGCTGACCTATCCAGACACGTCGCCAGTCTTTGTGGGTGTGAACCAGCATGATTGTGGCCACATATCTAACTGAATGGACTGCGGCTGCTTCAAGTGGTTGTCACTTCCACTTGCGCGCGATGCCACCAAACATTCTTTATATAAAAAGTGATGTCTGCGAGCTCCAGCAGGATACATCGCCAAAGGCATACTCGATAAATGGCTAACCACTATTCGAACCCGATCCCACCACCCTCCTCAGTACGCAACCCAGCTCCCACAGTGGACGACCTTTCTTCCCGGCTCTCACATGATCTCTACATATATCAGACAGCGCAGGAATCCGCGGCACTGGGCACCGAACATGAAACCGAACGCGGCGCGTGCTGGTCCACGCTCCGCCCTATACCGGCAAATCTGCGCGAGCGCGTCAGGACAGGTCTACGCACGGTTCGGGCTGCGGCAGAACCGAAGCACACGCCGATTCCCAACGACCGGCCCGAAGCGGCATTCTCCGCGCTCGGTGCCTCCGCAGGCGGCGCACATGACGGTGCGCGCCTGTTTCTCGCACAGATGCCCCTCGACCTGCCGCCCCCGACGGTCGTCTGGGCCAGCCCGCAGCAGCAGGGCCAAGGCGTCGCGTGGGGCCAGTGGCCATGCCATACCTTCACGCACTGTATCATCGTGCTGACGGAGCGCAACGCGCGTGCGATGTACGAGCTCGACGACGCACCGCTCCCACCCGTGTACGCGTTCGCGCTCGACGGCGTCGCGCACCTCTGGTTGGTCGTGCCGCCGCGCTGTAAGCGCTCAGACGCGCGGGAGCGGTTAGTCCTGAGCGACGCGCAGATGCGCGCTGCGGTGGAGTTTGCAGATGCGGCGGGGACGGTGCCTGAAGACGAAGTGGGCGGGGCTGGACCGATGCTACTTGCGTGTGCAGAGGGGGACGAAGTCGACATCGCCGCGCTCGCCGTCTTGCTGCTCGCGCGCCGTTCCCGCCCCACTGTTGGGCAGGGGCGCGCTCCGTTGCCGGACCGCCGCTGCCGCCAGCGTGATGAGCGCGCTCTGGCTGGTTGCGGGCCGATGTACCAGGTGGCGCGCCTACTGGAAGACGACCCAGGCATTTCGCTCGTCTGGAAGGGATTGTTGGGCTGGGAGGACGTGGAGCGTGTGCAGGCAGTGCTATGGACTTGTGATTGGGGTTGCGTTTGAGGGTGTTGGTTGTGCGATACGGCAGGAATGGCAGGTTTAAGCGAATGAATGAACGTGTTCTAATGGTGGAGCCCGGCGCTACACTCGTTCCGTGGTTATAAATTGTCCCATCAAAAAAAAAAAAACTACTCAGACGAAACTTAGGAATATTATTCGCACTGCTTCAAGGTGTTAACTCTGCGAAGCGAACGACGACGCCGTTCTAAGACGTATATCGTTTCCATATTCAAGGCGCGCTCAGGCTCGTATACTAGTAGGGCAAACATATGAAGAACGCGGGTAAAGTGACTCTTCTTCATTCCGCCCATCTAACATGCTGTTGCCAGCGTCCCCCTTTCATTCCACCGCCGGCATCAACCGTACTCTCACACACGTGTTACCCAGCTTTTTGGAAAGTTCTCACCCCGGCCAGCCAGGGATAGTGGCGTTGATTTATCCTTGTTTCCCTGGGACTCAAATCTCAGGCTCCGTACTTTGACAAAGTCTGCTTTCAATTTCGCTCGCTCGACAATTTCCTTCCCCGACCACCTGTTGGCAAGATCGAGCTTGTTTCCAATATCATACCGAACAACGTCTGCCGCCGTGCACGCGACCACCTAAATAGGGAAGATCATTTTGCGCCCTGCCGTCGCCCTGTGTGGATCCATCCGCTTTCCCCGTATTCAATCAGTCTTGTGTGCACTATCTCGCATCCTTTAGGAGTTGTCGCGTTCCATATGTTCTTGTGTGACTATTTTGCCTCAGAAGACGCCCGCGAAGCCTTACGGGCTTCCGGAAGTCTATAGGACCAATATAAGCGACATGGGTAGCCAATGCTAGTCACCCTTCCCTTAAACTTCAACTGGCACCTTCCTATCAACAACGGTCATGGTTTTCCTTGTCTTTGTGGTTGATATTTTTGCTCTGGTATCTTTGTTTGTCGTCCTCTTAGCATTCCGCGACCATCGACGACGCAGGGGACTCCCCTACCCTCCTGGCCCTCGACCCCTACCTCTAATAGGCAACCTTCTGGATATTCCAAAGGAGTTCTCCTGGCTCACATATACTCGCTGGTCGAAGGTCCACGGTAAGCATTGTACTTGTTATCAAGGGTCCCCTATTTATAGAACGAACGCTAGGGGATGTATTCTCTCTTCGAGTTTTTGGCCAGGTTGTCGTCGTATTGAACTCGTCCAAGGCCATCAAGGATCTCCTTGAGAAACGTGGCGATATCTACTCTGATCGTCCTGTCATCCCCTTTTTCGAGATGTATGTGCGCTCGAGGTTGGTTTGCGCTATCTAGACTGACTTGGGTTAGGATGGGATGGGAATGGCTTGTGCCCTTTACAAGCTATACTGAATTTTGGCGTCAAGCGCGCAAGTTACTTGACCGCGGCCTTCGGCCAGGTGCAGCGGCTATGTATCGCCCTATGCAGCAAGTTAGGGCGCGTGTACTCCTCACACGGCTGTTGACAAGCCCGGATGAGTGGAAGGGTCACATCGAACTGTTCGTGGCATGATTATTCTGTCGCGTCTACCCTCCCTCAGTATCGCATTTCTGGACTTCTTAGCTTACAGGGAGAGATGATCCTATCCATGACGTATGGTTACGATGCCGAGGGACCGGACGACCGGAAGCTTTACGTTGTCCGGAAAATGGCCCACATAGTAGCGACTACAACGCTCCCAGGCGCTCTGCTTGTCAATTCACTTCCTTTCTGTGCGTGCTCCCCTTAGTCTCCGCATAGTCACTGTACAGTAATGATCCATATCAGTGCGGTACGTCCCCGAGTGGTTGCCGTGGCTCAGCTATAAGCCGCTTGCCCGCTGGGGCCACGGTATTGGGGTGGAGGCCGTACAAGAACCGATGGGGTTCGTCAAAGAGTCCATGGTAAATTTTCAACGCAGACCGCTTGCGCATCTGTAAAAAAAACTCATATGGCGCCCTCTAGTCCAACGGCACTGCGAAGCCTTCACTGGCTCTCGAAGTGCTGCAAGATGCAGAGAATCTTTGTCAATCAGAGCGCGAACAGGCAACAGAAACTATCAGCGGAGCTCTTGGGTCGATGTATGCAGGTGGGTAATCCCGCAATTAACTTAGATCCGGTTGAAATAACTCTCTACAGCCGGGACCGACACTGTGCGTCTACGAACAGATTATCTAGATCCCGTTTCATTCAGCCATTTGTCTCTAGACCTTCAATACCTTGATGACATTCTTCGTCGCGATTTTACTTGACCCTAACGTACAGACGAAGGCGCAAGACGAGCTCGATGATGTTATTGGACAAGAGCGACTGCCGACATTTGAGGATCGCCCAAGGTTACCGTACATCGATGCGATATGTAGGGAAATTCTGAGGTGGAAACCTGTCGTGCCCCTCTGTGCGTCCAACCCGTCGCTGCTCATGTGAAATATCGGCGTACACTGACCACCCACAGCCATACCCCATTCAACCATACGAGACGACGTCTATGAAGGTTACTTTATCCCGAAGGGTTCGCTGTCTTATGATACGAGCCTATCTCCGTGTTGCTGATGTACATCACCAGGCTCTCTAGTCATCCCCAATTCATGGTAAGATACTTGTCCCACGCGGATGTGTATATAGTTGCTTCAGTTATCCGCAGGGCGATCATGCACGATCCAGCCGTGTATTCAGATCCAGACACCTTCAACCCGAGCCGGTTCCTTAACCCAGATGGCAGCGTTCGGGAGGACTCAGCCTGGGCATCTGGGTTCGGGTACGGAAAGCGCATCTGTCCTGGGAGACATTTCGTGGACGCAACTTTGTTTATCGTCGTCGCGTCCCTTTTCTCCGTCTTCAACATCGAGAGGGTGAAACGGGCTGATGGAACCGCCGAAGAATATTCATTCATGGGAACAGGCATAACGTACGTGTCATTTTCGCCAAGAAGCGCTGCTGGTCGTCAAATTTTATTTTTTTTCTTCTTATTTCGTCTAGTGGTCCAAACCCGTTCTCGTGCTCAATTGTCCCAAGGGATAAGAAGGCCGAGGAGCTGATCATGGCCGACACTATGGCGCGCTGAAACTGTACCGCCATAGGTCTGGGTTTATGCTATCTATTAGTAGTCCTTTATTTCAAGAGCGTGGTGTACTAGTGCTGTATTTAATCTGCCGGACTTTCTAAAATATCAATATCTGAGAACCACTGAGTCGAGATATGCAGCAGCTGCGGCTAGACATTGCAGGCTGCTGTACAACAGTCCCCAGATCGTGACGAGTCTGGTAGTCATCAGATACCGTGTGCCTAGGCGCCTCTGCGGGAGCTACTCAAAATGTAAAGTATCGGGTGACCAATACCGTGACCACGATAATGGGCGGCCCCCAAATATCGAGCGACGACTGCCAGTGTGGCATCTCCGCGAAGTTTCGATATCTATGTCAGCCTGACACCTTGACTATATAGCCTGTAGCCTGAGTACGCCGTGGCGCCGCCTCTGGACCTGAAGGACAAGCCACAGCAAGATAGCAAGACATAAGCAGAAAATTGGGCACGGCGGCCGGGTTGTCTCGGAACTAGCATCGATCATTCTGTACTGATACGATACCATTCAGCACAAAGGGGTGCGTAATTCTGGAAGCAGGCGCTGTCCCGGAAGGCGCCTGGCGCCTGAGAGCTAGGGAGGTCGCCGTCTCGTCAAATATCATGGGATCATGGGGGGGGACGGAATCCATCAAACCCGGAGCGGCGGAACCCCTATGCTATACTATAACGGATACAAAAGGAACCAATATTGATTAGAATCCGCCGACGAATCCTGTAGGCAGGTCGAGACCCCGAGTTTCGCAAGGTCATATTAGGATCTCCAGAGAGGAAAAAGAAACTCCTGAGCGGGGCTTAAAACATGTACGTGGTACTTGTGGGTGCTAGCTATACAGTACGATGTCCAGATCGAGTCCTACGAGCAACATTACCGTACTGGTAACTTTTTGATTTTCCTGATGCGTCCAGTGCCCCTCATAGCTAGCAGCGTACGTAGATGACTGTCTACGCAGACGCAGGTCAAATTGTCAAAGGACGCCCTTTGTTGCCGCCTACCAAGCTCCGAACCCAGTACAGGTCAAGGTCCGACGAACATCCAATATCGGCGGTGATAGTTTGTAGCCTTAAGAATCAACGGTCCCTTTTTTTCGAGGTGTTCGATTGTTCCGGTGCGTGCACGCCACCCGGGCCTTTGGTTCAGCTGGAGGGACTGCAGGGTATGGCACGCGATTACCGTCTCTAGCTCTCGGATTTCAACCACCAGCGTCATGGGTACGTTCGTCTCAGGCCCGTACTACCATACATATGTAGTTGCGCGCCGAACAAGCTGCCTCCGCCCGCCGGAAAGTATAGATCGTGTCGTTTTCTTTTTCCCTTTGATTCTGTTACGGTATATAAAACCAAGTATAAAACCCAATTTGGCACTCGATCAAAGCCTTTGTGCTGTGCCTGGGCTCAGACGCATTGCCTTGTGGACCTAACCGTTGCACAACGCGGCGGTTCTCATGCTGTCTCCGACTGACCATCGATCAAGCTGCAAGTGCGATTACACTACAGTATGTTTTTCATGATGAGTCTGGTCTGGAAGGCGGTATCAATGCCTCGCACACTAGTCTTGTCTTGGAACTCCTTTGTGTCTTATCATGGTGTTCCTTCGTGGGATTTGTCCACTGTATCCGGACCCGTTGCCCGCCGAGATCAACCCTTCATGTGGTCATGCCACGGCATATCCAAGTCCGACCAGTTTCAACCTGTTGTCTACTCTTACTCTCTATTTCAGCCCGACGCTCCCCTTCCCAATGTCCAGAGACGCATGGAAGCGCACGTACGCAGTCCGCTTGTGCGGCGCATGCGTAATACTGTCGTTTGTGCTTTTAGCCGAAGGCTTCCCACGTCTACCGAGCTCTCCGATGCCACAGTGCCCACACATCCGCGTTGGAAATAGACGACCTATGCCGCGACATTGGCGGGCGCTCCTTCGAAAAGCTTGGGTGCAGTTTTGCACCCCGCTCGCCCTTTCTCTGTCTGTGTAAATACCTTCGCCGGGAGCGGGTCAGAATAATGGGCGACATCAAGAACGACGGAAATGATCCCGAGATTGTTGACTCATGCCCGCTCGCATCGTTCCTCGCCAGATTAGTGTGGTTCTGTACTCAGACGTGTCGTTTTTTTTTTCCCCTTTTTTCCGCGCTGCTGCTTCGGTTCGAGGCTAGATTTATCGTGGTCATGGGGAAAATGAAAGACACTTGCTAGTCACAAACACGATATGCTCTCTTATCTGTGGCGGCTATTCCGGACATCACTTGTCAGGCCCTCCAACGTTCTGCCCGAGCTCATCTGTCTCGTGATTCCGACGCTGGTCCGGCTGGCATCGGCTGACCGACTGCGGAGCCTCCCTTGTTGGCCTTGGGGATTCCGCCTCTTTCGGAGGGGAGGTGTAAATTAAACGAGAAGAGACAGGAGTCGAAGATGACCCAGTCGGCAAAATTCTTCACCGGGACCACGACGGCTAGGGTCGAAAGACGTACGGGGAGGCTAACTGTGACTGAGACAGCGAGAGGAATAGAGAAATGACGCAGGGCCACGGCTGTCCGGCCCATCGGGAGCTCGAAGACTCGTTAAGAAGGGCCTAGAGACCACGCAGGAGGGTTCCAGGAGAGATGGAGGGCATGAGCAGAAGTAAGGTACATAGCAACGCGATACTACGATATATCGGAGGGTAAGTGTCGGATTTCTCGCAGGAGGAAGTTCAGACAGTGGGGGCATCGTGAAATGTCGCGCGTAGCTCGGAAGCTACGAAAGTCTGCCAAGTTTCGTGAAGGCTGATGGTGCAAGCCACTCGAGTGCGACCACAAAACACATGTTTACTTTGATACAAGGCCACGGCGGTACTCAAGCCCAAGTTGCTGATCTACAATATCTCTACTGGCCAGTTCTTTGTGTCATTCATTACAAACCGAGTCAAACAGCCTCACAAACTCTTCGGTTCCTTACCAAAACAGGACAGGTGATCGTCATCACGGGGCGTTGGCAGATGCGGATGCGGTTTTGCCTCCAAGCTCGGAGTAGAGTACGTCTTTGTTGCCCTCGCGACGACTACCACCGCGTCGCTGATTTTTGAAGTGGTCCGAGATGAGGAACGCGACGTCTAACGGTGAAAAAAAAGGGCAGAATAGGTGTTAATCACAACTGTGTGATGGAAACTGGAGCCGGAACCGATTCTGAGACCAACCTAGAGACTGCTCGAAATTCAAGCGGGGATCGCAGAAGCTCTAAAGTCCGAGCATGAGAAGGGGTACAGAGCATTAAGCGTGTGAGAACCAACCTGGTAGCGAAGACCGAGCTGCTCCTCGCTGAGCTCCATACTGCCGCCGAGGCACTCGGTGACGCTGTAACCCTCCTCATTGAGCTCGCCCGTGAACTCGAGGCTGACGCCGCCGAGACGCGATCCGCACTCGCTGTGAATGCGCAAGCACGAGGTGAGCTCGCTGATGATCGTGCCAAAGTGGCGAGTCTTCAGGCCAGTCGACGAGGTGAGCGTGCTGCCATGGTGGGGCCGCATTTGGGTGTAGTCATTAGTATGTCTGGTACATATATAACGAAGCGTTTTGAATGCTCACTTTCCGTGCATCGGGTCGCAGACCCAGATGACAGGATGCCCGGATGCTTGGACGGCTTTAATATGGGTTGCCAAATGCGTGTCGATCTACAAAACAGTATGGTGAGGATCAGCCGAATCGAAGGAACATTTTAGAATGACCTTGTTCACTCCATAGCGGGTGATCAGCGTCACCCTTCCACTATCACGGTCGGGGTTCACAACTGAGGGCTCAGTCAGTCTCAAGGGGGACGGACAAGTCACCCAAAACGTGGCACCGACCGCCGAGGAGTGTGACAAGTTCGTCTGCGGCCATCGAAGGCCCAACCTTAATTCCGATCGGATTGCGTATCCCGCGGAAGTACTCGATGTGAGCGCCGTTCAGCTGTCTAGTCCGATCGCCCACCCAAAGGAAGTGCGCAGAGGTATTGTAGTACTTCTTGGGTGCGGGGGTTCCAAGCTCGCGAGAAATGGTCGAATCTGGGATGGTGTGTAAACGAGTCATGGCTTCTTCGTAGTCGAGTAGGAGTCCTTCATGACTGAGCGGCGCGCATTAGTTTTAGAACCTTCTGATATTCAAGGGAGAAGTGAGGATACCTCGTGTAGAGGTCAGCCTCTCCCAAGACCCCACGACCCCCGCCACGTTCGTAGCTCTGCGTTTCCCGTCCAGAAGCCAGGCCGATCGTCCGAGTAAACTCGAGAGCATCCGAAAGCCCTTGCGAGATGGCTTCGTATTCATCCCTATCCGACACGACGAAGGTAAACCACACAGAAAGAATGTGCGCCTGCTTCTCAACGCACCTCAGGGACGGTGACCTTACATGCAACAGAGACCAGTCTCGTGGATGATGCAACGAGGCGAAACCGGAAGTAAGAAGGCCCCGGATGTGGTTCAGAGTGGCCGTAGAGTGGAAGTACGCGCTGTGTGGGTTCAGCACCATTCAACGGGGGAAACGCGACGAAGGCCCACCTCAGCAGCCTCTCTGGGTCCGGGGTTCGCTCGTCGGCGTTGAAGCTTATAAAAGGTCAGGTACAGGCGTGAGTATGGTGCGTGAGTATTTTCATTACCCGTTCACATTGTCTCCCCTGTTGGTTATTCGTTTGCCTAGATAGGTGGAAACGTTGGGAAGTGCCTTACCGAAAGATCATGACGTCACGATCCCCAACCTTTTCAGTCGCACTGCTTCTTGGCTTAGCATATTGGCCGGCAATTCGACCAATGCGGACCTGTCCCCGGCCTGCCGTCAGCCAAAACGAACAGCTGAGAGAAAAGTTGTGGGGAGGAACATACAACAGGGAGATGAGCTCCCCAGGTCAGGATAAGGGAGAACGACAATATGAGTCCGACTTTTGCGGAAATATTTTCCTGAAGCAGAGATAAATGCGCGCTAAACTAAGATGGCCCCAGAAACCGAACCTGAGTGCAGGCTGCAAAGCTTTCGGCACAATCCCCAGCATGCAGTAGGAACGCTTCATTTTTTTGTACGAGGCTCAGCTGATGCCGAAGTCGCTCGATCTTAACAGGACAGGTTCGCTGCAACCTCAATATAATGATGGCGCCAGGCGTACCTCAGATTGGGTGACAAGCGGAGGCAAGGCTTTAATCTTGCTCAAGACCCTATGGAAATACCTAAATGAGCACCGATATTATATGCCAGTAGCTTATTCTTCGAACTTAGCCAGGTGAGCCTCATCTGGATATTTGACGGACTAAAAGGGAAAAAAAATGGAATAAGCTATGGGCGAGGCGGTTTGGCAGAGGTGTTTTTAGATCAAGCATACCTGGGCAGCTTCCTTGCTCCTCCACGACGTTGGAACCCAATCTCCAGCTTCCATGTTAACTGTTCAGCGGCTATATGCGTCGGCGGGGACCAAGACTCTTGACAGAAAAAGTGGCGGGCAAAGAAAGAAGAAAGTTGGTATTGGTAGAAGACAGCGGGCTCTTGCCCCAAAGGTGTCGAAAGTAGGCAAACACGGTCCAAACACCGGAACGTCACCTCGTCCAGACTCGGGCAGAGCGTATCCCGTATTGGAATGCGGGCGATCTCATGCAGCTTGTTAGCAACTCGTTACGCCGGGATCCGACGTTCTTGTTATTAGTACCTTACTATGTCAATATTTCAGTATAAACAAAGATAAAAATGATCCCTGGGGTTACAGTCACAGCGCCTAGCTCCTGTGCACACGCAACAATGGTACGCGAACGCAGGGTAAACCAGTTAGCTTGCTGGGCGTGCCGTTTGTGGGACTGACTGTACATATAGTACAACCTCACGGAGTGATCCGACAATTTGTCATTTCTATTTGATTTTTATCATAACTCGGTTCTCATCTCCCGTCATACTGGCGCTCCCTCCGCAGTGCACAGGACTGGGATGGCGTAGTCACATTCCGGTACGAGCTGTGTCGCGACTACTTGTGGAGACACTGTCCAGACGGGGCGTATCCACATATGGACTTCCTTGTCGCACACTCCGTTGCAGACCACCGGAAATCTCACACAACCGGTGAAGTGGGACGCGCATGCGAGGGTCTTATGATCCAAATAAGAAAGAATATCTCCTGGCGGACAGGACGAGGAGAACACAACTTTCATGTTAACTACTAACAGATAAAGACAATACTCAAGTGACATTGAACTTGCGGGGATCTTGACACAGCTACACAGTCATGAGAGTGAAGAGGCTGACGAACAGGGGAGAATCCGTACGGTGTTGGGACCGTACTTGTAATTTGATACAAACGGAGCAAGAAATAGATCAGTCGCGGGATGAGTTCGGAAAAAAAGGGTGGGATGAGGTGGGCGCAAGCGAGGTGGTGAATGTGAGGGAATGTGCCCGGGAAACAAGACAAAATGCCTTCGTACGTGGAGTGGCCACATTGACATTGAAACCTCTGTGTCCCTGTGGTAGAGCCACATCCAAATAAGATTCTTCTGATTGAGGTTTTCCGGCTGTTAGTTCGAGTTGTTGAGCCCCTCATGCCCCATGGTTGGCTACCTTGCGAGGCAGCGATGTCACGTGTGAGCGACGAGTATGGGCGATGACCTATAAATATCGATGTTAGGTGACAGGGATGGCGACTTCGTGGTGGCACTGGGCGTCGCCCGGGTATCTCTAACAACGCTGGTAGATTCTAGTCGAGGTCGTTCAGACGAAATATGTTCTCCGTAGCGTGACGCGTCCAGCTTCCAAGTAGCTTCACCTGGAATCGATAGGGTGCCTACCATGTAACGGACGACAACCGCGAAACTTCCTTTTTACTTGAGAGACAGCGGCCTAGAGGGAGATATCCTGGAGCGGTGATACACGAGGAAGTAGAGGATCAAAGCCATAGAGTCAAAGCCAATAATAGTGAAGAACGTTGTCAGCCATGAGGAAGGAGCGAGGATTCACGACAGACTACATGACGAGCTCCTTGACGTCACCCCTCAACTTCAAAGATAGTTTCTGCACCCACCCACGAAGTCCTCTTGCTAGGCGAAAGGGGGACGCGAGAACAATGCCCAATACCGCGGAGCCGAGAAAAGAGGGAGAAACTGGGTCCGTGTCTTGTCCGGATCCGCTACACAGGAGTGGAAAAGGTGACGGCATAGATTTTTGTACTTTTTGGCAGCCTTGGCGATAGTGTTAAGGAACAGGGGAGGCTCATGTAAATATGCTTGTCCTCCTAGAATCCATTGTTGGGGAGACCTATTATATCTGTTCCAGGAGAGGAAGTGGGTCTTCGCCTGGTCACAGTTATTTGTGTAACCCTGTCTCACGGCACCAGTTCCCTGTTCAACTCAACCTTTTATGGGGCCATTTTCTCCCGAAAAAATAATTTCCACACAGCCTAATCAGAAATCGCATCAAAATCACTCGCCAGGAGAATATCGGCTAGTAAGCGCTATTTTGCGTTAGTTCAGGGTATATGCGTAACTGTGATGGCGACAAAAACACTAGGATACGAAAGGGTCACCGAATCTGCATAGTAGCATTACAAAACGTTCCTCCCGGAGGCACTGTGATCATCATGGCGCAGCATGCGGGGTTCATACGTTCATGTGTAAAGCTTTGGTTCCACAGTATTTCGTTGCTGATCGGTTTGGCATGCGTCACGCGTCACATGTCACATATCGCGGCGGACTTGACTGACAACTTGACACTTCCGAGTCAGTCAAGCGGCAGTGGCATTCAAGTGAGCGACCTAGCGCACTTACAGCAATGATAGGGCTTCCCTGGAATTGAAGTCACTCATCTCATCGCGGAACATCCGGTCTACTGTGATCTGCGCAAGTTCGGATGCTCCGCGTCGTGGACCACCTCGGCGCCATATCAACTTTCTACGAGCGCCTATTAGGTCTGGTCCATTGCCGGCTGACAACACGCCCAGTTTGGGGTTATTTCTTCCAGTGTATCGCGTGAAATGGTGCCACCGATCGTGTTCTCGCTCTCCTTGAGGCAGGAGCGAGGGCCCACCAATCCCTGGAGTCCTGTTAGCGCTTGGCTGTGTCCTAGAGTTGTCAGTCAGCGTGTCAGTCCTGATGGTTTCCATCTAAGTTGAACGTGCCTGGTGTTATTGCAAAGACGTCTGCCTGTTCGTCTCTACTTGTATCATCAGAGAGTGCGTTGATCTCATAACTTCCCATCTCGGTGGCAGGGTTTAATTTACAAGTACGCTTAATGCAGAGACGCCCCATGGTATAGCCTCCTTGGTTCGAAATTTGTATTTGCTAACTTTGGAAATGCCTGAGGTCCAGTATCAACTTCCGATTACTCGAACCGAGAAACATTTCTCCGTGCCTACTAGCCCGTTCTATAGTGTCACATGCCATTAACGCAGTAAAGACAGAAACGATCGTGCTTTACGAACTGGTTTCCGCCTGTGCATATGGACCGACTAGACCATTATGCGGTTCCGCAGCATCGCCTCGCCCGCCACTCAAAGCACCGATCTCGTGCTTTCGTGTGAACGATGTTTCGCGCACCCTCGTGGTTGCAGACTTCTTTGTCGTTCTGTGCTGCTCTAGTCCCTCCCTGTGGGTATAGTGCTACATTCGTAGTTTCTCTTGTTTGTGCCCTTGCTCGCTAACAGTATAAAAGTGTGCTTTGTGTCGTGCTAGCTTGGGTGATCATCGTCTTTCTCTCTCATATTCAATCGGGTTTGCTATCTAGAATCTCCATGACGCCCTCCTTCGGGCCAGCCGACCCAGAACACCCGATCGAACAAAGTAACTTCGCCCTCTGCGTGCTCTCCAAGCAAGGGGAACTCAAACCTCAGGCGGAGCCGCGGGTGGTCAATGACCCGCAAGGAGGCTCCACTGTTTCAATCGACTTCGAGGCGGTACCGGGGGAGGTTGTACTAAGCTGTGCCATTTCCCACTCGTCGGAGAGACGCTGACAGCGCCACAGGATCTTCGGCTCTTCGTGCGCCACGATGGCCCCGTTCACGCCAGCGCGGATGTCTCCTTCGAGGGCAGACCTTTGGGAAAGTGGTCCATCGCGCGCGGGTCGGAGGTATGGCATAGCATAGCCAGCGATTCTCGTTTCAGATTTCAAGACTCTTACGGTACGAACTCTCCAGCATCTCAGTGACCCTTCACGGAACAATCCACAGATCGTCGGTCCAAGGGTTTTAAGCCAAGCACGTTCGAGATAAAGTTTCAATACCTACGCCGAGTCACCTCAGGGCGGGATCTGGATGTCTTGGTTCCCACCGTCGTATGCGAGCCGTCTCTGAAGGATGGACCAGGTTGGGTGCGGTCAGTATTCGTTGTTTTTCCCCAAACGAGCGTGGCACTGATTGCCTGCAGACCAAGCGATGAATTGACGCAAAGCCAGTTCGAAGTGGTGGAAGACGACCCGTTTTTGACCTTCGTCGTCTCGTTTCACCCACCGTCCGCGACTTCTTCCTCACCCACGGCGAGTTCCTCGCTCATAACAAGCTCCCAACCCACAACGCCCTCTTCCCTACTTACGACGAGCTCCTTACCCACGACGAGCACCCTATCTACGACAAGTACCCTATCCATGTTGAGCACCCTATTCACGACGAGCACCCTGTCCACAATTCCCACAACGCCCACACCAAGCTCCCCATTGTTAGCGCCATCTCCTCCCACCACACCCACCCCGTCCGTTCTCACACGGCCTGCTGCAAGTCCAGAGCTGGCTCCAGGTCCGCCAGTCATTTCTTTTGTTACGCATCATACTGAGGCATGCTCCCGTTCGCTCGCAGCACCACCGTTACCTCCAGAATGGGGCCCCGCCACCAATCCAACTAGTCCAGCCTCTATCTCCCAGGTCTGTGTATTAGTCTCCGTTTCTGAGATTGCATACAACCCTCGCTGACCTCCTCCCGCTGGCCGCGGATGCGTGATGACATTGCTCCAAAGATGTCAGACGACGAGCTCCAAGAAGCGCTCTCAGAGTACGGGAGGTCCAGCTTTCTCCTCCCTGCTAGGCTTGTACCCGGGCTCCGGGGAAAAATCCCGATGGAGGAGTTTTGCCGTATGTATGATCTGCCAGAAGACATCCCGCCCCTGCTGGCGCAGTTAGGGGTCAAGGATGCGCACGGCTTCAGCAGCAAGCGCTTGAGCGATTTGCGGGACAAGGGAATGACTCCCAGGTCTGTCAATATGCTGCGGCTGGCTGTCATCCGATTCTCCGAGTCCAAACCATGAAGCATTCTCCTCCGAGTCGGGTCGTGAACGCGTGAACAGGCTTAGGATCTAGGACCGATGACTGCGTCATCGCCTTAGTCGGTACCCGAGCGTGCTGTGACCATCGGCATGGATCATATGATACCACGTATTTGTATGCGTACCTTGATTATGTTGTATTAGTTTCGTGTATCTTTACCGCACTCCTGATTAATGAGAACCTCGAGGTTCCGAATAATACAATAGCAGCTCAGACGTGACGCAGTGCGCAGCCTGTAGGCGGTGTCTGACACAGTGTTCCCCTGAAAACGTGCTGCTCCTGGCTAGATGTATCGTATTTGGCCTTTAGGACGCTCTTTCACCGAATTTCTCCACCCAGAGACCGCGCTACCCATCTTGGTGCGCATCCGCAGGCACCACTCTCTAGTGGACGCCAAATGGCACAAGCGATCTCCCAGTCATCGTGGACGACACGGTCGATGTATTGCATGGAAAGAGGTGACCGCCAGCAGCTCTGCCGTCGGCCGAAATTCATTGACATAGAAGGACATCGTTTCCAAATCTGGGAAAAGAGGACCTTGCTTAGTACTGTAACTGACAAATGATGGCCTGAGTCTCGGTGGCGTAACCTGCCTAGTGGGTGTACCAGTGCCGGTTTGACCCGAGAGACGCAGCTTTGGTTCGGCTTTTAACCGACCGCCACCCACAGCTGCGCACTAGACCAGAAGTGACCAATCAGTCGGCATTTTCCTTTCTGATATGCTGTGACGAAGGTCCAGCACAAGGTCCAGCATCCACATCACTGGGCAAGGCTTGGGGAAAGGTCTGAAGTCTGCCTCAGGCACAGTAGCTATTTTTGTTCGCACCTTGCTTAATGGGGGCTGCGAATGCACGATCTAAATTAGCACTCCACCTGACCCGGCCAAGAGTCGAGAGTCAGAAGAGAGACGTAGTGCATTCCCACCGGCTTCTTGTTCTCCCTCGAATCGATGTTTGTCATCGTATCGCGGAACATTCGATCGGTGCTCGCCCGCAAGTTTCCGTGTTCGATCACACAGCCAGCCCTCTTGGCGTCGACGCTGCATCGTATCGACCTCCTACTGGCGAGCGCCCGTCATGGTACAGTCCATTACCGCAAGATGGCCAGTATGGTATTATTTCTTGCCCGGGACGACGCCGATGGCTAGTGTATCGTGCTGCTGGCATAAATGAAACCCCAATGATCTCCTTGGGTCCTGCTTCTTTGGTATGTGGCTGTGTCCTAGGACTGTCAGTTGTCAATGATCGGTCTCTTTCGTGTATAGCCTGTCATTTCTATCTAGAGGGTTGTCCCTGCTGGTGCTGGTGTGTCGGGCTGTCGGCCTTTGTTCGTATCACAGGAGAGCAGGTGGGTCTATTAGTATCCTTATCCTTTATTCTGTTTCACGCGCAGCACGCCACTATTCCCTCAATAATGCCTCAATTGTTCAGTTTGGCCCAGTATTTTGTTCTCTAGCTTCGGAGATCTCTATGCCCCCTGTACCGGTTTTCACGTCTCCCGAACCAAGAACCCCTCCCCCCCTCCTCCCTATTGAATTTTATATGGCGCTCTATTGCGTCACGCTCCTTCATCACATCAATGATCTAGAAAAGGAGTAATATTTTGCATTCGCGAACTGGCGTTATCTGTATATTGAATAGAAGAGTATCCTTCTTGGTCCTTCAAGTCGCCGGAGATCCCGAGGTGCTCTAACTAAATTTCTAAGTTGACTTGCTATTCCGAATGCGGCATCTGTGCCACCCTCATGACAGCTTTTGTGGCTGTAGCGTTCCTCGTGATTTCCGCGCAGTTTTACCGCTCCCCTGCATACATGGAACCGTTCATAGTTTCTCCCTGTTCGGGCCCTTGCTCGGTTACAGTATAAAAGAATGCCTCGTGTCATGCTGGCTTAGGCGATCGTCATCTTCCTCTCTTATATTTAATCCCGTTATTTCATCTAGAATCTCCATGCTGTCCTCCTCCGACCGAATTGAACCAGAATCCCAGATCGACCAATGTAACATCGCTGTCTGCGTTATCTCTGAGCAAGGGGAGCTCAGACCACGGGAGGCGCCGATAGTGGTTCCCCACTTGAAAGGAGGCTACACGGTCTACGTCACCTTCGTCGCGCTAGTGGAAGAGGTTGTTTAGCGCCGCATTACTCCCCTCAGTTCTCGGCGAAGTGCTGACATTGCCACAGGAATTTAGGCTCTTCGTGCGCAACAACGGCGCCTTTGACGCCAGCGCGGATATTTCTATTGGCGGCGAATCCTTGGGGAAGTGGCTGATCGCGCGCGAGCCCAGGACGTGGCATAACATTGGCTGCGATTCTCTCTTCAAATTCCAGGACTCTTACGGTACGAACTCCCCCGTACCCCAGTGGTCCTCTAATGGACAACCCACAGAGCGCCGTTCCAAAGTTTTTGAGCCAAGCACGTTCGAGTTACAGTTTCATTACCTATCCCAAGTCGCAGAAGGGCGGGATCGGGATTGGGACGGCTTTGTTCCCGTCGCCGTGCGCCAGCCCACTCTGGAAGATGGTCCAAGTTTTGTGCCGTCCGTATTTATTTTTCGGTGCTGCATTCCACCAAACGGGCTGACACGGACTGCCCATAGACCAAGTGATGCACTGATGCAAAGCCAGTTCAAGACGACGGAGGACGATCCGTTTTTGACCTTCGTCATCAGGTTCAACCCCCCGCCGATGACTTTGCCGTCCATGCCAACCCCACCTGTGACAAATCAAGAGCCGGCTTCAGGCTCGTCAGCAATTTCTCATGTCATACACCGTACTGAGGCATACTTCTGATCACCCGCAGGGTCCACGTCATCTTCAGAAGGAGGCTCCACAACCAGTTCAGACTCCATCTTCCAGGTTCGTATAGACCGTCCCCTGCTCTTCGCCTCCTTGTTCGCATACAAGCTCACTGACCTCCGCCCATCGGCCGCGGGTCCGTGATGGCATCATTCTGGAAAGATGTCGGATGACGAACTCGAAGATGCACTCTTAGAGCACAAGAAGACCCGCCTTCTCCTTCCTGCGAGGCTTCCCCCTGGTTTCAGGGGGAAGCTGCCGATGGAGGACTTTTGCCGCAGGTATGAGCTCCCGGAGGACATCCCGTCTGTGCTGGCGCAGATGAGGATCAAGGATGCGCATTCCCTTAGCAGGGTGTACTTGCGCGAGCTGCGGGACAAGGGGATGGCTCTCAGGTCTATCAATATGCTGCAGCTGGCTGTCATCCGATTCTCCTCCGAGTCCAGGCCGTGAATCAGCAGGCGCCGGCTTAGACGCCGGAGGCGGCGGCCTTCACCTTGTTCGGCACTGGAACGCGTTCTCACGGCGAACGTACTGTAATTTCTTGTTGTCAAATGGTATGGACCATCATTATGCTATGGAACTGTATGCGTATCGCTATTATGTTGTATCTTTATGATGTATCCTTACACTGGGCAAATGAGAATCCATACGATTTCATAACGAGCAGTCTGACACCGTGAGCGGGGAATAGCAAGTGGCACCGCATAATAGACTCGAGCAGGTCGGGGATGACGGCTACTCGGGTGGCGCGGTTAAGTCGTAGCGACTTGTGTTTTGGCTGTGCCCGGTCGGGAACACTCATACGCGGACGAGATCCCGAAGTCGGTACAGTATCTAACCAAACTGGTGCTCCAATAGCACAGAATTCTGTCAGTGGCGCTTGTTGACGTCCTTACATTTCTACTTACATGTAACACGAGGTGTCTTAGGAGCAAGCCACATACATTTGTTGGATGCGATGCTATTTGAATTTGCATTTGCATTAAATGATAGCGGCCACGTCAACGCCACTAAGAAATTAGTACTATAACGGATCGGTGCTCTTTATCTCTGTTGGAGCTGGAGGCAAGAAAGGTCGCTCTGTACTACAATCAGTCATTGTATGGCTGCTTCTGGGAACCAAGAAATGATACGGAAAGAGAACGGAACAATTCTACACCGGGCACCGCATGGTCTACTTGCAAGTGAAGGCGCAATCAAGGTGAAGAAATATGCCTGATAATACCATCTCTTGAACAAGTCTTCGACACCCACAGCTTTCTCGTTTCCGTCGACTCATCTCTCTCACGCTCGAACTTCATAGCACGCGGCACAGTCCTGGGTCCTGCTATTCGTGGGGTCGCACTGGTATCGCTCAGATCCTTTTGCGTCCAGCGACCTCGGAGCGAGCCGTCCATGCTGTACCAGCGCTTAAAATGAAGGCAGTTCCTGGTGACTTAATACGCGATACCTTCAAAAGTTGGCGGCTCCACATTCATCCCCTTGGCATACTCCGATCGTGTTAATGGGAGCCACTTTTCAATGAGATTTTACAAAAGCAGTGTTCAACATACCTTTGCCCGAGTAGACCGGCATACACAGCATTTCCTGCGACCGTAAACTTGGAAGGGTGCGCCTGTCCTAGTAGTATTGAGCCCTCACACAGTGCCCCTTTAGCCACTACCGTACAACATGGAGTCATCGGGCTGTTGCCATACCGTTCTAAGGGAGCAGTCCCATAGGAGGGCAGGCGCTAGGCGTCAGATTTGGGCGCTGACGTGTCCTCGCGGTGCTCAAAACTCATTGTACTGCCAGTATTAGGTTCCCAAAAACAGGAGAACGAAGAGAAGAGCGGTCGGACTATGAACCAGGTAACGACACTGACTCCTAAAACGCATGCTGGTACGCAGGACAGTGATCGATCACAGGAGGTGTCAGCACACTGTGTGGCGTTGGAGTGAATGCACCTGTGACCGTACTGTAGTATTTCAAAAATGCAACTTGGGTAGTATGGTGCCAACAGGGAGGTAGACAGGAAGGAGATACTAAGGCCGTGACCAGCTTACCTTGACTGGCGCCAATTCCGACCTGAGCACCATGATACCTGAATTGGCGCAATCACCCGCATCACCGGTAATTATGAGGTGTCCCATGGCAGCTCTTCCCGTCCAAAAACCTGTTCAGGTGGAGCCAGGCGAGGCCCTGGAGCATCAACACGGGGCTACTGGTCTAGCCACAGCACTAGTGGCGATGTGCGTGCGATGGCGCAATGTTCCTCGCCCTTTAGGTACGGAGACGAGCGACACCGGGACCGGTACTGTATTGTAGTGCTGCTGCGAATCAGCCACCACTGATCCCCTTCGCTGCCCCCACTTCACTTACATCCTCAAAAGGCAAAGAAGCCAGGGCTCGACATCTGTTCGGAACCCTTGGTTCCGAGTCATCATCGAAAGCAAAATATGGAACTGACCCATTATCATCACCATGCTTGGACGCAGGCCCGCCGCGCGATTGCCCTTCATAGTGGCCAAATCCACAGCATTGTGACATTTGGGGACTGCGAATATCCAACGATAAATAGTACCACCCGTCTCAACCACCGCGCATCCTTTCAAAAAAAAAGATACTTTCGAGCTAGTGTTATGACGAACCTGAGCCTTCGTCGTTTCCTTGTCGTTTCCTTCCTCCTGAGCGCGGGTGTGTTGTGCTCTGCGGCGCAATCACGGCCCCCGTCCTGCGCCGTGTCTTGTTCCTATTCTGCTGCCTCCCAGACAGGTTGCGATATGTACGCGCATTGTCATTCCGTCTTGGCTTACCACACATCACCTTACTGTGGAACCTCAGCTACAAGGTCGCTTGCTTTTGCAGCAACCCCCAATTTTTGAGCGCCGCGGGGAGCTGCGTCCAAGAGACCTGCGCCGCATCTGATATTCAAGACGCAACAAATTTCATCGAGGATCTTTGCACCGTCGGTTCATCAGCCCTAGGCACTGGTATGTGACTACTCACAGCACCTTCTTGGAGCGACTGACGACCAGGGCTACCCGTCTAGCATCTTCAAGCAACAGGCCGTTCGCCACTGCGGGCGCATCACCGAATGCGGCAGCAGCGTCTCTCAAACGCGATATGCGCGATATGGCTATAGTGGGCGGGGCACTTGGCGCTCTTCAGGTACTCGCCGTCATTATCTGACGCAGCAGATTTTCCTTTCTCCTTGTATTCTTGTATACCCATCGATACTATAAGTATAATTGAGTTACGAATAGGGTTAGAAACCATATATCGAACCGGTGAGAGCTTAAGCTTTTGTACCTTTTGGTCAGGGCCCAATCGTGGTTAGAGAGAAACCTGTTGCCGTGGAAGTGTTCGCGCCCGGGCCGACGACACATTATTTCGTTGATTTCTTTTTCTTTTTCGAAGTCTTTTTCTTGTCGTCGCAGCCGCAGCGGAGCACACGATGCTCAACTTGCATCTGCGCCGCGTCGTCATCGCCTCGACGTCGACGTACTCTTCCGGTACTCGGCGAGCACTTTCCGTACGTCTCACTTTCCCGCATCCTTCGGCGAGCAAACGATATCCCCCATGGCCCACATACCCCTTAGCGCAAGGGGGCCGCCTCTTCGTGACTAGTCCTGCCACCCGCGCTCCCACATCATCGCCGTCGCCTGCATCTCCAACTTCGACACCCTCCCATTCTTCGCCGACACGTCGCTCCATCCTTTCTCGTTTTCTCCCGTCCTTCTTTTCTCCGAGTATCGACGGGTCGATTCCCACGTCGACCTCGCTCCGCAAGATCTTCGCTCTCGCCCGGCCAGAACGTCGGCCCCTCTTAACGGCTATCGGCCTTCTGATCGTCTCCTCGTCCGTGTCGTTGAGCATTCCGTTCACGGTCGGGAAGCTCATCGACTACTTTACTTCCACGAATCCGGTAGGTCGCGTCCCCATATCCGCACTTCAAGGCTCCATCTGCGCTGCGAACCTCCTCCTGCCAATACAGTCGTGACATTGAATTGGATCTCATCGTTTCTCCCTATCCACAGACGATTCCGTATGGCTTCTCACTGACCCAGGCCACTGCTGGTCTTTTCCTCATCTTCACCATTGGCGGTGCTTGCAATGCGGGACGCGCCTTTCTCATGCGTATGTCTGGTGCGTCGTGTTTCTCATTCCCCCGAAATGCAGTTCTCATCCTCTTCCCAGGTCAGCGAATCGTTGCTCGCCTGCGCGAACAAACTTACGCTGCAACGCTTCGGCAAGAAGTTGAATTTGTGGAGCGCGGGGAAGGCGACGCGCTAAGTCGACTCAGCGTCGACAGCAGCGTCGTAGGAGAAAGGTGACGAGCGCGCTATCTGGTCTTGGTGGTCCTTTTTCGTTTCTGTTGGCTCACGAGTGTCAAAAAGTGTTACCCAGAACCTTTCGGATGGACTCCGTGCTGTGGTGATGTCCTTTGCTGGCCGTACGCATATCTCATCCACGTCTGTTGGAGTATATGCTGACCAATTTGCGGAAAAAGTTGGCGCAATGCTCTACATATCTTCGCACCTCACCTTTCTCATGCTTGCGATCGTTCCCCCCATATCCCTTGGCGCTGTCGGTGCTAGTCCATATTTCTCTCGTTATATGCACTCACCACGATCACAATCAGGTATTCTATGGCCGGTACTTGAAGAAGCTGTCAAATAAGACGCAAGAAGCTCTTGGCGACATGACTAAAGTCAGCCTGTTTCTTACTAACCTAAGTGAAGGTGCTAATAGGCGCTACGTAGGTTGCCCAGGAAGCGCTAGCTGCCCTCCGTACGGTGCAGGTCTTCAATGCTATCCCACACGAAGAGAAGAAGTTCTCTGAGCGTGTTGATCGCGTGTTGACCCTTGCCCACCGTGAAGCAGTTGCCAGCGGCATATTCTTCGGGAGCACTGGATGGAGCGGGAATGTTGCGTTATTGGCTCTGCTCGGCTATGGTATGTGGAACTCTCGATCGTCCACCCCGAAAGACTCACCGCACTGTCTGCATAGGGGGATCACTCGTGAGCCGCGGACAGATCTCTGTAGGGGAACTTACCAGCCTTTTAATGTATACGGTCTATGTCGGGAGCGGCCTGCAGATGCTAACGTACGGCCCGTTTGCAGCTCTAAGAGGAGCCTCCCTTTCTCACCTTCTTAAACACATACCGCAGATCGTTTTTCGTAAGCCTACGTTTCGCTTTATGGCGACGAGTATGGACGGCGCTTCCCTAGACATCCATTATGCGTGGCATCGGTGCCGGGACGCGCATTTTCGAGCTCCTTGACAGGACACCTGCCATTCGACCTGGTGCGGGCGTGGCACTCGATCCAAAACGCACCGGTCTGCTACGATTCGAAAACATCATGTTCAGTTACCCTACGCGAAGCGGGGTAAACGTGCTCGAAGATTTCAACCTCGAAGTCAAAGTTGGCGAAAACGTAGCTATCGTGTACGTCTTGTCTGAATCTCGAAAGCTAGGTCGCTCAGGACCGTTCTTACTGGAACAGTGGGAGGAGCGGAGGCGGCAAATCATCCGTGCATTCCTTATTGTTGAGATACTATGATCCTGTTCGAGGCAAAATCACGTTCGACGGACGAGGCATGACATTGTTCCGTTTCGTTGGAATAATGTCTCATTCGAGTGCGTTGGCTTAGATATCCGTGAGTTCACACCAGAGTCGTGGCGCAACATCATCGGTGTTGTTCCCCAGGTGCGTGGCAAAGACACTCCCTTGGCGTGTCTGCTTAGCTGATGGGTCTTCTGTTTATAGGACCCCGTATTATTCACAGGAACGATTGCATCAAACATCGCCTACGGTAACGAGAGCGCTACAAGGGAGCAGATTGAAGCTGCTGCCCGTGAGGCAAACTGCGAATTTGTTTGGGGATTACCGGACGGTTTCGACACACAGAGTGAGGATGTTTGTATTGGGAAGCTTCTTACGGGCGTTGACACACCGCGATATTACCAGTCGGAAGACTGAGTCTAAGTGGTGGCCAACGTCAGCGCCTCGCCATCGCCCGGGCCCTTCTGAAGAAGCCTGCGATATTGGCCCTTGACGAGGCGACAAGCTCCTTGGACGCATCCGCAGAACGCCGCGTGAGCACATATGTTCGACCAGACCCGAGCACGCTGACTTTTGAGTGGCGCGTTGGCAGGTAAATGACGCCATCGACAAAATCCTTCGTTCACGCCATACGACATGCCTGTTCGTCGCGCATCGTCTCTCGACGATCGCGAGGGCTGAGAGGATAGTAGTGCTAGAAGGTGCCAGCTTTCTCTGCACGTTGTCTCTTCGAGCCCCACTGACTGTGCTCGGCGTTTCCCCCCTCTCGCCTTCCCAGACGGACATGTCACGGAGACCGGGACGTATCGCGAACTCGTATGTACCTATTTTTGGAACTGGACTCCCGCACGCAAGCATCCTCACACGTGACACAGGTCCAGCGCGAAAATTCGCGCTTCCGTACGCTCATGGCCGCACAGCTCAACGCCGCGGGCGATGAACATGTCCCGGTATCTGGTGCCGTTCGCGCACAGCCCCAGTTTACGGACGAGGTGACGCGTCGTGGGGACGGGCACGGAGGGGTGCTGTAGAAAGGGGAAGAGTCACCTCGGAGCGAGGACACCGGCGCGAAGGCTGTATCTTAGACGGCGGATGCACAGCTCAAGTGACCGGTGCTCTGCCCGGCGTCATGCTTCGTCTGCCCTTCTCGTCTCGGCGTGTGCTGTGACGGCTTGAGCCCCTTCTTGTACGTCCGATTACATTACCTTCTCTTAATAGATTACATGGGAGATCGGACACCGAGTTCGCTGTGAGCTCCTTTGGGCGACGCGCAGCGCATTGGCCCCATGTGGCCTGAGAAGGTTGACGCAACCATCAAAGACGAGAGAGCGCAATGACAGCAATAACCTCGTCACCAGACCGACACGCCAAAATGCCTCCAAAGTCACACCCCACTCTTTCCTGAGTTTCGTCAAGTGGTGCGAGAATGAGATACTCGCGACCAGCAACTCGTTGAGCGTGGCTTCCCTGGCAAGGCTGCTGCTCCAAAAGCGTGGTGTCTCAGCGCCACGCCACTTTTGATGTAGGGACAGGTGACCGCGGTACGACGGACTTCGTTGTTGCGTAGTACGCACGGTACAAGTTACCCCAGAAATCGCCAAGCAGTTGGCCCGAGATCGTGCTGCGCGCGCGCATTCCCATCGATTTGCACAGAGCGCGCGGACTCCGGAACGGTAATGGTCATTTAACAAGGATTTCCAAACGCACCATGTCTTCGCTCCTTCATGCGTCTTGTGAGTAATAATCGTCAGTGTCCAAGAACCTGCGTCTGCCCGGGCATCACGATCGGAGAGAGCATATTATAAAGCTTTGGGTATGATACAAGAAACGGTGAGAACATAAAGACATATACAACTACAATCGAACCTGGCGAGTGCCCATATCTAAGCCGCCACAGCGACCTGAGGCCGCATGCCCGTATCGGCGGCAACAGCAGCAGCAGCACTAACGGCAGCGGGTGCGGCACCTTGGCCCCGACTCAATCGCCTCCAAAGGTCGGCGCCGCCCGGCCGACGCGCGCCCTTCTTGCCCTTCTCCTCCTTCTCGTCCCCATCAGACGCGCGCCTCTTCCCCCTCAGCGAGACCGATACCGACGCGACGAGCCGCGCATTCCGCTTCCGCTTCCGCTTCGTGGCGGCGACGGCGGCCGCGCGCGCGAGCGCAAGCGCGTCGGCCGTATCGCACCGCGCGACGAGGCTGCTGGGCGGCGGGCGTTCGTCTGCGTCCTCGAGCGCCCACGCGACGCTCCACCCTTCTCCATGATGTACCTCTGCCGCTGCCGCCGCCGCAGCCGCTGCCGGCCCTTTCTCTGACTCTCCTATGGCCGCCTGCGAGGCCTGGGAACGCAGTAGGGTGATCGCCCGCTCGCGTCGCCGCGCGACTTGCCGCGCGTGCCCAGCGTACTTCTTCTCGTGGCGTTGCGCGCCGTCGAAAAAGACGCGTGCCCAGCGCGGCGAGACGATGCCGAGAAGCGCGGGGTCGACTTGGAACGCGGTGAGGTCGCGCTCGGGCTCGAGCGGGCGGACGACGCCGTGTGTTGCGACGCGCTCACGGATCATGGTGTGGGTGCTGCCGGGCTCTGTGGATTCTGCCTTTGCCTGTATGTATGTATGTATGTGTGTGTCGTTTTTTTTTTTTTTTTGGTTTTAATGGTTTGGGGAGAGAGCAGGGTGCTTACCCATCCTCCGTGATACACGATTGGATCGCCGGCTAGGACGTCCGCATCTTCTGTGGCAGACTCCCCCTCTCCATCGCCCACAGTAGAAGTGCCCCTCGAAGATCTCGAAAACAGTGAGCTTCCTCGTCGGAAGGACGACGTCATGCGCGAGAAACGTGTCGGCCTTGTCGGTGCGCTCGGCTGAGCTACTGTTGGCTGTTCGTCTTCCGCGTGTGTTGGCGAAAGCGCCGTGGGCGAGGTGACCGTCTCCTTGGGTGTGAGGTCCTGCGTCCGCGGCGGCGGCGGCGGCGGCGGCTTGTGCTTCTGCAATGCGGCAGTGGGCGGCATATTCGTGACGTGTTTGAAGAACGTCGCGATGGCGCGGAAGCAGTATTTCGCTGGGGTAGAAGTGATGAACAGCAACGGGATTACGTGGGCGGTGTCTAATAAGAACAAGATCGAGCGACGTTGAGCAAAGTGGACCCCGGTGGGTGAGCGATGCGTACCGTCGTAGACTTGGAGGTGGACCGTCGTTGGCTTCATCCTGCTCTCGATCCCTTCGTATGCCGGATACAGCTTCTTCACTGCATCCGACACGGGGTATTTCTCCGGATTCGCAGCGCGATGTGCCCTAAACGAACGCAAAACAACCCCTCAACATAAACGTCCTCGTCGCCTCCACGCACGGCAAAGACAAAAGAGATGAACTGACGTGTATAGGATCTCGTCCCTGAGTACTTCACGATCGCTCGCAACCACAAAGAGCGGCGGGAGCCCGCCGAGATAAGCTAGCGCGGGGCTCACGAGCGGGTGTTTTAGTAGATCATTCGTCGTGTACAGCTGGATCTGCTGCTGGATTTCCACCTCCACGCCGTCGTCTCCGGTCACCCGCACGACGGTCTCGCGATCCTCCGGCCTGATGGCCGGCGTCTCCGCGACCCCATTACCGTCGAGGTCGCTGGGCGGTACGGCGACTGTACCATGACTGCCGCCGCGCCGGTTCCGCGCGGAGTCGCTGAGTAGCTCGCGGACCTGCAGATTGACGTCGTCGGGCGGGGGCGGCCAGAGCGGGCTCGGCTTGTATAATGAGAGACCTGTCGCGGGGATGATGTCCTACGCCACGAACGCTCAGTCGCAAACGGGAGAGAGAGGGGGATGGGGAGGAGGGGGTACCGTACCGTGTCGGTGTTGAGGGAGATGCTGGGGAACGAGTGGTGCAGATCGCACCAGGGGGAGACGAGCACGGCGCCCGCGGTCTGCGGCAGACCGGAGTCGCGGACGACCTGCAGGAAAGCGAGGACGAGCCCCCCGCCCGCCGAGTCACCGCCGACGACAATGTGGCTGGGTTTGACGGGGCGGTGCGCGGCTCCCGGTGGGGGCTCGATAAGGAAGAGGTCTGGAAGCGGTAAGTTAGTCATAAGTGACAGGATCCAAAGGCGCGGCGTAGCACGCACACGCCGCCAGAAGGTCTTGCAGAGCGCAGGGGAAGGGGTATTGAGGTGCGAGCCGATACTTCGGCGCTATAGCACAAGTTCTTGTCAACATACGGACGGGCGCACACACACACACACCAAAGCATCTCACCAAACACGCGTGCGTGCATCTTGCGCGCATAGCGCTGAATCATATACCTGCATTTTCCGGGCTTGGTAAGCGGGTACTTCTCGCGTGCACAAGAGCACGCAAACGCATGGCAATAGTACCGCACCTTTCCTGATCCACGCTCCCGAGATAGTAACCCCCTACGCGGAAAGAAGCACGGTTGTGAGTACTCGGGGACTCGAACATAACGGATCCTGACCTCCGTGTGCCCACAGCAAACACCGCATCTCGTCCATCTCAGGACGGTACGCGCTTGCATCCGCATCATCCGCACTAGCTGGTGCGGGAGCACCTGGCGATGACGACAGGGGAGACGAACTCGTGGTGACGCTGGAGCTGGCGCCGGCGGCAGGACTCCCGCTCCCGCTGGCACCGCCGCGCGCCTGCGCCTTCTCGCGGCGCTCCGCCTCCTTCCAATCTCTCTTATCCATGATCCACTCCGCGTTGATCCTGCGTACGCCGATAAGCGCCACAAAATAAAAAAACCCCCCCCACCAGGAGTAAGGAAACGACTCACCCGCCGTCCCCGGGACGCACCTGCCACCACCGCACGCCACCGACCACGCGCCGCGCCTCGCGTTCGCCGCCAAAGGCGCGTATGAGCACGCGGGCCGCTTCCGCGCAGCATGACTGCGGAATGGCGAGACGGACGACGTGGGTCGAACCCCCCACGGGGGTGTGCGCCTGCGTGAATTGCTGGAGCTCTTCGACGGTGTGGCTATCATCATCACGGGGTTAGCTGAGCGGAGAGAGACCGGGACGCAGATGAGACGCGAACGCAGACGCACTTTGTTGCCGTGTTCATGAAGGTCTGTCGGGCGTAGTCGGGGATTGTGTCGGGATGGTTCGGATCGATTCGGGGGGTTGAGACAACGCGGTGAGAAGGGGGGAGGGGGAGGACTCACGCGAATGATGGTGAATGCCTCGTCGTACATCAGTTCTTCGAGGCGCAGTGGCACCAGCACTGGTGCTCCATCGTCGTTTTTGCTCTTGTTCTTATCTTTGAGGGCTCTGTCGTAGTAGTGCCTCAGGAGGATGCCAACGGCAAGCGGCACGAGACGGAGGGTTGCCCTTGTCTTCAGTGAGGCGGACATCCTTCACTGCTGGTTCTCTGCCAGGGTCGACGGAGTCTGCGGTAGTTAGTTATGAGAGAAGAATGGTCGTGTGTCGGTCCGAATTGTGGGTCATTGGAGGCGCCTTTATATTATCTTGTTGGTTCACATGGTACTGCAACCGCACAAAAGCCAGGCACCAGTACTAGTCGCCTCCAGCACATGGACATTACCGTGACGCTGTCAGTGTTGATTCCAATACAATACGCTTGGGACCCAGACAGGCACGGGAACAATCTCGGCGCTCCGTGCGGCGTTGACTAGTTCCAAGTAAACAGTTAGTTAGACAAGGATGGAAACCCGACTCGGAGCTGGCAGAACTTACACGGCGAGTAAGCGAGCTTGACATCTCTCTGAAATACTATACAGGTTATCAGCGAGGCGACCGTATTGCGTCGTTGTATTGCGTTTATGTCCATGCAAATGATATGATAAGTTCGTCGACTGCCTACTATGGTCGACCTCTACGCACGGAAACGCCAATGTCAACGCCGCTCTCCTGCTCGACAACACTACGCTGTAACCTTGCAGTGAACTTGACAACCATCGTCGCAGGCACAGCGCTCCTCCATGAACTTAATCTCGGGCCCCAATCCTGCCGACCACCGCTGCCGGAAGTGGTTGTTAACCCTATCAACCATCTCCTATCCGCTGCCCGCGCGAACTGCAGCGCCTCCTCGGTGTCCAGCCGCCCAACGATGCTACTCGGTGGTGGACGCTCGTCCGGGTCCAGCGCCCACGCGAGCCTCCACCCCCCGCCAGCGCCATTGACACTGGCACCACCTGCCGAACGGAAATAGCGGCGAAGCGCTGTGGCACGCTGCGCGAGGTCCCGGCTCGCGCGTTCGACGTTGCGCGCGCGCGCCTTCTCGATACCCTTGATCGTCGACGCGAACTTCTGCTCCGCAGCATGCTTGGCGGCCATGTACCGCTGCAGGACGCTCTCCGGGATGACGCCGACGAGCTGCGGGGATAGCCTGAACGCGGGAAGGTCCTCCTCGTCCTCAAGCGGGCGGATGATCCCTTGCGTCGAGACGCGCTCCCTAATCATGGGCCCGTGATCACCGGGCTTCAAGTAGTGGGAATCAGAAGAGAGGGGGGAATTGGCGTCATAATGGTGACGTACCCAATGTTCGTAAACGGACCCGCCGCCTGCAAACACGACCGAAGGTTCCTTCGGCTCCGAGGCATGCCCCTGGCTGCTCCGGTCATCGTCCCATGAGCTACTCCGTGACGACGGCCCGCTAACCGGGATTTCCTCGTTCCCAAATCGAAATATCTGCGCGCTCCGACCTCTTAATCGTGTAGTTGCTTGTGATAGAGAGGCTACTATTCGATAGCGCTCCAGAGCTTTCGCGCCGATACCCACGGTCTCCGATGAAAGCACATCGACCAACGGGCCGTCTGATCCGGATTCACTTGAGCTGTCGACACATGGTCGCACCAGGAAAGAACCGGAAGTGTCACTAGCAGTTGTGACAAGTGGAGGGATCAACAACACGGTTTTCGGCGGCATGCGTGTGACATGTCTTATGAATGTTATAATAGCAAGAACGCAAAACTTTGCAGGCGTGGCGAAGGGGAATAAATTAGGCAGGATATGAGCAGCATCTATCGTGGGCGTAAATGAATACTTCATGCCCAAACGTTTGCCAATAATAAGCGGACGCCTCACCGTCATATATCTGCAAGTGTACGGGAGTGGCCCGTATTTTGTCTTCAATGCCCTCGAATGCTGGGTAGAGCCTCTTCACATCTTCGCTCACTGGGAACTTCTCTGGATGCGCTGCGCGATGTGCCCTGTGGGGTGGGTGACAATCAGTCAACGTTCTGATCCCGATTCCACAGGAGAACATCACACACGTGTAAACAATTTCGTCTCTTAGCACCTCCCCATTTCCCGCGATAAAGAACAGAGGGGGGAGCCCACCAAGGTAGCCCAAAGCAGGGCTCACAAGAGGGTGTCGGAGGAGCTTGTTCTCTGCGTAAAACTGGAACTGGGGAGTTGACGACTGGTCCCCGCCATCACTGATTCTGGGCTCTCTCGCCCGGAAAGTACTGCCGCTTGCTGCTGTTTTCTCACAGCCATGATGGCTATGCACCACATCGTTGGTGAACATGCGTAAGCGTGCATGAACTTGAGAAGTCATTTCCTCAGACGGCGGTGGCCATAGTGGGCTGGGCTTGTGCAACGACAGGCCAGTTGCCGGGAGAATATCCTAGCCCCGCCAGTGAGCACCAAAATAAGGGGGAACAGTCCTAATTCCTCTACCCACCGTTTCTGTGTTTGTCGTGATGCTATGGAAAGAATGGGTCAAGTCACACCATGGTGAGATCAAAACGCCCCCGGCTGGCAGTGGGAGACCCGCGTCGCGAATGACCTGCAATAGAGCTAGGGCCAATCCTCCTCCAGACGAGTCACCACCAATGACAATCCTGTTTGGATCTACAGCGCAGTGCGAAGCACCAGCTGGTGGTTGGATAAGGTACAAATCTGCAGGAGCACGGTCGAAGAGTATCACTAAAACGTCGAGCGATTCGCACTTACAAGCTGCAAGTACGTCCTGAATGGCGCAAGGAAACGGGTATTGCGGTGCCAGGCGGTAATTGACGGCTGCAATGACGGAAATGGCTTAGCAACGGGGTGAATCGGAAAAGGCAGGGACTCCCGCACCGAAAACGCGACCTTGAATCTTTCGCGCGTAACGTTCAAGGGTGCCCCTGTCTCCACCTGCGGTTCCGAAGTAGTACCCACCTAGTTGGCACAAACGTCACTTTAGCTTAAGTATTCCTGTTACACGAAACATGCCGAACAAGAGCCCTACCACCATGAATATATAGCAGGCAAGGAGAATCGTCCATCCCAGGTCTGCGATCGGGGTGGGCTCCCTCGTCCTCTTCACTCGAGTCATCAGGCGATAAGTCTCGAAGAGGAGCCTGTTTGGCCCCTGAGGCCCCCGTTCCACGGCGCTGGTGGTGGTATTGGCACGGGCTCTCACGGGTTTTCTCCGAAATCACCCACTCGGCTTCGACACTATAACCGTGTAAATAGGCGTGAGCTGGGACGAAAACGGCTACGGAAGGAACGGGAAGCGTACCCCTGAGTGCCACGGACCCGCCACCACTTGGTGCCGCCGAGCGTCCGTTTCATGACTTCCTCGCCGCCACAGGCCTTTATGAGGTGCAGAGCAGCGAGGTCGCAGAGGGATAGAGGGACGAGAGCGCGAACGACGTTCACCCAGGGCAGTGTGACCCCTCGCGCTTTAATAAAGCTCTGGAATTCTTCGACTGTATGCCTGTCAAGACCAATCAGCCTGTAGAGCAGAGCATGATTCGTGGCCGAATACCTACGTCGTCGCATCTTGCATGAGTTGCTATGCGAAGGACACCAGCGGGGGCGCGGGCTATTTCTCGGCGAGTCTACACGACGAGTACACGCGTGATACATACCTTCACGATAAAGAAAACCTGATCGTACAACAGCTCTTCGTCACGCAAAGAGACGCGAGCGTTGGTCGGGTCCTTCACGACCTTGCCATAATAGTGCTTGACGAACGATTGGAGAAAGAGGGGCGCGATTTTCAGTCCCGTCGTTTGAGTGAGGGTGGGCATATATGCGGAGGTAATTGGGATGGGGGCAACGAAGCAAGGCAGCAGCAGCAGAAGGAGAGGGGGTGTTTCATGATCGGCTACCGAGATCGCACGGACTTTATGATGATGAAGGCAAGAGTCGAAACAATGGAGGGCGCAGCACGGAGGGGTGAGGCGAGGATTGTGGATATGTCATCACAGTGACACAGATCGGTGACGGCAGTCGTGGCTGGTGCCGCAATGCTGGTGCGGCAGGGCGGGTCTTCATCGCTTCGTCACCGACAATTGCAAGACACTTATTCCGTTCCTCGTTCACAACCACTTGATGGCTATTATGTCACTCCTCCACATTCGTCAGTTCGGGAGACCCGCTTGGTACTCGCTTCATCTTTCACTCCAGCAGTGGGATGACGGATGACTCCGAGTATCCGCGGCTGTTATACTTTGCGTTACTCCGACCCGAGTCTCCGTTACTGTATCTGACTGCCTGTGGGAGTCGTAGATCGATCTGCAATCCAGCCGATAGCACCACAGTACACCCTCTATTCATGCCATCGTCTTTTCGTTATTTTTTTAAAAAAGAAATGCTGGATAGACCCCGTTTTCTCTGCTTTTACCTGGGTCGCCAGATACTTTGATGTTTTACTCGTGCCAGTGTCACTCAGGTGCTTAAAGTACATTCACGTGTGGTATCCATTCCATCGGTTACGTACAAGTCGATCAGCAAGACGTTCACCGGTTCACCCCGTGCGCTATGACAAGGGCTCCATATCCATCCCAGATACAGGCTCTCACGCAACTCACTGATCCCCCGGGTCCAAGTAGTACTAATGTAACAAAGTCGACGACTCCGAACACACCAGCACGCGCCTCGTCTACAAGTCTCTGGGGGTCCAACCTCTTCAGTCTCATAGATGCACAACATAAATTCAACTTTGTGAGTACACAGGATCGGGCTACAAGCCGCACGTGACGTCGCAAAATCACGCCACAAAAGAGTGTGGGCAGCTGCGCTATAGCTAGCCCTGTCCCAACGAACTCCGACCGCTACCACTCGCGCTGCCCTCCGACTCGCGCTTCCTCCGCCAGAACGACCCAAAACGGCGCGTCCTCTTCCTCTCCGTCTGCGGGCTAACGACGTGCGCCTCGGCCCTTGGACCACCACCATCGTTGTCGCTCCGCGCCGAGGGGCGGTCGTCCGGCGACGCCGTGAGGAAGCCGACGACGACGCTCCAGAGGTTGTTAGCGCTGAGGGCGCGCTCCGACGCGAGGACCGCCTTATCCGCGACGCGCGCGAGCTTGAGCGCCTCCTCCGTGTCCCGCCGCGCGACGATGCTGCTCGGCGGCGGGCGCTCGTCCGCGTCGAGTGCCCACGCCAGGTTCCAGCTCGCCTCGACGCCCACGCCCACTCCCACTTCTGCGTTGGTGGTGGTGGTGGTGGTGGTGGTGCGCTCGCGGTCGAGGTAGTGCTGCAGCGCCGCGATGTGCTGGTTCGCGTCTCTGGACGCGCGGTCGATGTTCCGTAAGCGGTGCTTCTCGATCCGTCGGATTGTGCGCGCGAACTTCTTCTCGAAGCGCGCGTTGCCCGCGACGTACCGCCGCATCGCGTGCTCCGACAACGTGCCGATGAGCTCCGGTGGTACCTGCATGGCGGGTAGCTGGACCTCCGGCTCGAGGGGGCGGATGATGCCCTGGGTCGACACGCGCTCACGGATCATGTCTTGGTGGACGGCGGATTTGGCCTTCGAAAGTATGTAAGAAAAGTTGGTCACCAGTGCGACGAGGACTCGAATCGTTTTTACCCAATTGCTTGCATATACCCACGCCTCTCCGGCCATAGGGACGTCTTCTCCGTTGGGTTCGGAGCTGCCACCTATTCTTGGACCCGCAACGTCGACAGAAACGTCCGATGGGTCCCGTGATCCTGGCGTTATCTGCCCCGACGTATAGCGTGAATCAGAATACATTGTCGGTTCGCCCGCCCCCCGCCCCGACGCCCGTGACAACAACGAGCTGCGTCGTTTGATGCCACTCGCAGCACGCTGAATCCGTAACGAGAGCGACCTGGAAGGAACCTGTAGCCCCGTTTTCTCGCTCTGGGGCGTGAGAGATGTCGGGGAAGTACTGAAATTGCGGTCCGTGGGAGATGTTGATCCAGTAGGGCTAAGCGGTGCGGGTTTCACGTCCGTAACGTGCTTGCAAAACAAGGCCACAGCGCGGTAGCAGTATTTTGCAGGCGTTGTGAATGGGAAGAGAACGGGAAGAACGTGGGCAACGTCTAGAGGGAAGTGGTCAGGAATGGTTCTTCTCGCAGCGCCTAATAGATCGCGGATATACCATCGTAGACTTGAAGGTGTACCGGCGTGGGCCGCATGTGTTTCTCAACGTGCTTGAATGCTGGGTACATATCCTTCGTTTCGTCGCGCACCGGAAATCGCTCCGGGTGTGCAGCCCGATGGGCCCTACAGGACCGTCAATTAACTTAACATATGGGGCGGGAAAGGACGCACGCGTAGATGACCTCGTCCCGTAGCACTTCCCGATCGCCGGCAATGAAGAACAGAGGGGGTAGACCACCAAGGTATGACAGGGCTGGGCTGACGAGTGGGTGCCTTAGCAGATTGTTTGGCGCATACAACTGGACCTGCTGCGCCACCTCGACGACCTCGCCGTCAGCTGTATGCAGCACGATGCTCTGGTTTGCATCAGAAGCCCCAGGAAGCGGGAGTGACGCCGTCGATCCGATATTAATGGGCCCGCTCGTGGTAGGAAGGGACTTGGGAACCACGTCCTCTGGATCTAAGGGGCGTGAAGCCTGCGGTGTTCGACCTGCGCCTTTCGGACGACGACGAATCACATCAATGATGCTCTTCCGTAGACCGCTGTGTACCTTGGAGCTGATGTCGTTCGGGGGCGGAGGCCAAAGGGGGCTGGGCTTGTGCAGAGAAAGGCCGGTGCTTGGTATCACATCCTGACGGTGGGCATCAAATAAAACAAAAAAAGGAAGACCGGAGAACGGGGGCATACAGTGTCGGTATTTGTGAGGATGCTTGGAAACGAATGGGTGAAATCACACCAGGGCGATATGAGCACGCCACCCGCCGGCGCAGGGAGACCTGAGTCGCGGATGATCTGGAGGAGCGCCAGTGACAACCCACCGCCGGCGGAATCACCTGCTATAACAATATGCTCAGGTCTGACGGGAGTATGCGCTGCACCTTCTGGTGGTCTAATCAGGAAAATATCTCGACTCGCTTTCAGCTTTATGTTTAACAATTCAAGGTGTCACTCACACGCTGCCAGAAGGTCCTGAATAGCACAGGGAAAGGGGTATTGAGGTGCGAGACGGTAGTTCACAGCTGTAAGGGAGTAACGGGATGAGAAAGACCCAAATCTGGCCCTCTTCAAACTGACCGAGGACGCGCCCGTGTATCTTACGAGCATAGCGCTGGATGCTGTAGCTTTGGACGAAGAGTTGCATAAGCCATCACAAGGCGATCGTATGCGCCCAGAGGACCTCACCGTTCCTGGTCCACACTGCCAAAGTAATAGCCGCCTGGGACATACAACATCAAACCAACGATCACCTCGAGACGGGGTCATCCATACCTCCATGGGAATATAAAATGCATCGCATCTCGTCCATCTCGGGTTGGTACGCTGCGCTGTCTCTTGGCGTTTCTTTGTTCCTCGAAGCCTCCGACTGATGACCAGCTTCCCCCTCAAGCTCCGATGGTGGATCATGAGGTTCAGGACGCTCCGCTGTGTGCTCCTGGGGCGCGGAAACTGAACCTCTGCGCTCCTTGGCGCGGCTCTGCGCGTTCTGCCAATCCTTTTTGGCGCTGATCCACTCGGCGTCCAACCTGTAAAGGCAGGAAATTTTAAGTGTATGCGCCACCTCCCGGGCCAGGGATCGAATAGAGAAAAAAAAAAGACACGTACCCTCGGATGCCGCGAACCTGCCACCACTTTGTTCCGCCAACGATCCTCTTCATCACGTCTTCGCCTCCGAATGCCCTGATAAGATATACCGCAGCTTCGTCGCAGGAGGCCATGGGAACGACAAGGCGGACGACATGGACCCAGGGCGGAGACGGGGTGCGCACGTTTGAGAAGGATTGCAGTTCTTCGACCGTGTGCCTTGGATCAAGAATCGGAAACTGAGCACTTCAATACCGCCAGTGAGCTGAACAGGAATGTACCTGGTAGACACGTCCAGGAAATCCTTTGGCGAACGAGGACGCTCAATAGGATCCACGTGCGAGGGGAACAACAGGAAGCACCTTTACAATGTTGAACGCCTCGTCGTATAGCAGTTCTTCTCTTCGGAGGGGGACGCCGGTCGTAGAGTCATCGCTGACAACCTTGGAGAAATAGTGCTTGACGAGGGTTTCGAGAAAGAGAGGACCGACTGTGAGGCTGACTCTTCTCGTGAGCGAGTTGGACATTTTCGGAAGACGTCAATGTTGTGCGGGTGAAGAAACAGATCATATAAAAGCAGTGTATGGGGCGGCGCACGCCCCGCTTGTTGCGCCCAAAAGAGGCTTGGGATGTTATTAGCTTAGGAGTAGCGTGTATTCGTAAGCCCGTGCGACCACGCATGCAGCAGACCTGAGTCGCTGTGAATCCGGAACCCGGAACCGGAACCATTGAGCCGCAACCCCCGTTCTCCAGAGCCTCAAGTGCTCGTTGCCGCCTCTCCACCTCTGGCAACGCTGCCCGAATGCAGGAACCGGTCACGTATCTCAACATTGATCTGCGGGGTGACGTTACTGTGATCTGCAGCCGATACTGTACAGTACAGGCAAACCCGTGCCATTCCGCGGGGTTCATCCGAAGCACTTCTCTGTTACTTCCATAAGCCCCATGATAAGAATCGTGCTCACCTCGCTGCTGTATTTTTAACTACCGGATACCCATCGGCATGTGCTTAACCTTACTTGCCCACGGCAGGTACAATCTTGTTGCTTAATGACTTCGGCAAGGCCTCACTTGGCTTCCTCAACCACTGGCTGTATGCCCTCAACGATATCACATCTGGCTTTAACCTGGGCTGCAATGCAACATGGTAGATTCTCCGATGGAGGTCCAGTTTGTCTTGCGTGATGTGTACCTCTTTCATTTTCGACGTTGGCTGATTCTGGGCTCCATGTCCTGAGGACTCCTGACATTATTGGGGTTGATGACAGCGATACAACACTCCCACTCACGAACTACATACAAGGTGCAAAAACTCGAGACAGTCCTACATGTGCTTAAGCCAATTGAATTCGCCCCAACTCGTTGCATCACGTGGGACGATTGTCACTGAAATAGGCTAGGCCGCGGCGCTTTCCCGTCACCTGTCATCGTATCATGATTAGACGAACATAAAAACGAGGTGCGTGTCAAACCCCCATCTTTTCTCCCCCTGCCAACATCAGCGTGATGCTCGTTAGTCCTCTTCGCATTTTCGCTACCCTCGCCGTGGCGGGCGTCGTCGGCGTGTCTGCCCAGGACGCCTGCATCATTGGCTGTTTAACGCAGTCTTTGTCTCCAAGCACGTGCACTTCCTAGTACGTGTTCTTCCCGCTCGACACGCCGCTCTTCCACCGCTTCTGGATCTCCTTTCCTGACTCGCCCTTGCTTTTCTAGCACCAATATCACCTGCGTGTGCTCCAACACGGCCTTCCAGAGTGCCGCCTCCGCGTGTCTCCAGGCGAATTGCACGGCTTCGGACCAGGCCGATGCCCTGGAACTGCAGCAATCGCAATGTGGATCTGGTACGTATGCGCACGGACGCGCGCGCGCCTGCACATCCTCATTTTCCCCCTTCTTACGCCGCACGCACATTTGTAGGATCCTCGACCTCTGGCTCTAGTTCGACTTCCACATCCCCGGCCCCCGCCAGCAGCTCTACCTCCTCCGCCTCGACGCCTACTCCCTCCAACGGCGCCGTCCACGAACAAGTCCCCTTCTTCAAAAGCGCCATTGCCCTCGCAGCTGTTGCTTTGGGCGGTGCCTTTATCTTGTGACACTACAACCATATCTATCTATCTTTGATGGTCTTCCTTTTTTTTTTTTCACATGCCGCCTATGCTTCTTCATAGTGGTGACAAAATCACGCTCTGCCAATGGCTACGGTGCTTCGGCTCAGGCGGCCATGGGAACGAGGCAGACCACATGGGCCCACGATGGGAGATGGGGTGTGTAGGTTCGAGAAGAACTGCAGTTCTTTTACCATGTGCTTTGTTCAATACCAATACCCTGAAACCGAGCACCTCAATAGCGCTGGAGAGCCGCCCAGGAATGTACCTGGTGGACACGTCCAGGGAACCCTTAGATAAATCCATGCGGAGAGACGGATAGCAGGAAGCGCCAATTCAATACAGTATTGAATGTCCCGTCGTACTACAACTCCCTCCAAGGCGGGACACGCGAGCTGTAGCTGTTCCTGATCATTCTGGTGAAGTAGAGTGCCTGATGAGGGCCGACCATCCGGCCGACGGGGTCTTGTCGTGAGTGGGTCAAACATGCTGGGAAGATGTCGCTGTCGTGTATACAGTGTACGTACATAGAAGCGGGGTAGAGTATGGTGAAACGCGCACACCATCCGTCGCGCCTAAGAGACGAACGATAATAATTACTATGAACTTATAAGGAATGGCGTCTGGTCATGAGCGTCGATGTGATGCTATATATTGTGGGCATTAAACATTAGAACCCAATTTAGTCGGTATTTCATGAAATCTGATTGAATTGGCTTCCATTGTACCCAAAGTGTATACTGTAGATGCGCCACGTCAGATCATTTGTACTTCTGGCTACGAACAGCTATCCGCCACAGTATAGTATCGAGAAAACTTCACCAGCAAACAAAATTTTGATTTTGGTCTCTATTGCGCAGCTTTCGCCAGCCCTCTCACCGGCACGTTGCGACAGTCAGCACCAGCACGGCACAGAGGCACCACCGGTGCCGGGTCATGCGTATGTGCTGAACCGGACTTCCAATCAAACCCGACGATTCTTCCGAGGAAACTTGCATAACTTACGGGGCTGAATGCAAAAAGGCGGTGACTGGAGCTTCCTCGTCGACGGACACTTTGGAAGATTCGGATTTGCCTTGGATTATTGTAGTTCGTATCAACTATGGAAGTACTGTAGCATCAATGCCGATGGGGGTCACAAGAAGTGCCACCAGGATAAGTTAGCAAGCTCAATCGGGTAAACGATGGAACTTCCGAATGCAGTTTACTCCAAATCGTGACGTTGGGATTAACCGAGGGTGACTGGTGACCATTAAAATATATAAAGAAAAAAAAGTTGGGAGCCCCACACCAACCCACCTCCTTCGTCCCTCCCACCAACGTAGACTAACGAGATGATCGTCAACCCACTTCGCATTTTCGCTACTCTCTTCTTGGTCGCAGTCACTGTGTCTGCCCAGACCACTTGCGTCCTTACTTGCTTGCAGAACTCCTTGTCTACCAACACCTGTTCCCTTCTGTATGTGTTCTTCCCACTCGGCACGCTTTCGCCCACCGTCTCTGGACCTCTTCCCTGACTTTTTTTTTTTCCCCCGTCAATTTCTAGCACCGACACCTCCTGTGTCTGCACCAACACAGCCTTCCAGGGTACCGTCGCGGCGTGTCTCCAGGCAAATTGCACGGCTGCGGACCAGGCGTCTGCCCAGGCACTGCAGCAATCCCAGTGCGGATCTTGTACGTACACCATTGCCCATGCACATCCTATTTTTTTTTTTCCTCTTACATCGCATAATTTGCAGCGTCGAGTTCGTCCACGAACTCCGGCACAAGCACCTCTTCCTCGTCTGCCTCTTCCCCCAGCTCCTCCAGCGGCGCTGTCCACGATCAAGTTCCCCTTATCAACGCAGCCTTCGCTCTCGTGACCGTTGCCTTGGGCGGCGCTTTCATCCTCTAAATCACGCCCTTAATTATTTTATTTTATTTGTCAATGGTTCTTTTTTCACACGTAGTCTACCCCTTCCTCTCGTGGTGACTGTCCCGGCCTTCTGTCCGTGGGTGGACACGGTGCATCCACATGACGTGGGCACGTTGTCAACCAAAAAGAACGCGGACCTTAACTAGTATGGGCTAGGGGTAGCTTTTGGACAAGTAGTTTGTTTTCGGCATGTAGCCATGAACAGACGTGAACATCGTTATTTAAATCATACCTAATTTTGAGCGCTAAGCGCTAAGCTGTCATGGCAATGGCAAAAACAGTCATTTACACTTTCTTCCAAAAGATTTCATGAGACGATCTTCAATGACAACCGAGATTTGGTAAGTAGGTCCTCAAACAGGTCCGCATCACAACCGTTTTCACAATGTAGATAGTTCTGGAGTTGGAATCACCCTCATTTCACTCGAGCGAGGTGTGTGAGCGGCCCAGGAGTCGTCATTTGTATTGTCTGCTAATCCGGTACACTACTCAATTAAGTATACAAGAAGGAAAATATAGCCCCAGCCCTCTAGTCTTCTGACACATAATCGGTCTATTTAGATTGTTGCCGTCACGCCGACGTGGATGATCCTACAGGGCGAAAGAAGCAAAGAGAAGCACGCGGATGAGTGCGTAAGTGGTGGTTCTCTAGGCGTGGGAGTAAGAACCACTTACTCATCCGCAGGGGCCAGCCAGGCCTCGCCTTCGGGGAACATGATACCTGAAAGAAAAAAAAAAAAAAGGTGACATTCAGCGACCACCGTCCGCAGAACGATGCGCCCGTGGCAGGCAGGCTTACTGAGTCGCCCGTAGATGTCCTCGATGAGCACGCGGCGGAGGTAGTTCGCGATCGGCGTGAGACGGCCCATCGTCAAGCCCTTGCTCTTCGGCGCGTAATGCGGGATTCTGCGGCGAGCCCGTCAGCACTAGCTTACCAGGGAGAAGAATAGGGGGGAAGGGGGAGACGCACACGTGCGTTGGGCGACGCGCGTGCTCCAGGAGCTGCGCGACGCGGCGGTGCGCGGCGGTGCGCCTTGCCGCATCCCCGCCCGCCTTGCGCTCCTCGAGCTCGCCGATGCGCGCGACGATCTCATCGATGCGCAGCGCGGCCTCGTCGCGGAAGCCGAGGTACTGCGCGACGCCGTAGAACCCAGGGAGCGCTTCGACGGGCGACAGGACGTATCGGTCAGCGTCGTCCACGTGCGGAACGGGCAGTACGCTCGTCGTCAGGAATACGCCGTACATCGGTAGCGCCGGCCATTGCCGCAGGAAGCCTGCGTGCAGAAGAGGTGTGAGCAGGGCGAAGGGATGGAGAGAGGGGGGCGTGCGTGCGTGCGTACCGGTGAAGGAGGGCGGCACGCCGCGCTCGTGAGAGACCCCGTGGAAGATGGAGAACAGGGGCAAGCGCGCGAGCACGCGGCGCTCCTCGACCTCGTCTGTGCCCTTCGCGTCTGGAAGCGGGGGCGTGACGAAGTACAGTGTCTTGTTGCAGCGGTCGGCGTCGTCCTGCTCCTGCAGCGTGATGAACTCGCCGTCCTCGCGCTTCTCCGACTCGCCGAAGATCGCGCCGCCGCCCTCGGGCATAATGAACCCCTCGAGGCGCTTGCGGCTCTTGCGGTCGAACCGGTCCTCGAGGCCCTGTGAGGCACAGAAGAAAAGCTCAATTTCGTCGCGGCGGGATAAAGAGAGGACGAAATTTTACCTTAGCCCAGGTCCAGAACGTCATGAGTGCGAGACTGGGTCGGGCGAGAAACAGAGGGTATACTGTGAGTCGTCTTGGCCCCGACCAACAGACGAAAAAAAAAAAACCTCACAGAACAATGCCTATCGCGAGCGGCACCCACGCGCCATGGGGAATCTTCTTCAATGACGCGCCCCAGAAAAGACCTGATAGGAGGTCAACGCTGGCGTACACAAGGCGATCGCGGGACTCATCGCTCACCGTCCAAGAAACCAAAGAAGCCCAAAAACAAAATCGCGACAATGAGTGGAAGGTGTTTGACATAGCGCATCTGCAGTGCGACGAGCACAGTGGTCGTAAACATGACTGTCGCGACGGCAAATCCGTAGGCGTTCGCAAGTTGCATGGGATCGTTGAACGCGGCGACGAGGATGATCGTTGCTATCATAACTGGTGACCATGTTTAAAAGTTTGCCATCATTTTGGAGTAAAACGCAAGGCTTACGGATCCAATTGATGACAGGGATATAAAGTTGACCCTGAGTCTTGTCCGACGTGTGAATCATATGCACGCTGAAACGATACCCATGAGCGAATGCCAGAATGCCACCCGGGGAGAAGGGATATGCACGTACGGAGGTAAACTACGCATGTTGACGAGCTGCTGTACCAAGGAGAAAGATGCGGTGATCATAGCTTGGGAGGCAATAAGCGTAGCGAGGATTGCATAGACGTAAAGAATCCAGAATAATGGCCCATTGTGTTTGCCCGGAATGGAGCGGTAGAAGACATTTGAGATAACATTTTCTCCGTCGAAGATGAGCCGAGCGCCCTGACCGAGGTAGGCAAGCACGAGTGACGGGAACACTATAGTCGAAAAAGAAATCTGCGTGCGAGTGAAAAAAAAAGTCAACAGGCGGGCTAATAAAGCACAATGACTCAGGCATACCTGGATTGAAAGCATGTTGAACTGCCCAAGGCTACAAGCAACGTTGAATAGATATAGTGTATGAATTGACGAGGCAACTTACTTTGCAAAGAGCGCCTCGCAACCAGTGATAGCAAGTAGAACACCCGCAAGTGTGTCGTATTCCCCAGTGCGCACAAAATCTTTCACGTTTACTCGATCAGACGCGGAGGCAAGTGCAGAAGCTCCACAAACTTACACATGACAGCCCGCGAAGGATCGAACGCGCGGAAGATACCAGGATGCTTTGTGATGTTGTAAATTCCTGTTGCGGCAAGGAGCAGCAGCCAAACAAAGGTGACTACCCGGCTTTGTGAGGGGAGTTAACAGCACATAAAAGAAGTGTTGCATGCATACCAGGCGCAAAGATGGACGACAGGCGTGCGGTGCCTAGTGGCTGTGAGAGGAACAGCACAAGCAAGAATGCCTGCCAGGGGATCAGACGTATAAAATTGCAGGGGTAGAACGAGCCGCACTATCGAGATGGCAACAACGTGATCCGCCACACTAGGCTTTGCGACAGCTATTCCGGGTGTGTTGTCTGAGTGGACTGTACTAGATCAAATTTGTAAGTAGCTCACCAATGCCTCCAACTGCGCTCGTAACCGATACGGCAGCGGTCAGAACACCGTCCGCCATCGTCAAACTTGTACCAAACAGAGCCTTTGTTACGTTAGGTACTATCACCATCGTGAGAGAAAAAAAAAGGTACCCATATCAACATAGGCCACCGAAGGGACTTGGGTGGTTTGATGTCGTCGCGCCTCTTTTTTCCGGCCACCATCGAGTCGTGAGTAGGGGTGCTTTCGAAAAACTTCGGGGGATAGATCCCTTGATACAGTGCGAAAGTTCCGCCCTCCCCTGAAGGACCAGAAACACGTGAGATTTTGCGGCGCCAACAACTCGGAGGACATGTGCGCTACCTTCATGAGTGCCAAAGTGCAAGCAGATAAGGACCTAGGTCACATATAGTGTTAGTATGGATCAGTGCAAAAAGAAGAGGGGAGAGGCGACTGACGTATTTTAAAAACGGTAGAAGGGTCAAAGACCAGATGATAGCACTGACACCTCCTATGACATCCTCCTCGGGGGGCACGGGGCCGGACGACGACCAGATACCATTGAGTACGTACAAAGGTGATGTCCCGATGTCAGAGTATATAATCCCTGAGCAAGACGTATATTACTGTGGGTATTGGGTGACGATAACTGAGTGGGACAACGGCATACCGAGTGTCTGGAAGCTGAGTATGGCCAGTCCCAAACCAGCTGTGTGCAGCGGGCGGCGCTTTGGGCGGTCAGGCCGGTCAGGTTGGAGAACTGAAGAACCGGCAGAAGACGTGGACATTTCAGGTAAGTGGGTCCTCAAAGCTGCAGAAGCCCCCGAGATTTAAGTCCCTGGAAGGTGTCCCTTTTATCTCTTCGAAACAGCTTGATAACAGGGATATGCAATTTCCGTGTTCCAGGGAATAGCGGATATGCCTCGAGGATAAAGTTTGATTTCTGTATATTTTCCATGCCTGTCATGTCGTGTGGCGAACTTGTCGCAGAGGGATTTTAGCTATCGGTTGGATACCTTCCATTACGAGTTGTTCCAATATCCGCGGTGGCGTACAAAAGCACAATGTTACGGTTCCTCTTCGACAGGCACCGTCGACAGTCAAAGGCCCGTCGTCAGAGTATGGGTATGCTAGTCGGTTCCATCGATAACAATGACCTTATCATTGATCTACTTTACAGTCGTTTTCTACATGATGGAGCACTAGCCCAAAACGAGTTGGGTAGTGGGAGGTGCGTACTTTTCGCATGATTTCCACACCGCGGTCTGCTCCGGACCGACAATAAAGTTCAGTCTCCGCCCCAAATATCATTTTTACTGCTTACTCGAGCACAGAATTTCATGACTATTAGATAATATATTTTATTACAATAACACATTATTTTTTTAAGTCAACCAACTTAATGAATTTGTATCAGACTTAATTATAAGTTACATGAATGTAATTAATGAGTATTGTAAGCACAGACTAGAGTGCAGCACTGGCAACACAAGCACACATGCAGGGGTGGGTGCAGCATGCAGCAATAGCAGGTGAGAGGGTAGCGAGGGGCAGTGAGGGGGTGGCAAGAGTTGGGGAAAGAGGGGGAAGCAGGGAGAAGGGAGGGGTGGGGGAGGGAGAGGGCAGGGGGCAGGTGTTGAACGCAGCACTGACTTAGCGGGTGAAAGGTTAGCGTGAAAGGCTAGACAAGCAAGTTAAACTTCAGAGGTGAAGGAAACTCTATAGCGCATAGCTACACACCTAGACAAGCAAGTTAACTACGGAAGTAAGTTAGCTAAAGGTAGTGTAAAGAGAGAGGACGGCACTTACACTTCAGAGGTGAAGGAAACTCTGAAGTGTGAAGGCGTAAACAACCACCCTTATAAACAAGAAGGGATGGTCTGTGCGCACATTGTGTTTAGCACACGTGTGACACGACAATGGGTCCAAGAAGGGATATGATTGGACGAATATAAAGTGGTGCCACTTTCAAGTGAGTCACCGAACGGTATCTAAACAATAGAAGGAAGAATAATAAAGATAAACAAAAGTGATCCGGTTCGTATGAAGTCCGGAATAAGTCCATATCAAGCTATTGCCCATAAGGGGCCAGATACCGTATATGTCCATGAGATGACTCAAGCATCTCCCATGAAGCATGTGACTCTTAACTCAGGTCACGCTTCAACAGCAGGGGGGAGAGGCAGGAGGGCAGGAGGGAGAGTGTTATGCTTTGGTAAGCGTGGGCCTTGCTTTAGGTGATGATATGATGCAAGTACTCAGCTGTACGGTTTGTATAGTCGAATGTGGGATTCTAAGTCCTATCACGTTGATGTTCTGCAACTGGGAAGGCACTTCGCGGTGAACCTTATGCAGTGCACTCTTCTCCGTATTCTCCTAAGGCGTGAGAGAGAGAAAGAGAGAAGGCGAAGGAGGATCTGAGAAACCGATGATTCAAGAAGACCAAGATAGCGACACTTGGTCTTCCCGTACTACTATTTATACATGATGATGGAGGGCTTTGAAGTGCCTCCCGAATAGCTATTGACCTATAGCGATACTAGCTCGAACCCTAGTACCACTATCTAAGTAATCAGCTGCTAAAGTACCATGTGATACTACTGCTGACTGATAACACGTGAAAGGTAAAGTCCCTGACTAATGTAAGAAATCACAAGCCTACTACTGTAGTCAGAACCTAGTAGTAAGCGTCCAAGTCCGGTCCGTAACAGAGAGGCAGGGCAAGTGAGGGGGAGAGGGAGAGGGCAGGGGAGGGGGAAAGAGAGGGAAAGAGAGGGCAAGGGCAAGGGTGAGGAGAGTGGGAGAGGGCAAGGAGAGGTGGGGAGAGAGGGCAAGGAGAGGTGGAGAGAGAGGGCAGGAGAGAGGTGGAGAGAGGGAGAGGTGGAGGGTGGGGGAGGGGGAAAGAGGGGGCAAGAGGTAGAGGGAGAGAGGGAGAGGTGGAGGGTGGGGGAGGGGGCAAGAGGGGGCAAGAGGGAGAGGGAGAGAGGGAGAGGGTGGGAGAGAGGGTGAGGGCAAGGAGAGAGGGTGAGGGCAGGAGAGAGGGTGAGGGCAAGGAGAGAGGGTGAGGGTGAGGAGAGAGGGCCGAGGGTGAGGGCAAGGAGAGAGGGCAAGGGTGAGGAGAGAGGCAGAGGATGGGAGGGAGAGGGTGGGTGTTAAGGCCTAGTGGGGCCTTACTGTGTGACGTGCACCAAGGGTACAAGGGATGAGGTTCAAGGGTTTGGTGTTCGACAAGGATGCTGAGGGTATGAGGGGCAAGGTACAGAGGCGAGGGGTCTGGAGGACAACGAGGTAACAGAGTCCAGAGGACTAAGTCAAGAGACTTAGTGATGAGGTACAAGGGATTTGGTCAGAAGACCTAAGGTGTGAGGAGACTAAGTCGAATGACTTAGGGTCTGTGTGTGCGCATTGTTATAGCACAAGCGCAAAGCTTCAAAGTGGCCCCCAACTAAGGGAAGGCCAACAGTGGTGATGAGACAATGAGAAGAGCACACAGTTTAGAGGATGAACAAGTCTAGTTGTTATGCTTCGGTAAGTGTGGGCCTTGCTTTAGGTGATAGTGAGGCACGAGTACTCAGCTGTATGATTGTTACGTCACGGTAGGGACGTTCACCCGACGTGGGTTAAGTCGATCTACAGGGACGCTGCACTAAGGGGTCTGGTTCTGGTTGTCAAGGGAAGTTCCGAAGAGGAACTTCAGTGAAGATGTACGAGTTGAAGAGTCAGCCTAAGCCAATAGTGGAACTTAGGATTCTTCAGTGAGAGGAGAGTTCGGTGAGATATGGAGTATTCAGGGTCTTCGATTGCTCGAGTACCGTAGAGTACAAAAAGTCAAGTCTAAGGCTACAAGCTACCTAGCAAGCCTGACTTTATAGTAAAGAGGGATCCTAGTACTGAGTCATAACAGCGTACTAGGATCGAGTCATCCGAACAATAAGTAACTGCGGCGCAGTCCGCAGTATGTATGAAACACATCTGAAACAAAAGATAGAAAGCCCCTTGACAACGGGCTAGAGTCACTATGACTCCTATGAGAACTATCACGTGAGAACTATTACGTGAGATAAAAGAAACTAAGAAAGAAATTGAGTCGTATCGTAACAATGATGTCGAAGTCGAACATGGGATCCTAAGTCCTAACACATCGACGACTTGCAACTGAGAAGGCGTCTTGGTTAGCCTGATGCAGTGCGTCCTTCTTGCGGTCCAAGTATTTGGCAAGACAGGAGAGGGAGTTGGAAACCGATGATTCAAGAAGACCAAGATGGTGATTCTTGGTCTTCCCATGCTACTACTTATACATGAAGATGGAGGGCTTTAAAGCACCTCCCAAATGATGTTGCCCTATAGCGTATCTAGCTCGAACCCTAGTATTGCTATCCTAGTAATCAGTAAGCGTAAAGTACCATGTGATACTACTGCTGACTGATAACACGTGAAAGAGAATGTCCCTGACTAATGTAAGAAATCACGAGCTTACTACTGTAGTCAGAACCTAGTAGTAAGCATCCAAGTCCGATCCGTGACATCACCCCCTTCTCAGGAGCGACACCCACGGAGCCCGGGCGGTCCCATCCAACCCGCCTGTACGTCCTCTATACGTTGCATCGCCCGTGCCTGTTCCAACCTACTGATACACAAGGCCTTGTCCATCGCCAGTCACCCCCATGTTTCCTGTAACTCTTTTATCCGCGCCTCTAGCCGTCCCAACTCTGCTCCGAGGGCCCAGTACCGCCTGACCTCTGCGGCGAGGCTTACGTCCTTGCACTCGGCGATGGCCCGGTTGATGGCCCCTGCGGTGTCGTACCCCGCATCAAAGAGGAACAAGTCCTCCTGAGCGTACTTGATGTGGGTTTCGGGGTGCACCACGTACTGGGGTGCGGCGTACAGGGGTTTTGGGAACACCCTGTCGGACTTGTCGATCAGGCCAAGCACGATGGGGTCGTTGCTCATGATGGCCTGGACGTATTTTGCCTGGTGCGTCATGCCGTCGGAGGTGGTGATGGGGAATGAAATGAAATCGGGTCCCCGATTGACCCGGAACCCATGAGGCGCATGGGTATTGGCGATGCTGGAGACGGCTCGGTTGACGAGCTGGGGACGGATATGACCCCGGTAGATGGGGGTCCCGTCAGTGGCGAGGGCATGTCGGGTTGTATGAGGTGGAGCATTAGCTTCTCTGCCATAGAGAATGTGTAGGTGCTCAGCTAGGTACCGCTCGTCCTCGCTGTCCGTGATCTCTCCCTCTTCTCCCTCATCTCTTGCATGCGGCGTTGGGCTATTCGTAGCTGTTCTTCCCTCCAGTCGTCGGTCACCTCCTTCCATGACTTCTTTGGCTTCACCAGCTTCTCGTACTGCTCCCTGGCGTGCGTGGATGTCTGCACCGCGGTCGAGAGCTCGCCGAAAGTCGTTGACTTCCGCGGTGGTGAAGGGTCGGTCTGCGATAGGCAGGCCGGTGTCAGCGTGGAGAATGTGCCACAGGGTTGGCTGCCCATCGACGTCAGGGGACAGTCGGGTGCTGCCTGCTCCGCGTCCTTGAGCAGGGAACTGGGCGATGGTGCTGTTGAACTCAGCTTCAGTGATGGGTCCCTTGGACCTGGCTCTGTCTCTCTCAGCCATGACGACCTCCTTGGTGTCGGCAGTGCTTGTTGGTGCCTGCTGTTACGCTTCGGTAAGCGCAGGCCTTGCTTTATGTCGTGATCCGGCTCACCACGGACTTACTTTTCTTTTTACTTTATTGCTTTCCTTATCCTCGGACTACCTCGGAGTACTAACCTGTTGACTCATTACCATGTACACTCTCTTACTCCAATTCCCCTTCTTCCCCTTTCCCCTTTTGCGCTTCCTATTGTTCCCTGTTCTACCTTCTTCCCCATTCACATTGCCTTTTGTTCTCTATTATAGTATCCCCCTCATGGGACGGACATGGAGTAGCTACCTATATAAGCTCGACCACTTGTGTACTTATTCCCTAGTCTTGTCTTCGTTTATCATACTAGCGAATACCAGACTTGCTCACTCCTCAACTGTGTGCCTCCTTCTCATCGTCTCATCACCACTGTCGGTCTTCCCTTAGTTGGGAGCCACCTCAAAGCTTTGCGCTTGTGCTATAACAACGCGCACACACAGATCCTAAGTCGCTTGACTTAGTCCCTCGTACCTCAGCCGTCTGACTGAAGCCCCTTGTACCTCGTTACTAAGTCCATCGACTTACCCTTCGAACCCTTGCTCCTTGGTCGTCCCTCGTGGACCTTCATCTCCTAGAACTCCCTCGGCCTTGGTTATCGTTTACCAAGCACCTCGTCCTCGTACCCTGTCCTTGCCTCCCTCGTACCCTCGGTGCACGTCGCACGGTAAGGCCCCACTAGGCCTTAACATAAGACAAGACTCTTCTACCTTGTTGCAGTAACTCCACTTGCTGCTCCTTTGTACCCATCGACCCATAGCACCCTGAAACACTGTGGCTAGTTTATTCATCTCCCTAGATCCTGTTCACCCCACCCGAGTACCCTGTCACCTCAAAGCAGATCTCCCTGCCCACATCGTCAGCTCCGCCTACTGGTCTACATTCCTTAGCGATCCACAAGGAGGGTATTACCTTAACCACGACGGAAAAGCAGTTCCGGTTGAATTCATCAACCATCACTGGTACCCACTCACCAGAGAAGGTGCAAACTTCTTCGCCTCTCCAGCACACGCTGTCCCAGCAGACCCAGCAGAACACGACCTAGGACTTGGTTGGTATTTACCCACCGACCCCAATAACCCAGACAACGCACTCCCCACTATCGAACCACCAGCTCTTCCCTCTATCCCACGTGTCCCCACTCCTGTCACAGCACCCCTTACCACTGCACCACCTGTCACCACCGCACCAGTCACAGTCCCTACCACCATGACCACCCACACCATCACATCAGGGGCGCTCCAATCAGTCGCTCCAAACACCTTCACGGGTGACCGCACCCTCAGTGGCACCTTCCTCAGCCAGTTCCATCGTTATTGGGCCCTCAATGACAACATCGACATCATGGCGCAACCTTACCTGCACGTCCTCACTGCCCTGTCTTATATCCAGGGACCCCTTGTCGCTGACTGGGTGGAGGCCCAAGAAAAGGCCCTCATCGCTAAAGTCAAACACTCCACCACCCCCATCGCCCGCACAGACGAAGTCCTATGGGACACCTTTGAGGCCGACTTCAAAAGTGCCTGGGCCGACTCCACCCGTGTCCAATCGGCCTACCAAAAACTCATGAACCTTTGCATGAAGGACCTCGACATCGACACCTACATTGCCACCTTCGAGCAGCTCGCCACCGGTGCTGAATGGGAACCCACCGCCAAAGGCACCATCGCCCAGTTCAAAGCCGGACTTGAAGAGTCCATCCACCGTCGTGTCCTCTATAGGGATACCTGGCCCGTCACCATGGACGAGTGGAAGAATGCAGCACGAAGAGAAGTAGAGCGAACGCGTGAGCTGCGCAACTCTAACCTCCTCCTCAACAAAAAGAAGACCCAGTTCCAGTCCACTTTGCACACTACACAGCCCCGTCACACCCAGTCCCACAACCACGGCGTCGTCCCCATGGACGTAGATGCCACCACCAGCACCCCCCAAAAGCTCAAGAAGCTCACCCCAGAAGAACGCGAGAAGCTAGCAAAAGAAGGACACTGTTTCCGCTGCCATCGTCAGGGGCATATGTCCCGCGAATGCCCCCAGCGCCAGAGCACCTCCAGTGCTCGCACCACCTCCACCTCGTCCACCACTGTACCCTCCACCACCGCTTCCACCACTTCCTCCACCAGCACCCCCAAGAAAACCAAGGCTCAACAGATTGCGGCTATCATAACCAGCATGACTGAAGAAGAGTGAGGAGAATACCTGGATGACCAGGATTTTCACGATGCCGAACTCTAACAGCCGAGAGCAAGGCAACCATTAGCACCATGTACAGTACAAAGAATGATTCAATGACAATCCCCGTTCAAATTTACATGTGGCACGGAAAGGCTGAAGTAGAAGTCCTCCTTGATAGTGGGGCAACCAACAATTTCATCGACACTCGCACCATCTCAAAGTTACACCTTGGGACACAAGAATTACGCACCCCTCGTCTCGTCCACAATGTGGATGGAACCCTCAACCAGGCGGGCTCCATTACCCACCTCACCTACCTCGTCATCAATCAAGGGGCACAAGCAGTAAGAATGCCCTTATACATCGCCAACCTCAGACACGACCACCTCATCCTAGGTCACCCATGGTTCAAATGATTCAACCCCAGAATCGACTGGACCACCAACACCCTTGAAGGAGGGGACCTCACCCTTCACTCCGTCTCCTATCACAAACGTGTTCACCCCCAGATCAACAGCATCGCTCAGAAATGGGCCGAGAAGGCCATCACTTCTAAAACCCCACCAGTAACTGACATTCCCTCCGAATACCAACGCCATGCCACAGTCTTCTCCGAGAAAGCTGCACAACGCTTTCCCCCTGCCAGAGAAGATGACCATGCCATTACCCTCAAGCCAGATGCTCCCGCCACCATCAATTGCAAAGTATACCCCCTCACCCCGGTCGAAGAAGAAGTCACCAAGGAGTTCATTAAGGAACACTTGGAGAAAGGTTACATCGTCGAATCCAACTCCCCCTATGCCTCCTCCTTCTTCTTCGTGAAGAAGAAGGATGGCAAACTACGCCCCACTCAAGACTACAAACCCCTTAACTCATGGACCATCCATGACACGTACCCCCTCCCACTAATTAACACCATCCTCGAACAGCTCCAGGGAAAGAAGATCTTCACCAAGTTCGATATCTGCTGGGGCTATAACAATATCTGCATCAAAGAAGAAGATCAGTGGAAGGCCGCATTCAAAACACCCTTCAGCCTCTTCCAACCCTGTGTCATGTTCTTCGGCCTCACCAATTCCCCCGCTACCTTTTCCTGCACCATGAACCGCATGTTCTGCCATCTCAAGGACAAGTACCCCAAAGAACTCTTCATCTACATGGATGACATCCTCATCGCCACTCATGATGATCTATCACGCCACCGCACCATCGTCCATGAAGTCCTTGACCTTCTAGAAGTCGAATCTTACTTCCTCAAACCCTCTAAGTGCGCCTTCGAACAACCCTGCATTGAATACCTCGGCATCATTGTAGACGGTGACCAGATCAAGATTGACCCTGTCAAAGCAGATGGCCTCTGTGACTGGCCACGTGACCTCAAAACCCTCAAAGAGGTCAGAAGCACATTGGGTGTCTTAGGATACCAACACCCCTTCATCCTGAACTTTGCCAACATCACCCGTCCCATTACCACACTCCTGAAGAAGGAGACCCCATTCCGATGGACTCCTGAATGTCACCATGCCCTTGACACCCTCATCTCCCACATACTCTCCAATCCTGCCCTTTCTCAGCCAGATATGTCCAAACCCTTCCAACTAGAAGTCGACGCCTCCACATTCGCTACTGGAGCGATCCTTTCTCAGAAGGATTCTAGGGGGAAATCCCGCGCCATTGGCTTCCACTCAAAGACGTTCACTGAGGCAGAACGGAACTATGATATCCATGATAGAGAACTCCTGGCCGTTGTTCGTGGCCTGGAAACTGGCGCCACCTCCTAGCAGGATCTCCCCATCCCATCACTGTCCTCACCGATCACAAGAACCTTCAATACTACCGTAACCCCCAACGCATTAATCATCGCGTCACCAGATACCTCCCCAAACTGGCAGATTACCATTTCACCCTTGTTCACCAGCCTGGAGCCTCCAATAAGGCTGACGCTCTTTCCAGGCGCCCCAACTTCTATGATGGCTCAGCGGACAATGCCCAGGTCACTGTCCTCCCCCCTTCACTCTTTGTCAATGCTGCCCTCTCCTCCTCTCTCGATGATCGCGCTCGAGCCCACCAACTCAAACAGCCAGACCTTCTCTCTAGATGGACGCTCTCTCACAACCTCACTCAGAAGGAGGGCTTTCTCTGGAACGGCTCACGCCTTGTCATCGTGGAAAATGACAATCTAAGGAGAGGGGTAATTTCCCTATATCACGACTCTCTCACAGCCGGACACCCTGGAATTTCCAAGACCCTTTGGGCTATCTCACGCGATTACTGGTGGCCAAACATGAAAATCTCCGTCACCAACTACATCAAGGGCTGCGCCACTTGTCAATCACGCAAAAATAACCCTACCAACCCAAAGCCACCGCTCTACCCCATTACCACAGACCCCCATTCCCTTCCTTTCGAAACCATTGCCTTGGACTTCATTACAAAGCTCCCCCTATCCTCCAACTACGATACTATACTTACAATTACGGACCACGACTGCTCCAAAGCCTCCATCTTCATCCCCTGCAACGAAACCATAGACGCTGAGAAAACAGCATTACTTTATGCTACTTACGTACTTCCCCATTACGGACTTCCCAAACGCATCATTTCGGACAGAGACCCTCGTTTTACTTCCGCATTTACCAAAGAACTTTGCAAATTACTTCACATTGATCAGAACATTAGTACTGCTTACCACCCCCAAACTGATGGCCAATCGGAACGCACTAACCAATGGCTGGAACAGTATCTCCGCATCTTCACCAATTACAAACAGGACGACTGGGCGTCCTGGCTCCCCCTTGCACAATTCGCACACAACTCCTGGCCCAGTTCCACTACGAAAAAGACCCCCTTTGACCTCCTCATGGGACATACCCCACGCATTCACCAAACCTTCCGCTTCTCCACTGTCCCCTCTGTTGACCAGCACATGCAGCAGATAAAGGAAGCACGCCAGCAGGCACAAGATGCTATCAAGCGCTCACAGGACCTCATGACTAGGTCACACACTCGTTTCACCCCTTACTGTGTCGGAGATAGAGTCTGGCTCGAGGCCAGGAAACTTCACACCACCCATCCATCTGCCAAACTATCCCCAAGGCGTTACGGCCCCTTCCTAGTCACCGCTGCCATTTCACACACCTCTTACCAGCTCAAGCTCCCTCCGCAATGGAAGATACATAACATCTTCCATGCTTCCCTTCTCACCCCTTTCAAGGAAACACCTGAGCATGGTCCAAACTTTACGGAACCTTCCCCTGACCTGATCGATGGAGAACCAGAGTGGGAAGTGGAGCAAATTCTAGGGTCACGACGCAGACGCAACCAACTGCAGTATTTGGTCAGATGGAAGGGCTTCTCTGAGGCCCATGACTCATGGGAACCCTTGGCTCACATTCATGCCGACCAACTTGTCACCAACTTCCATCAGCAAAATCCTAGCTCCATCCGCTCCCTCTGGGACAGACCCGGAGTAACTCCATACTTAAACCCTGCCTTCTCCCCCACTCCGCTCATCATCCGTTCTATCACTCTGTCACCCACCACTACTTGTCCTGCCACTATGTCTACCTCCCCTGCTACCACCAACAACCGCTCTCTTGCTGACCGCATTGGCTCACGTGCCACGTCCCCTATCCCTTCTGAGGGAACCTTTGGTGCTCCTGAGTCTCCTTTAGGCAACCCCCTTCCGCTGGCTGACCGTATCCAATCCCCTGCTCCATCCCCTGAACCTCTCCCTGTTCCCCCTCGCACCAATTCCCCTGCCTATCTCCGTCTCCACACCCCTGAGCCTTGTCGCCCCCTCATGCCGTTCTCCCGCTTACCATCACCTGCCTCCTCTGTCGACCTGGGTAATGACAGGTCCGATGATGACCCCCCTGCAGGCTTCATGATCTACGACTCATGACGAGCCAACCACGCTCATTATTCCTTCTCAATCACTAGGCTGGATGGCACCCCCAAGTGTCCCCATTATATTCGCTATGAATGGGACCGCAAGGGCCACAACCACTATGTCTTAGAACGTCGCAGGGACACTGGCCGCTACCAGGACTATGGAGCTCCCCTCACCGCTGCCCCCTTCCACAGACCCCCCCCTGCCTACCCTGATAACGCCGACCTCTCCCCCTTCCACACCAACCACCCTGACAAGGAGGCCGTTGAAACCGGCCTCAGGGTCCTCAACGATGTTGGGGTCAATGCTGATATAGACAGGTACCGCTTCCTGGAAGAGGAACACCGTGTTCTACTGGAGCGGGAGAGGGACCTGGCGGATGCCTGGAACGACTGGAGGAGGAGGTCAGGAGTCATCCGGCAGAGGCTGGTCGCATCACAGGTGCGCACGCGCCTTCATCCCTATCTTATGGGGAACGCTTACATTCCTCACCCACGCTACACCGACGACGCAATGGCGTCCTCTGGTATTCCCATCAGGAAGTACCTGGAGGACCAACACCCAGGAGGGGAGCGTTACACCCGCTTCCCCATGCCATGGCTTCACGATGAAGAGAAGCCAGGCATGTCCCGCTGGATCCTGACCCAGGGTCGCGAGTCCCACGCCTCCCAGAAGGCCCCCCTTCCCAATCCTCAGCCCATCTGCCCCTCTGCCCTCAAATGCACCAAGTGCCGTGTCCCCAACGTCACCCACTCCTCCAAGAACTGCCCCATGTGGCAGTGCTGTTTCTACTGCGACAACGTCGGTCACCCTGCCTACAAGTGCTTCTATCCGCATTCCAGGTGTTTCGATGGAGAGAGGTGCCGTGTTCCCCCCAAACACAAGCATTTCAAGGGAGGTTGTGAGTGGTACTTCAAGTCGTGGCAGTCCTTCTATGGGCATAACACTCATGACAACGACTACGACGCCTACGACAACGTCAATTGGGAGGCGGAGGACCGAGGTGATTGATGCGTGGAAGCATCTACCAAGAGCGGGGGTGATGTCGTGATCCGACTCACCACGGACTTACTTTTCTTTTTACCTTATCGCTTTCCTTATCCTCGGACTACCTCGGAGTACTAACCTGTTGACTCATTACCATGTACACTCTCTTACTCCAATTCCCCTTCTTCCCCTTTCCCCTTTTGCGCTTCCTATTGTTCCCTGTTCTACCTTCTTCCCCATTCACATTGCCTTTTGTTCTCTATTATAGTATCCCCCTCATGGGATGGACACGGAGTAGCTACCTATATAAGCTCGACTACTTGTGTACTTATTCCCTAGTCTTGTCTTCGTTTATCATACTAGCGAATACCAGACTTGCTCACTCCTCAACTGTGTGCCTCCTTCTCATCGTCTCATCACCACTGTCGGTCTTCCCTTAGTTGGGAGCCACCTCAAAGCTTTGCGCTTGTGCTATAACAACGTGCACACACAGATCCTAAGTCGCTTGACTTAGTCCCTCGTACCTCAGCCGTCTGACTGAAGCCCCTTGTACCTCGTTACTAAGTCCATCGACTTACCCTTCGAACCCTTGCTCCTTGGTCATCCCTCGTGGACCTTCGTCTCCTAGAACTCCCTTGGCCTTGATTATCATTTACCAAGCACCTCGTCCTCGTACCCTGTCCTTGCCTCCCTTGTACCCTTGGTGCACGTTGCACGGTAAGGCCCCGCTAGGCCTTAACATTGCAACATGTTGACGTTCCTGCAACTGGGAAGGTACTCTTGGTAGACCTTATGCAGTGCACTCTCCCCTTGGTTCTCCTAAGACGCGAGAAAGGAGTAGGACGGGGGGATCAGTGTTATGACACTGCCTATTTTAATCCCCTTCCTTCACTCTGTCTTCAACCCTCATTTCGCCTATAAGACACGTGACCCTTTTTACTTTCATCACGTGGTCTTTCTCATATGAGTCAAGAGGACTCATTACCTTATTTGGATCCATAAGAGTCATGGAGACTCTTTACTGATATTCCCTTGTGAGTCACAACGACTCTTGCCCGTTGCTAAGGGGCTACTGTTTCAGGTATATCAGTTTCACTTATATCTATTGTTTCACATCTTACATGTGATTACTGCTGGCTGCGCCGCAGTTTGTATTATGATTGCTCGATGACTCGATCCTAGGATGCCATTATCATTCTATCCTAGGATGCTCTATTACTTTACTATAAATACAGGCTCACCAGGTAGTAGTAGCCTTAGACTTGACTTTTTGTATCCTACGGTACTCGAGCAATCGAAGACTGTGAATACTCCATATCTCACCGAACTCCCCTCTCACTGAAGAATCCTAAGTTCCACTATTGGCTTAGGCTGACTCTTCAACTCATACATCTTCACTGAAGTTCCTCTTCGGAACTTCCCTTGACAACCAGAACCAGACCCCTTAGTGCAGCGTCCCTGTAGATCGACTTAACCCACGTCGGGTGAACGTCCCTACCGTGACGTAACAATCAGAGAACCGATAATTCAAGAAGACCAAGATAGCGATCCTTGGTCTTCCTGTACTACTATTTATACACGGTGACGGAGGGCTTTAAAGTGCCTCCCGAATAGCTGTTGACCTATAGCGTATCTAGCTCGAACCCTAGTACCACTATCCTAGTAATCAGTAAGCTGTAAGTAACATGTGATACTACTGCTGACTGATAACACGTGAATGATGAAGTCCCTGACTAATGTAAAGAATCACAAGCCTACTACCGTAGTCAGAACCTAGTAGTAAGTGTCCAAGTCCGGTCCGTAACACCCGCTCTTCCTCCAGCTCACAGGCAAAAATCCTCTCGGGGGTTCCGAGGTAGTACGAAGACGGTGTGAGGGCGGCATTGGGTGTAAAGGGCATAAGATGGTTGTAGTCGGTAGTGGTGGTAGTGGTGTGAGGAGAGGATGAGATGTCGTTGTGGGTCTTCCCGCTCCTTATAAGTGTTCGTGCGGCGGTCTTCGAATGTTGGTACTCCGCAAGGGCCTCGTCGGCAAATAAGTCCTCCCGGTTGACCCACTGGTTCTCCGAGTTGGAGTAGCCCTTCCATTTGACCAGGTACTGCTTCTTACGTCCTCTGCCGAAGTGCCGCTCGTCTAGAACCTTCTCGATTTCGTATTCTTCTTCTCCATCTACCAGATTGGGTGGTGGCCACTAGTAGTTTTTCCCATGGAGTGGAGTCTTGTGGTACTTGGTGAGGAGATCCACATGGAACACTGTGTGAATTTTCCATTGCGGAGAGAGGTTGAGCCGGTAGTTGACAGGGGACATCACCTGTTCTATTGTGAAGGGTCCGTGCCTTCGAGGAGCGAGTTTCGCCGTTGGTTGGTGAGTATGAAGGTGATGTCCTTCTAACCATACGAGGTCGCCGAGTTGGAACTTCGGACCATCTTTGGCTTTAACCCATGACTGCTGCGCCTTGATGATCAGTTCCTGGGCGCGTTTCTGCGCTTCTCGGAATTGTTCTGCCCTTAGCGTTATTTGTGGGATGGGCGATGGTTTCTCCGTCCAGTCAGCTCGTGGGTTGTACCCCATAAGGAGGTTGAAGGGTGATTCCCGAGTGTACTCGTGGGGCCAATTGTTATGCGCGAATTCTGCGAGAGGTAAATACCTGCACCAATTGTCCTGTCTTTCATTTGCCCAGAACCGTAGGTACTGTTCCACCCATTGGTTCATTTGTTCCGATTGCCCATCGGTCCGGGGGTGGTATGCGGTAGATATATTTTATTTGATGTCTAGAACCCTGCAAAGTTCCCTCGTGAATTTGCTGGCAAAACGGGGGTCGCGGTCACTTATGATTTTCATGGGGAGTCTGAAGCGGATGAAGACATGTTTTAGGTATAGGTTGGCGACCCCTTCTGCGCTGATTTCTTCGTTACAGGGTATGAATATTGCTGCCTTACTGCAATCGTGGTCCGTGATTGTCAGTATCGTGTCATACCCCTGAGATAGGGGTAACTTAGTTATAAAATCGAGGGCTATGGTTTTGAACGGCATTGCTTCTGGTTTAGGATATATGGGATTAAGGGGTGCTTTATTTCGTCCATGTTGGACTTTGATACGTTGGCATTCGGCACATCCCTTGACGTATTCCAGAGCATCCTTGACTAGCCCCGGCCACCAGTAGGTACGTCCTGCTAGTTGTGCAGTCCTTTTAATTCCTGGATGTCCGTGAGCGGGGAGGTCATGATGATCATGTAATATACGTCGCTTATTGTGAATGCCTCCAGTTACTACCCATCGTCCGTCTTTGTACCAGGTTCCGTCTACTTTCTTGAGGCGGTGTGCGTCTACCCACAGCTTCAGAGTACCTTCATTTTGTTCATATACGGGGTCTTCCAGTGTTGTATCTTCAGGAGTGAGGTGATCTTTGCTGGTCTGTATTTTTTCTATGCAGGTGCCATGTATGAAGATTTTGTCTGGTAGCACTGTGATGTTTTCGTTGTCCTCTTCCCCTTGGTCATAGTCTGGTCTTCGTGATAACGCGTCTGCTCTGCCATTTGCTGATCCTTTGATGTGGTGAATTTTGAAGTCATATTCTGAAAGTTCCAGTACTTCCCTTGCTACTCTCCGGCTAATCTTCTGGGGGCTTCTCCAATATTGCAGGTTCATGTGATCTGAGAAGACTTTCATGTGGTGTGGCGATCCTGCGAGCAGCAGTCGCCAGTGTCGGAATGCCTTGACTATAGCTAGTAGTTCCAGGTTGTAGATGTCGTAGTTTCGTTCTGCTTCGTTAAGTGTGGTGGAGAAGTAGCCGATGGGGTGTCTTTTCCCATCATCTTTCTGTTGTAGTAATACTGCTCCTATTGCAAACCCTGATGCATCAACCTCTAGTTTGAATGGTTTACTCAGCTGTGGGTGTGCCAATACCGGTTCCGATGTAACGAGTCCCTTGAGTTTGTTGAATGCATCATGTTCTGTTCCCATCCATTTCCACTCAGCTCCTTTCTTGGTTAGTTGGTTCAGGGGTTTTGCGTGATGTGAAAAGTTTTGAATGAATGCGCGATAGAAATTGCAAAAGCCTAAGAATGATCGAATGTCCTTGACTTTGGTGGGTGTCGGCCAGTCCTTGATGCCAGAAATTTTGATGGGATCCATGCGTGTCACCCCCTTTTCAAGGATTACCCCCAGGTAATCCATACGAGGCACATGGAATAAGCACTTTTCTAGTTTGTAGTAGAGGTCGTGCTTAGCTGATATTTCCAATACATCTTTGACTGCCGCGATGTGATCATCCATACTTTTCCCTATGTGAGTTGCGATCCCAATATCGTCCATGTATACCCTTATTGTTGTCCCTCTGAGCTTGTGCTTGGCGATGATGTCTCGACATATGTGGTTCATCATCATCTGGAATGTTGCGGGGGAATTCGTTAGTCTGAAGAACATTACCGTTGGTTCGAATAGACTGTATTTTGTTTTAAACATGGCCTTTTCTTCGTCTCCTTCCTTGATCCGTATGTTGTTGTAACCCCACCGTACATCGAGTTTGGTATATATATGGGCATTACTGAGGTCCGTTATAAGGTTGGTAATGAGGGGTAGGGGGTATTGGTTGCGTATCGTGAGTGCGTTGAGGCGTCTGTAGTCCTGTACCGGTCATAATTTACCATCCTTCTTCTTGACAAAGAAGAATGGCGATGCGTATGGAGATTTTGACGGTCGTATGTATCCTTTGCCAAGTTGTTCCATGAGAAAGGCTTGAAGAGCTTGGTCCTCTTCCTGTGTAAGCGGATAGATCTTGCAGTCTATTGCTTCGGGTGCTCCTTTCCTAAGTTGAATTTCGTGATCCCATACCCGTGAGGGTGGGAATTGATGTGATGCTTCTTCATTGAAGAGTTGGTGATACAGGGAGTAGACGGATGGCAACTCAGCTTTTGTAGTATATTGCTGCGCTTTGATTGCTAATTCTGTAGAAGTGGTCCTGCCTTCTACGAATTCTTCTTCTTCTAGTTGAGCAATGATATGCTCCTTCTGGGTTTTGGTCATCGTTTTTGCGATGGTGGATCGTGCGATCCTAGGGTTGACAGTCCTGAGGATTACTGGGAGTGCGTCTTCCTTGATTACGGCGTGTCTCCAGCTGAATGTTGGTTCATATGTGGCCAGCCACGGATAACCGAAGACAATGTCCTCGTTTCCTATGTCGGTGATGAGGAATCTCATTTCCTTGTGGATTCCTTTTGTTTGTACGTCCAAATCTACATAATGGGTGATTAGTCCTGCCTGATTTTTGGTGTTATCGATATTCCATATCTTTTTGGGCTGTTCCAGTGGCTTCATTCCGATTCCCATCCGCTTTACAAAAGCGGGTCGTAGAAAGTTGTCTGTGGCTCCTGAGTCCACTAGTGCTCTGATGTCGGCCATGGCGTAATTTGTGCGAATCGATACTGGAATTCTCATAGAACGGTAGCGAGTTATGATCACAGAATTACATTTTACTGCCCTTACCCAGGCCAATGGGTTCAGGCACTTTGAAAATCCTCCCTCTTCCATAGATCCTGTAGTATGAGGTCTTTCACCTCATCTTCCTCGGCGGCCACTCCTTTAATCCATTGGTCGGCTCGTTGCTGCGGGGTTTCTGCCTTTGCTGTGCGGATGGATTCTTCTTCTCTTTTGTCATGGTAGGCGTCGGTCCTTTGGCTGCTACTTGGCTGATTGTAGGTGTGCTGCGGGCAGTTGCAACTGAAGTGTCCTTTTTGTCCACATGTGTAACAAGTCACTTCCCTTATATCCCGTTGACCTCCTCGCCCTTGTCCCACAAATCCCCCTCTTGGTGGAGGATTCCGGGGATGGGCTTGGTCCCAATTGCCTTGGATTTCTTTGGCTCCCATGAGTCTTCCTCGTACTCGGTCTGCTGACATGTCCATGGCATTCGGGTCTCGTAGTATGTTACGAGGGGGTCCCCATCTGGTATTCTTCGTGTTCCTCCATGTTGTGTTACCTCCTCCTTGTGGTCTTACCTGGTTGCTGAGGCCTTGGTGTTGCTCCAACCGGGCTTTCATGTGTATATATTGTTGTTGCCTCCTGATAACCGCTTCCTTCCATTCCTCAAAGGTTTGCGGGTTGTCGTAGGTGTACGTTTTCTCATACAGATCTCAGGGTAGCCCATCCATGAATAGGTCCATTGTAAGCGGTGAGTCCAGTCGGTAGTTAGCCTGACGTGCCAACTGTTCGAACTGCGTGACATACGCGTCAATGTCCCCTCCTGTCATTTTGATTCCTCTTTTGAGCATGGCCTGGGCCTGCTCTTTTTCCAACATGTTTGAGAATCGCCTGTTGAAGGCCGTGATAACTTCAGTCCATAGGCGTGGATTGTTATCTGCGATTCTGGCAGAAACCTGCCGATTGAGCCATCTGCTGGTCTCCGTGATCCAGTTGTTAACGTCCTTTCCTTGGATGTAAGTGAGGAATAACATAGCTCGTCTGTAGGTGTTGGCCATGATGGGGTTATTGTTATTGATACCCCAGTATAGTTCCCACTGCGTGAGGAACTCCTCTGTTTTGTGTCAATCCCCTTTGAACACTTCTGGGGTGTTTCCTGCGAATTTGTCGGAGTGATGGCCTCCTAGTACTCCGATTGGTCCTGCTCCAGGCATTCCTCCTCCTGGCGGTCCTCCTCCTGGTGGTCCTCCTCCCAGCGGTCCTCCTCCTCGTGGTGGACTTCTCCCGGGTAGCCCGTGCGGTGGTCCTCTACCGCCTGTCGGAGGGTCGGGTTGGTCTGGTCCGATTGCTCGGAATAGCACAGCGTCGTCTGCCGTCATAACGTGTCCGGTTTCTGGGTGAATGGGAAGCGTAACTTCCTGTGTTTCTGTTAAGGTAGCCATTGGAGGGTGAATTGTGATCTGCTCAGCTCTTTTGATAAGTTCTGGTTCCAATGGTTCTAGTGCCTGGACGGGTTCTTCTTCTGATTTGTTATCTGATGCTTCGTGGCTTTCTGAAGGTGCTGAGATACTTTGATTTTCTCCGTCAATGGGTCCCCAGTCGTTTCTTGCGACTACCTCTTCTTCGTAGATGTCACACCCATATCTGTAAGGTAGAGTGTTGATGACTCTCCACTCCTTGTCCTCTCGATCGACTCTGCACCAACAGGTTCGTTCAAAGTTGAACTCAACTGGTCATGGTCTGTGTGCTCCCCTGATTAGGTATCCTTCTATCCCGTTGATACTTCCCCAAGTGGCTTCTTTGAGATAGCGGGTGGGTACGTTTCTTATCCCTCTTCATGGGATCTCGTAAGAGTGGAATCCCTCTCGGACCCAAAGTTCTCTTGTGGATACTTGCGCCATGATGTTAGTATCTTGGTCTTAATGTTATGCTTCAGTAAGCGTGGGCCTTGCTTTAGGCGATAGTAAGGCACGAGTACTCAGCTGTATGATGTCGAAGTCGAATGTGGGATCCTAAGTCCTAACACGTCGATGACTTGCAACTGGGAAGGCGTCTTGGTTAGCCTTATGCAGTGCGTCCTTCTTGCGGTCCAAGTATTTGGCAAGACAGGAGAGGGAGTTGGAAACCAATGATTCAAGAAGACCAAGATGGCGATTCTTGGTCTTCCCGTGCTACTACTTATACATGAAGATGGAGGGCTTTAAAGCACCTCCCAAATGATGTTGCCCTATAGCGTATCTAGCTCGAACCCTAGTATCGCTATCCTAGTAATCAGTAAGCGTAAAGTACCATGTGATACTACTGCTGACTGATAACACGTGAAAGAGAATGTCCCTGACTAATGTAAGAAATCACGAGCTTACTACTGTAGTCAGAACCTAGTAGTAAGCATCCAAGTCCGATCCGTGACACTAGTATTCACTAGTATGGTAAACGAAGACAAGACTGGGGGATAAGTGTATAAGTGGACATGCTTATATAGGTAGCTACTCTGTGTCCGTCCCATGAAGAGGATACTAATAGAGAACAATAGGAGATGCAAATGGGGAAGGGGGTGGAATAGGGAACAATAGGAAGCGTGAAAGGGGAAAGGGAAAGAAGGGGAATCGGAGTATGAAGGCGTACATGGTAATGAGTCAACAGGTTAGTAATCCAAGGTAGTCCGAGGGCAAGAAAGTGGTAAGGTAAGAGAAAAATAAGTCCATGGTGAGTCAGATCATGACATCACCCCTGCTCTTGGTAGATGCTTCCACACATCAATCACCACGATCCTCCACCTCCCAGTTGACGTCATCGTAGGCATCATAGTCGTTGTCATAAGTATCGTTCCTATAGAATGACTGCCAGGCCTTAAAGTACCACTCACATCCGCCCTTGAAGTGTTTGTGTTTGGGGGGAACGTGACATCCCTCCCCATCGAAGCACCTGGAGTGCAGGTAGAAGCACTTCCACACTGGGTGACCTACGTTGTCACAGTAGAAGCAGTGCTGCCACATGGGTGTTACGATACGACTCATTTTGCCTGCTTGTTTACTTACATTCTCATATGAGTCATAGTGACTCTAGCCCGTTGCTAAGGGGCTTATTGTCATGGCGGAGATTTTGAGCTCCCGGGAAAGCACGCTGCCGAGCTGCCTGAGCCGGCCCGCATTGGACAACTACGAAAGAGCCATGGATTCCAAGGCATTAAGAGAGGCCTTGATGAGAAAGGGTGACCTAAGCATGTGGACATTACATCCGGAACCAGCTAAGTCCCGCACTCCTGCTGAGAGTAGTGATGAAGAAGCTGACAATCCCTATGAGCAAGACGAAGCTTGCGCACGCAAGATGTATGTGCACTTCTACGGGCATACTGGCCCAGAGTCATGTGACTCATCACGTGAGGCATCACCTGAGCGTGTGTGCCTTGGGTATGCTGCAGCCGGTTATCCGGTTGGTAATGACATGGACTAGGCCTTCGTGCCTACTTACTGATGGACTTTCTGATGGACGCCTCATGTACTGTATGGGCGCTGCCTCGTGTCTGATGGATATCGGTGCCTTTATAGGCTGGTCCAATTATGTTTCTTCCTTGCATTTCAGCTTGTGGAGCCAGAGCCCTTATAGCTATTGGCTAGAGATAAGGACTTAAGGTTCGTGCTGAGTCCGAACCTTATCTACTAGTAGTATAAGTACTAGCTTGTCTTCACATGTATTCCCTATCTTGAGTTTGCCAGAATCTGCATCACAGTTCCTTCCTGTCTTCCTAAGGGCCTTAGTTGGTCTTCTTCACCAAACCCTTAGATGTTGTCTTGTTGTGCCACTTCTTAGCGAGCTGTTTCCCCTTTCGTCTCTCAGTTGCAACCACTATTGCAGTGGTTTTGCCTTGGTTGTCGTGTGCAATACAAGCGTTCTGAGAAACCCAGCTCAAGTTGAGCTAGATGGCCAGTGCGACCATAACACTTATATCTTTTGTTTCAAGACTCGGCTTGTGATTACTGCAGACTGCGCTCTGCAGTTACTTATCATCTCTGACTTGATCCTAGGATGCTATTGTGACTCAATCCTAGGATCCCTACTTACTATAAAGTCAAGCTTGCTAAGTAGTATATAGCCTTAGACTTGACTTTTTGTACTCTATGGTACTCGAGCAATCAAAGACCATTGAATACTTCATCTCTCACTGAACGAACCCTCCTCTCACTGAAGAATCCTAAGTTCCACTATTGGCTTAGATGAACTCTTCAACTCATACATCTTCACTGAAGTTCCTCTTCGGAACTTCCCTTGACAACCAGAACCAGACCCCTTAGTGCAGCATCTCAGTAGATTGACTTAACCCATGTCGGGTGAACGTCCCTACCATGACGTAACAATGGGGCAGTTCTTGGCAGAGTGGGTGATGCTGGGGACACAGCACTTGGTGCACTTGAGGATGGAGGGGTGGATGGGCTAAGGGTTTGGAAGGGGGGCCTTCTGGGAGGCATGGGACTCGCAACCCTGCGACAGGATCCAGTGAGACACACCTGGCTTCTCTTCATTGTGAAGCCAAGGCATGGGGAATTGGGTGTAACGCTCCCCTCCTGGATGTTGGCTTTCAAGGTACTCCCTAATGGGAATACCTGAGGACGCTATGGAGTCATTGGTGTCATGTGGGTGGGGGATGTAAGCATTCCCCACAAGATAAGGATGGAGGCACGTGTGTGCCTGTGATGTGACCAGCCTCTGCCAGATGACTCCTGACCTCCTCCAGTTGTTCCAAGCATCTGCTAGGTCCCTCTCCCTTTCGAGTAGAACGCGGTGCTCCTCTTCTAGGAAGCGGTGTCTGTCAACGTCAGCATTGATCCCAACGTTGTACGGGCTCAGTAGCCCATGTGCGAGTAAGTGAGGACTTATCTAGGGACAAGAAGAGAGAGTCGAGAGTTGTAAAGGGAAACCTAAGTGGACATTGAGGGAATGGTGCAGATGGAAGACCCAAGTGGGAATGAGTAGGCACAAGCACAATACACCAAGAAGGATTCCTCAAGTGGTCAGAGAAGGAACAAGTCGGATAGTCAGGTAAACGCAAGAGGTTTCTGTTAGTTTGAAGGAGACCAAACACGTGAACGAATGAATAAAGTTGCCGTTTCTAAGTTGAAACATTTAGTAGTAAGGATGGAATTTAGAAGGAAAATCTTGAAGCGAATCAAAAAGTTGGAATGTTTTTACCAGAGTTTCGAGTGTCCTCGTATTGGACCGAACTCGAAATGTTTGACAGAAGTGCATGCGAGAGGATTAGAAAAGGGGGGGGATTCGATGATGACATTCGACACATTTCTGAGTCCTTAAATACACTTGAACCGGTACCTAAGGAGTATGAAACGCAAAGGTGATGAAGTGGATAAATGTGAGGGGGGAACGTTAAGGCAGGCAAGGGTAAATGAAAAGTCGACATGCAAAGGAAGTTGATGGTAGAGAACATGAGGAGGGCGTGAGGCAAGAACATGAGTTTGAATAGTGAAAAAGGGTGGTCGGTAAAAAGGGCAACATGGCTGACTATCAGTGCCGAAGGGGACGACGACGCATGCACTAATTGTATGATATAATTGTCAGAAACGGTAAAGAAGGAAAGGAATATGGTGCGCCTGTGCCCGAGACAAAGAGCGCAACACTAAGATCCTTTGGTGAATACACAAGGTTGAAGGGCTGGGGTTGGTCATTGATTGACTGAGGGTGTTGAAGTGATGGGGGTGACTGGAGAAAAGACAGGAATGGTGGAAAGAGGAGGCATGAGGCATCTGAGTTGACGACATCGTTGTTGCATGGGTGATTGGGGGGTGTCCAACGACGACGGGAAAGATGGGGAGTACGATGAGGCGAGCAAATGAGTGATAAACACAAGATGAGGGTAAGAGACAGGTGGAATGTGAGGTGAGGCGAGGTGGTGGGGAAAACAAGAGCAAGATGAAGGCGATGTCCAAGATAAGAGAGGTGGCGTGGGGATATTCAAGTATGTTGAAATGTTGGAAATGGCTGATTCCGGGGCCACAGGCTGAGCAGCCCTTACAACATCATTGAGGACCCTTAGACCAGTTTCGACGGCCTCCTTGTCAGGGTGGTCAGTGTGGAAGAGGGAGAGGTTGTTGTTGTCGGGGTAGGAAGGAGGGGGTCCGTGAAAAGGAGCGGCCACAAGTGGAGCTCTGTAGTCTTGGTAGAGGCCAGAATCCCTGCAGCGTTCTAGGATGTAGTGGTTATGACCCTCACAGTCCCATTCATAGTGAATGTAGTGGGGTCGCTTAGGGGTGCCATCCAGCCCAGTGATGAGGAAAGAGTAACGGGCGTGGTTGGCCCGTCATGAGTCATAGATTTTGAAACCTGCAGGGGGGTCATCATCAGACCTGTCATTGCCCAGGTTGATAGAGGAGGCAGGTGAGGGGGAATGGGAGAATGGTGTGATGGGGTGATGGGGTGATGGGGTACAGAGGCGGAGATAAGCAGGGGAACGAGGTGGGACAGGGAGAGGCTTAGGTGATGGGGCAGGAGACTGGATGTGGTCAGCCAGTGGAAGGGGGTTGCCTAGAGGAGACCCAGGAGTGCCAAAGGTTCCCTCAGTAGGGACAGGGGAAGTGGCACGAGAGCCAATGTGGTCAGCAAGGGAGCGGTCATTGGTGGTAGCAGGGGAGGCAGACATAGTAGCTGGGCAAGTAGTAGTGATAGGGGACAAAGTAATGGAGCGGATGATAAGGGGGGATGAAGAAAAGGCAGGGTTTAAATAGGAGGTTACTCCGTGAGCGTCCTCAAGGGAGCGGACAGAGCTAGGGTTTTGCTGATGGTAGTTGGTGATAAGTTGGTTGGCATGAATGTGAGCCAAGGGTTCCCATGAGTCATGGGCCTTGGAGAAGCCCTTCCATCTAACCAAATACTGCAGTTGGTTGCACCTGTGTCATGACCCTAGAATTTGCTCCACTTCCCACTCTGGTTCCCCATCAATCAGATCAGGGGAAGGTTCTGTAAAGTTTGGACCATGTTCAGGTGTTTCCTTGTAGGGGGTGAGAAGGGAAGCATGAAAGACATTGTGGATCTTCCATTGTGGAGGGAGCTTGAGTCGGTAGGAGGTGTGTGAAATGGCAGCGGTGACAAGGAAGGGGCCATAACACCTTGGGGATAGTTTGGCAGATGGATGGGTGGTGTGAAGGTTCCTGGCCTCGAGCCAGACCCTATCTCTGACACAGTAAGGGGTGAAATGAGTGTGTGACCTAGTCATGAGGTCCTGTGAGCACCTGATAGCATCTTGTGCCTGCTGGTGTGCTTCCTTGATCTGTTGCATACACTGGTCAACAGAGGGAATGGTGGAGAAGCGGAAGGTTTGGTGAATGCGTGGGGTATGTCCCATGAGGAGGTCAAAGGGGGTCTTTTTTGTAGTGGAGCTGGGCCAGGAGTTGTGTGCAAACTGTGCAAGGGGGAGCCAAGACACCCAGTCATCTTGCTTGTAGTTGGTGAATATGCAGAGATACTGTTCCAGCCATTGGTTAGTATGTTCCAATTGGCCATCAGTTTGGGGGTGGTAAGCAGTACTAATGTTCTGGTCAATGTGAAGTAATTTGCAAAGTTCCTTGGTAAATGCAGAGGTAAAATGAGGGTCTCTGTCCAAAATGATGTGTTTGGGAAGTCTGTAATGGGGGAGTACATATGTAGCGTAAAGTAATGTGGTTTTCTCAGCGTCTAAGGTCTCATTGCAGGGGATGAAGATGGAAGCTTTGGAGCAGTCATGGTCTGTAATTGTCAGTATGGTATCGTAGTTGGAAGATAGGGGGAACTTTGTAATGAAGTCTAAGGCAATGGTTTTGAAGGGAAGGGAATGGGGGTCTGTGGTAATGGGGTAGAGCGGTGGTTTTGGGTTGGTAGGGTTATTTTTGCATGATTGACAGGTGGTGCAACCCTTAATGTAGTTGGTGATGGAGTTTTTCATGTTCGGCCACCAGTAATCGTGTGAGATAGCCCAAAGGGTCTTGGAGATTCCGGGGTGTCCGGCTGTGAGTGAGTTGTGATATAGGGAAATTACCCCTCTCCTTAGATTGTCATTTTCCACGATGACAAGACATGAGCCATTCCAGAAGAAGCCCTCCCTCTGAGTGAGGTTGTGAGAGAGCGTCCATCGAGAAAGGAGGTCCAGCTGTTTGAGTTGGTGGGCACGTGCACGATCATTGAGGGAGGAGGAGAGGGCAGCATTGACAAAGAGCGAAGGGGGGAGGACAGTGACTTGGTCATTGTCCGCTGAGCCATCATAGAAATCTGGGTGCCTGGAAAGAGCATCGGCCTTGTTAGAGGCCCCAGGCTGGTGAACAAGGGTGAAGTGGTAGTCAGCCAGTTTGGGGAGGTATCTGGCAACGTGGTGGTTAATGCGTTGGGGGTTGCAGTAGTATTGGAGGTTCTTATGATCGGTGAGGACAGTGATGGGATGGGGGGAGCCTGCTAAGAGGTGACGCCAATTTTCCAAGCCATGAACAACAGCTAGGAGTTCTCTGTCATGGATGTCATAGTTTTGTTCCGCCTCAGTGAATGTTTTGGAGTGGAAACCAATGGCATGGGATTTACCCCGAGGGTCCTTCTGAGAGAGGATCGCTCTAGTGGCGAAGGCGGAGGCATCGACTTCCAATTGGAAGGGCTTGGACATATCAGGCTGAGAAAGGGCAGGATCGGAGAGGATGTGGGAGATGAGGGTATTGAGGGCATGATGGCATTCAGGAGTCCACCGGAATGGGGTCTCCTTCTTCAGAAGTGTGGTGATAGGGCGAGTGATGTTGGCAAAGTTTGGAATGAAGGGGCATTGGTATTCTAGGACCCCTAACGTGCTTCAGACCTCTTTGAGGGTTTTGAGATTGCATGGCCAGTTATGGAGGCCATCTGCTTTGACAGGGTCAATCTTGATTTGGTCACCATCTACAATGATGCCAAGGTATTCGATGTGGGGTTGTTCAAAGGCACATTTGGAGGGTTTGAGGAAGTAGGATTCAACTTCTAAAAGGTCAAGGACTTTGTGGACTATGGTGCAGTGGTGTGATAGATCATCATGGGTAGTGATGAGGATGTCGTCCATGTAGATAAAGAGTTCCTTGGGATATTTGTCCTTGAGGTGGCGGAACATGTGATTCATGGTATGGGAAAATGTAGCAGGGGAATTGGTGAGGCCGAAGAATATGACACAAGGTTGGAAGAGGCTGAAGGGTATTTTGAATGCAGCTTTCCACTGATCTTCTTCTTTGATACAGATATTGTTATAGCCCTAGCGTGTTATGGCTGAGATTTTGAGCTCCCACGAAAGCACGCTGCTGAGCTGTCTGAGCCGGCCTGCATTAGACAACTACAAGAGGACCCTGGATTCTGAGGCATTAAGAGAGGCCTTGATAAGAAAGGGTGACCTAAGCATGTGGGCATTGCGCCCCAAACCAGCTAAGTCCCGCACTCCTGCTGAGAGTAGTGATGAAAAAGCTGACGATCCCTACGAGCAAGATGAAGCTTGCGCGCGCAAGATGTATGCGCACTTCTATAGGCATGATAGCCCCTGGTCACATGACGCATCATGTGAGGCATCACCTGAGCATGTGTGCCTTGGATATGCTGCAGCCGGTTATCTGGTTGGTGACATCATGGACTAGGCCTCTGTGCCTACTTTCTGATGGACTTTCCGACGGACGCCTTGTGTACTGTATGGGCGCAGCCTCGTGTCTGATGGATGTCGGTGCCTTTATAGGCCGGTCCAATTATGTTCTTCCTTTGTGTTTCAGCTTGTGGAGCCAGAGCCCTTATAGCTATTGGCTAGAGATAAGGACTTAAGGTTCATGCTGAGTCCGAACCTTAGATACTAGTAGTATAAGTACTAGCTTGTCTTTGCATGTATTCCCTATCTTGAGTTCTTCAGAATCTGCATCCTAGTTCCCTCTTGTCTTTCTAAGGGCTTTAGTTGGTCTTCTACACCAAACCCTTGGACGTCGTCTTGTTGTGCTGCTTCTTAAGCAAGCTGTTACCCTCGTGTTTTCCCTTTCGTCTCTCAGTTGCAACCACTATTGCAGTAGTTTTGCCTTGGTTGTCATGTGCAATACATGTTACGGACCGGACTTGGACGCTTACTACTAGGTTCTGACTACGGTAGTAGGCTTGTGATTCTTTACATTAGTCAGGGACTTCATCATTCACGTGTTATCAGTCAGCAGTAGTATCACATGTTACTTACAGCTTACTGATTACTAGGATAGCGGTACTAGGGTTCAAGCTAGATACGCTATAGGTCAACAGTTATTCGGGAGGCACTTTAAAGCCCTCCGTCATCATGTATAAATAGTCGTACAGGAAGACCAAGGATCGCTATCTTGGTCTTCTTGAATCATTGGTTTTCTGATCCTCCCATCTTATTCCTTTCTTGCGTCTTAGGAGAATCTAGGGGAGAGTGCACTGCATAAGGTCTACCAAGAGTACCTTCCCAGTTGCAGGAACGTCAACGTGTTAGGACTTAGGATCCCACGTTTGACTCGACAAGTCACAAAGCTAAGTACTCGCGTCATACTTCTGCCTAAAGCAAGGCTCGCACTTACTGAAGCGTAACATTAAGACCAAGATCTCATCATCGTGGCATGAGTATCTACAAGAGAACTTTGGATCCGAGAAGGGTTCCGCTCCTACGAAATCCCAAGAAGGGGAGCAAGAAACGTACCAACCCGATATCTCAAAGAAGCCAGTTGGGGCAGTATCAACGGGATCAAAGGATACCTAATCAGAGGGGCACATGGACCACGACCAGTTGAGTTTAACTTCGAACGAACTTGCTGGTGCAGAGTCAACCGAGAAGACGAGGAGTGGAGAGTCATCGACACTCTACCCTATAGATACGGGTGCTGTTACGCCTTGCCGTAGCGGTCGTTCAACTTGAACGGATTTCTGGGCGAGAGGACAATAAGCGTGACACAAGTCGAATGTAGAGGCGACTTCCTCAATACGACGATGGGGCTAGCAACGGATCTCCGAGGTCACGTTGGCCCAAATAGACTTCAACCTGCCGGTGTATATGCTGGACAAGGTGACAACTGCACACGACGGTAAGAGAGACGAGAAGTGTTACGGTCGCACCGGCCGTCTAGTTCGACTTGAACTGGGGTTCTCAGAACGCTTGTATTGCACGCGACAACCAAGGCAAAACCACTGCAATAGCGGTTGCAACTGAGAGACGAAGGGGAAACCAAGGGAAACGGCTCGCTAAGAAGCGGCACAACAAGACAACGTCTAAGGGGTTTGGTAGAGAAGACCAACTAAGGCCCTTAGGAAAGCAGGAGGGAACTGTGATGCGGATTGTTGAAAAACTCAAGATGGGGAATACATGCGAAGACAAGCTAGTACTTATACTACTAGTAAATAAGGTTCGGACTCAGCACCAACCTTAAGTCCTTATCTCTAGCCAATAGCCATAAGGGCTCCGGCTCCACAAGCTGAAACACAAAGGAGACACATAATTGGACCAGCCTATAAAGGCACCGACATCCATCAAACACGAGGCAGCGCCCATACAGTACATGAGGCGTCCGTCAGAAAGTCCATCAGAAAGCAGGCACAAAGGCCTAGTCCATGTCGTCATCAACCGGGTAGCCGGCTGCAGCATACCCGAGGCACACACGCTCAGGTGATGCCTCACGTGATGAGTCACGTGATTCTGGGTCGTCCTGCCCGTAGAAGTGCGCGTACATCGCACGCGCGCGAGCTTCATCTTGCTCGTAGGGATCGTCAGCTTCTTCGTCACTGCTCTCAACGGGAGTGCGGGACTTAGCTGGTTCGGGACGCAATGTCCACATGCTCAGGTCTCCCTTTCTCATCAAGGCCTCTCTTAATGCCTCGGAATCCAGGGTTCGCTCATAGTTGTCCAACGCGGGCCGGCTTGGGCAGCTCGGCGGCGTGCTTTCACGGGAACTCGGGATCTCGGCCGTAACAAGAAGGGAGTAAAGCGTTCGATGTGGAAGATCAATGGCAATTGAAGAAGACCAAGATGGCGTGTCTTGGTCTTCCGCAGCTACTACTTATACAGATACACGAGGGCTTTAAAGCGCCTCTTGAACGGAACTATCCTATGGTGTAAGTAGCTCGAACCCTACTACACCGATCCTAGGAATCACTCAGCAATCACATGCGATCGCTGAGCTGCTGACTGATACTGTAAGTCCGTGACTAATTACTACTTACTACCGTAGCCACAACTGGTAAGTAAGAGTCCAAAACTCTGAATCACGACATCACTATTACGCTGGTAAGTCCGAAGGGTTGACCGTAACAGGTGCGACATTTACAAAGAGGAAGTAGTCGCAAGAAACGACTGGGGACCCATTGACGGAGAAGCTCAAAGCGCCTCCACACCTTCAGAAAGGTCAGACACACCAGACAACGAATCAGACGAAGAACCCAAACAGGCGTTGGAACCATTAGAGCCAGAACTCATCAAACGAGCTGAGCAGATCACGATTCATCCCCCAATGGCTACGTTAACAGAGATTCAGGAAGTAACACTTCCCATACATCCCGAAACGGGACACGTTATGACGGCAGATGACGCCGCACTATTCCAAGCAATTGGACCTGACCAACCCGACCCACCAACAGGAAATGGAGGACCCCCAGGGGGATTGCCACATGTAGGGGGATCCCCACACGGAGGACCTCCAGGAGGAGGAGGAGGACCTCCAGGAGGAGGAGGACCCCCGGGCGGAGGAATACCTGGAATAGGACCAATCGGAATACCAGGAGGAGGACATCACTCCGACAAATTCGCTGGAAACGCCCCAGAAGTGTTCAAAGGGGATCGACACAAGACCGAGGAATTCCTTACCCAATGGGAATTGTACTGGGGTATTAACAACAACAACCCCATCATGGCCAACGCATATAGACGAGCTATGTTGTTTCTCACATATATTCAGGGGAAAGATGTTAACAACTGGATCACAGAGACCAGCAGATGGCTCAACCGGCAAGTCACTGCCGGAATCCATGATACCGACCCACAATTATGGACCGAGGTCATCATCGCCTTCAACAGACGGTTCTCGAACACGCTTGAGAAAGAACAAGCACAAGCCATGTTAAAAAGAGGAATTAGGATGATCGGCGGAGACATTGACGCGTACGTCACACAATTCGAACAGTTAGCAAGACAAGCTAACTATCGACTGGACCCACCACTCATGATGGACCTATTCACGGATGGGCTGCCCCGTGATTTATACGAGAAAGCATACACGTACAACAACCCGCAGACCTTCCAGGAATGGAAGGAAGTGGTCATCAGAAGGCAACAACAGTACATACACATGAAGGCCCGACTCGAACAACACCGCGGCCTTGCAAATCAAACAAGGCCCCAGGGAAGTGGCAACGCAACCTGGAAAAACACCAGGAGTACTGGATGGGGACCCCCTCACAACATACTACGAGATCCAAACGCTATGGATACGTCAGCAGATCGAGTACGAGGAAGACTCACAGGGGCCGAAGAAATTCAAGGCAATTGGGACCGAGCTCATCCCCAGAATCCACCGCCAAGAGGAGGGTTCGTAGGGCGAGGACGAGGAGGTCGACGTGATATGAGGGAAGTGACCTGCTACACTTGTGGGCAGAAGGGACACTTCAGTCGAAATTGTCCACAGCACACCTATAACCAACCCAGCAATAGCCGAAGAACCGACACCTACCACGATGAAAGGGAAGAAGAGCCCGTCAGGGCAGCTAAGGCAGAAACCCCACAGCATCGCGCCGACCAGTGGATGAAAGGAGTAGCCGCAGAAGAAGACGAGGTGAAAGACCTCATACTACAGGATTTGTGGAAAAGAGAGGATTTTCGAAGTGCCTGAACCCATCGGCCTGGGTAAGGGCAGTAAAATGTAATTCTGTGATCATAACTCGCTACCGTTCTATGAGAATTCCAGTATCGATTCGCACAAATTACGCCATGGCCAACATCAGTGTCATGAACTCTTTGCTGCGTGCTCTTTTTCTTCTTTTATCTTATCTTATCTTCGATCTCATCTTCATCTTATCCTAAGCCCTTATCAAAGCGGACTTATCGTTATCTCTTGTTCCCATGGCACGTCTTCTCTTTCACGCGCTGTCATTTCCTTCCATCACCTTCTGTGATATTCCTTTACTTACCCACCAATGGCCTTAAGCCCTCTGGTGCACGGACCATGTACGCACGGACCACCTAGTCGAGTATATTAGCTTGTATCCATAGGCCTTAGTTCCTTAGCTTTGGCTTCGTCAATTCACAGCTTGTTGAACTCGTCTATCTCTGAATCCTCTCCTTGCCTTCATTGGCCCATTTATCGCTCGCCTTGTTAGGGAGCCCTTCGAAGCTTTGTGACTTGTGCTATAACAAGGCCACCAGAGATCTTAGGTGTCGTTGCACGCAGTGCCGAACTGACTTAGCCGCTGTCAGTCTCAGGCTCAGGGCTATTACAGAACGTACTCAGACCATGCTCCGCTGTAGCGTGACAATCAGAGCATTGGTGGACTCAGGAGCCACCGATAACTTTCTACGACCCGCTTTTGTAAAGCGGATGAAAATTGGAATGAAGCCGCTGGACCGACCCAAAAAGATATGGAATATCGACAACACCAAAAATAAAGCAGGACTAATCACTCATTATGTAGATCTGGACGTATAGACAAAAGGAATCCACAAAGAAATGAGATTCCTCATCACAGACATCGGCAATGAAGATATAGTGTTCGGATATCCCTGGCTGGCCACATACGAACCGACCTTCAGCTGGAGACACGCAGTAATCAAAGAAGACGCACTACCGGTCGTTCTTCGAACCGTCAATCCCAGAGTCATACGACCTACGATTGCGAAAGCAATCACCGAAACCCAGAAGAACCAAATTGTCACACAACTAGAGGAAGAAGAATTCGTGGAAGGAAGGACCACTTCTACGGAACTCGCAATCCAGGCGAAACAGTATACCACGAAAGCTGAGTTACCACCCCATTACGCAGCGTACCACCAACTCTTTAATGAAGAAGCATCACATCGATTCCCACCTTCACAGGTCTGGGATCACGAAATACAACTCAAGAAGGGAGCACCCGAAGCGATAGATTGCAAAGTCTATCCGCTCACACAGGAGGAAGACCAAGCCCTCCAAGCCTTTCTAACGGAACAACTCAGTAAAGGATATATACGACCATCTAAGTCCCCATATGCGTCACCATTCTTCTTCGTCAAAAAGAAGGATGGGAAGTTACGACCGGTGCAAGATTACAGATGCCTCAACTCGTTCACAATACGCAACCAATACCCCCTACCCCTCATTACGGACCTCATTACGGACCTCAGCAATGCCCACATCTATACTAAACTCGACGTACGATGGGGCTATAACAACATACAAATCCGGGAAGGGGACGAGGAAAAAGTGGCATTCAAAACCAAATATGGCCTGTTCGAACCTATGGTAATGTTCTTTGGACTAACGAACTCCCCCGCAACATTCCAGACAATGATGAACCACATATGTCGGGACATCATTGCTAAACACGAACTTCGAGGAACGACCATCAGGGTATACATGGACGACATCGGTATTGCAACACACATAGGGAAGAGTATGGACAATCACATCGCGGCAGTCAAAGACGTACTGGAAATATCAGCTAAGCACAACCTCTATTATAAGCTAGAAAAATGCTTATTCCATGCACCTCGTATGGATTACCTGGGGGTAATCCTTGAAAAGGGGGTGACACGCATGGACCCCATCAAAATTTCCGGTATTAAAGACTGGCCAACCCCCACAAAAGTCAAGGACGTTCAATCATTCTTGGGCTTTTGCAATTTTTATCGTGCATTCATTCGAAACTTTTCACATCACGCAAAACCACTAAACCAACTAACCAAGAAAGGAGCAGAGTGGAAATAGACAGGAACGGAACATGACACATTCAATAAACTCAAAGGACTCGTAACATCGGAACCAGTATTGGCGCACCCACAGTTGAGTAAACCATTCGAACTAGAGGTTGATGCATCAGGATTCGCAATAGGAGTGGTACTACTACAACGAAAAGACGACAGAAAGCGACACCCTATCGGCTACTTCTCAACCACCCTCAACGAGGCAGAACGAAATTATGACATTTACGACCTAGAACTACTGGCAATCGTCAAGGCCTTCTGACACTGGCGACCACTACTTGCAGGATCACCACACCGAACGAAGGTCTTCTCGGACCATATGAACCTACAGTACTGGAGAAGCCCACAGAAGATCAGTTGGAGGGTAGCAAGGGAAGTACTTGAGTTATCGGAATACGATTTCGAAATTCACCATATCAAGGGATCGGCCAACGGCAGAGCGGACGCACTGTCGTGAAGACCGGACTATGATCAAGGGGAAGAGGACAATAGCAATGTCACAGTATTGCCGGATAAGATCTTTGTACGAGGCACTCAAGCAGAAAGGATCCGGACCGCCAAGGATCATCTTGATCCCCAGGACATAGCACTAGAAGACCCTGTGTACGAGCAAAATGAAACGATTCTGAAACCATGGGTAGATGCCCATCATCTTAAAAAGATAGATGGGATCTGGTACAAGGATGCACGACGAGTAGTAACCGGGGGAATACATGATAAGCGACGTATACTGCATGACCATCACAACCTCCCCACTCATGGACATCCAGGAATCAAAAGAACCGCCCAGCTGACAGGACGTGCCTACTGGTGGCCGGGATTAGCGAAGGATGCGCTTGAATACGTCAAAGGATGTGCTGAATGTCAACGTATTAAAGTTCAACACGGACGAAACAAAGCGCCTCTCAACCCCATATACCCCAAACCAGAAGCGATGCCATTTGAAACAATAGCCCTCAATTTCATAACTAAGTTGCCCACATCTCGAGGTTACGATACCATACTGACGATTACGGACCACAACTGCAGTAAAGCGGCAATCTTCATACCCTGCAATGAAGAGATTAGCGCAGAAGGAGTTGCCAACTTGTACCTAAAACACATCTTCATCCGTTTCGGACTTCCCACGAAGATCATAAGCGACCAAGATCCTCAATTCGCTAGCAGATTCACAAGGGAACTGTGCCAAATATTGGACATCAAACAAAACATCTCCACGGCATACCACCCATGAACCGACGGACAGTTGGAACGAACAAATCAATGGGTGGAACAGTACCTACGCTTCTGGGCGAACGAACGACAGGACAATTGGTGTGGATATTTGCCCCTCGCGGAGTTTGCACATAACAACTGGCCACATGAATACACATGGGAGTCACCCTTCAACCTCCTCATGGGGTATAACCCACATGCTGATTGGACAGATAAGCCATCACCTATACCACAAGTAACGCTCAGGGCCGGACAATTCCAAGAAGCGTGGAAACGCGCTCAAGAGTTGATTGTCAAAGCACAGCAGTCATGGATCAAAAACAAAGATGGGCCAAAATTCCGACTTGGAGATCTCATATGGTTAGAAGGGCGCCACCTGCGCACTCACCAACCAATGGCGAAACTTGCGCCCTGAAGGCACGGACCCTTCACAATTGAACAGGTGATGTCCCCTGTCAACTACCGGCTCAACCTACCCCCGCAATGGAAAATTCACACAGTGTTCCATGTGGATCTCCTCACCAAGTACCACGAGACCCCACTCCATGGGAAAAACTACCAGCGGCCACCACCCGATTTGGTAGACGGGGAAGAAGAATACAAAGTCGAGAAGGTTCTAGACGAATGGCATTTCGGCAGGAAACGGAAGAAGCAGTATCTGATCAAATGGAAGGGTTATCCCAACTCGGAGAATCAGTGGGTCAACCAGGAAGACTTATTAGCCAATGAAGCGCTTGCGGAATACCAACATTCGAAGACCGCACCGGGACCGCTTATAAGGAGTGGAAGGACCAGCGACAACATCTCATTCTCCCCATACACCACTACCACTACCACTCCCCACTCGTCAATGCCATTTACCCCAAATGCCGCCCTCTCGACGCCTTCGTACTACCTCAGAACCCCCGAGAGGATTTTTGCCTGCAAGCTGGAGGAAGAGCGGGCATCAGCAACCCCTGCTGACACTGAGGAGGTCGTCATGGCTGCGGGAGACAGAGCCGGGTCCAAGGGACCCATCACCGAAGCTGAGTTCCACAGCACCCTCGAACAATTCCCCGCTCAAGGACACGGAGCAGCCAGCGCCCGACTGTCACCAGACGTCGACGGCCAGCCCACGCTCTGGCATATCCTCCACGCCACCACCAGAGAACCCATCTCTGACCGCCCTTTCACCACCGCCGAAGTTGACAACTTTCGGCGAGCTCTCAACCGCGGTGCGGACGTCCGCGCACGCCAAGGAGCAGTATGAGACGGCGATGAAGCCAAAGAAGTCGTGGAAGGAGGTGACCGACAATTGGAGGGAAGAACAGTTACGAACAGCCCAATGCCGCGTGAGGGAGATGCGAGAGAGGAGGGAGAACTCACAGACAGCGAGGACGAGCGGTACCCAGCTGAGCACCCACACATTCTCTATGGCAGAGAAACTAATGCTCCACCTCATACAACCCGCCACGCCCTCGCCACGGACGGGACCCCCCTCTACTGGGGTCATATCCGTCCCCAGCTTGCCGACCGTGCCGCCTCCAGTGTTGCCAACACCCATGCGCCTCACGGGTTCCGGGTCAATAGAGGACCCGATTTCATTTCATTCCCCATCACCACCCCCGATGGCGTGACGTGCCAGGCCAAATATGTCCAAGCCATCATGAGCAACGATCCCATCGTGCTCGGCTTGATCGACGAGTCCGACAGGGTCTTCCTGAAGCCTCTGTACGCTGCACCCCAGTAAGTGGTGCACCCCGACACCCACATCAAGTACGCACAAGAGGACCTGTTCCTCTTCGACAATGGGTACGACGCCGTTGGGGCCATCAACAGGGCCGTCGTGGAGTGTAAGGACGTAAGTCTCGCCACGGAAATTAGGTGGTACCGAGCACTCGGGGTGGAGTTGTGTTACGTCACGGTAGGGACGTTCACCCGACGTGGGTTAAGTCGATCTACAGAGACGCTGCACTAAGGGGTCTGGTTCTGGTTGTCAAGGGAAGTTCCGAAGAGGAACTTCAGTGAAGATGTACGAGTTGAAGAGTCAGCCTAAGCCAATAGTGGAACTTAGGATTCTTCAGTGAGAGGAGAGTTCGGTGAGAGATGGAGTATTCAGAGGTCTTCGATTGCTCGAGTACCGTAGAGTACAAAAAGTCAAGTCTAAGGCTACTACTACCTGGTGAGCCTGTATTTATAGTAAAGTAATAGGGCATCCTAGGATAGAATGATAATGGCATCCTAGGATCGAGTCATCGAGCAATCATAATACGAACTGCGGCGCAGCCAGCAGTAATCACATGTAAGATATGAAACAATAGATATAAGTGAAACTGATATACCTGAAACAGTAGCCCCTTAGCAACGGGCAAGAGTCGCTGTGACTCACAAGGGAATATCAGTAAAGAGTCTCCATGACTCTTATGGATCCAAATAAGGTAATGAGTCCTCTTGACTCATATGAGAAAGACCACGTGATGAAAGCAAAAAGGGTCACGTGTCCTATAGGCGAAATGAGGGTTGAAGTTAGAGTGAAGGAGGGGATTAAAATAGGCAGTGTCATAACAAGTTGGGACGCCTGGAAGCCAGGATAAGGGAGTTACAAGAGACGTGGGGATGGTTGGCAATGGACAAGGCACTATGTATCAGTAGGTTGGAGCAGGCATGGGCGATGCAGCAGATCGAGGACGTACAGGCGGGATGGATGGGACCGCCCGGGCTCCGGGGACGTCGCTCCTGAAAAGGGGGTGATGTTACGGACCGGACTTGGACGCTTACTACTAGGTTCTGACTATGGTAGTAGGCTCGTGATTGTGTACATTAGTCAGGGACAATATCTTTCACGTGTTATCAGTCAGTAGTAGTATCACATGTTACTATACACTTACTGATTACTAGGATAGCAGTACTAGGGTTCAAGCTAGATACGCTATAGGTCAATAGCTATTCGGGAGGTGCTTTAAAGCCCTCCGTCACCATGTATAAATAGTAGTACAGGAAGACCAAGGATTGCTATCTTGGTCTTCTTGAATCATTGGTTTTCTGATCCTCCTGTCTTATCCCTTTCTCACGTCTTAGGAGAACCAAGGGGAGAGTGCACTGCATAAGGTCTACCAAGAGTACCTTCCCAGTTGCAGGAACGTCAACGTGTTAGGACTTAGGATCCCACGTTTGACTCGACAAGTCACGAAGCTGAGTACTCACGTCATACTTCCGCCTAAAGCAAGGCCCGCGCTTACCAAAGTGTAACAGCTGGCCTATTAGTGGAAGGAAGCAAATGTACCTGCTCCCTTCACCCCTTCGCCAACAGATCCTGGAGACAGGTACCCCAGATAGAGATTTGGGTCACCACAGATGTCAAACAGGAAGAGGGAGGGGGACCACACACCAAAACCAGAATAGAGGCTGGAACGATGACGACAGAGGGCGAGAAGATGAAGAAAGAAAATGCCAAGGAAGGCAAGAAGAAGAAGAGACTCAGGAAGAAGTCGAAGACCCTCAATTGGATCAAGGGGGCTCTCAGTTTGGCAAAGCCGAGGCGACTTTGCGCTTGAAAGGGGGGCTGTGTTATGACACTGCCTATTTTAATCCTTTTTCTCTAACTGCCTTAGGACATGTGACAACCTTTTACTTTCTTATCACGTGGTCATTCTCATGCGAGTCATGGTGACTTGCTACTTGTTTGGTTCTCATAAGAGTCATGGTGACTCTTTACTTATTTTCCCTTGTGAGTCATGATGACTCTTGCCCATTGCTAAGGGGCTACTGTTTCAGATATATCAGTTTCACTTATATCTATTGTTTCACATCCTACATGTGATTACTGCGGGCTGTGCACCGCAGTTCTTATTGTTTCTATTGTGATTGCTCGATGACTCGATCCTAGGATGCCATTATCATTCTATCCTAGGATGCTCTATTACTTTACTATAAATACAGGCTCACCAGGTAGTAGTAGCCTTAGACTTGACTTTTTGTACTCTATGGTACTCGAGCAATCGAAGACTGTGAATACTCCATCTCTCACCGAACTCTCCTCTCACTGAAGAATCCTAAGTTCCACTATTAGCTTAGGCTGACTCTTCAACTCGTACATCTTTACTGAAGTTCCTCTTTGGAACTTCCCTTATCAACCAGAACCAGACCCCTTAGTGCAGCGTCTCAGTAGAACGACTTAGCCCATGTCGGGTGAACGTCCCTACCATGACGTAACACTGAAACAGGACATGTCATGACAGCAGATGATGCCGCACTATTCCAAGCAATCAGACCAGATCAACCCGACCCTCCTACAGGAGGTGGAGGACCCCCAGGAGCAGGAGGACCACCACATGGAGGGGGATCCCCATACAGAGGACCACTCAGAGGAGGACCACCAGGGGGAGGACCACCAGGAGGAGGAATGCCTGGAGCAGGACCGATCGGAGTACCAGGAGGGCACCACTCCGACAAATTTGCCAGGAATGCCCCAGAAGTATTCAAGGGGGATTGACACAAGACGGAAGAGTTCCTCACTCAGTGGGAACTGTATTGGGGCATCAATAACAACAACCCTATCATGGCCAACGCATACAGACAAGCTATGTTATTCCTCACTTACATTCAAGGAAAGGACGTTAACAACTGGATCACGGAAACCAGTAGATGGCTCAACCAACAAGTCACCACCGGAATTGCCGACAATGACCCACGCCTGTGGATCGAAGTCATCACGGCCTTCAACTGGTGATTTTCAAACACACTGGAAAAAGAACAGGCCCAAGCCATGCTCAAAAGAGGAATTAAAATGATGGGAGGAGATATCGACGCGTATGTCACACAATTTGAACAGATAGCACACCAGGCTAACTATCGACTGGATTCACCACTTACAATGGATCTATTCACGGATGGACTACCCCGTGACCTATACGAGAAGGCATACACGTATAACAACCCACAGACCTTCCAGGAATGGAAGGAAGCGGTTATCAGAAGGCAACAACAATATATACACATGAAGGCTCGGCTAGAGCAGCACCAAGGCCTCACCAACCAAGCAAGACCACAAGGAGGTAGTAGCGCAACATGGAGAAATACGAGGGGCACAAGATTGGGACCCCCTCGTAATATACTGCAAGACCCAAATGCCATGGACACATCAGCAGACCAAGTATGAGGAAGACTCACAGGAGCCAAAGAAATCCAAGGTAACTGGGACCGAGCCCATCCCCAAAATCCACCACCAAGAGGAGGATATGGAGGACGGGGATGAGGAGGTTGACATGATATAAGGGAAGTAACTTGTTACACTTGCGGACAAAAGGGGCACTTCAGTCAAAATTGCCAGCAGCACACCTACAATCAACCCAGTAGCAGCCGAAGGACCGATGCCTACCACGAAGAAAAAGAAGAAGAACCTGTCAGAGCAGCTAGGGCAGAAACCCCTCAACAACGAGCAGACCAATGGATGAAGGGAGTAGCAGCCGAAGAAGATGAAGTAAAAGACCTCATACTACAGGATTTATGGAAGAGGGAGGATTTTCGAAGCGCCTGAACCCATTGGCCTGGGTAAGGGCAGTAAAATGTAATTCTGTGATCATAACTCACTACCATTCTATGAGAATCCCAGTATTGATTCACACAAATTACGCCATGGCCGACATTAGAGCATTGGTGGACTCAGGAGCCACCAACAACTTCCTATGCCCCGCTTTCATAAAGTGGATGGGAATCAGAATGAAGCCGCTGGAACGGCCAAAAAAGATATGGAACATCGATAACACTGAAAATTGAGCAGGACTAATCACCCACTATGTAGATCTGGATGTACAGACAAAAGGAATTCACAAAGAAATGAGATTCCTCATCACAGACATAGGCAATGAAGACATAGTATTTGGGTACCCATGGCTCACCACGTACGAACCAACCTTCAGCTGGAGGCACGCAGTAATCAAAGAGGACGTGCTACCAGTTGTCCTCAGAACTGTCAACCCCAGGATCGTACGACCAACAATTGCAAAGGCTATAACTGAAACCCAGAAGGACCACATTGTTGCTCAGCTAGAAGAAGAAGAATTTGTAGAGGGGAGAACCACCTCTACGGAACTGGCCATCAAAGCAAAGCAATACACCACAAAAGCTGAGTTACCATCCTCTTACTCCGCATATCACCAACTCTTCAATGAGGAAGCATCGCACTGATTCCCACCTTCGCAGGCATGGGACCACGAAATTCAACTCAAGAAAGGAGTGCCTGAAGCAATAGACTGTAAAGTCTACCCGCTTACGCAGGAAGAGGATCAAGCCCTTCAGGCCTTTCTAACGGAACAACTCAGTAAAGGATATATACGACCCTCCAAATCTCCATACACATCACCATTCTTCTTCGTCAAAAAGAAGGATGGAAAATTACAACCGGTATAGGATTACAGACACCTCAACTCATTCACAATACGCAACCAATATCCCCTGCCCCTTATCACTGATCTCATAACGGACCTTAGCAACACCTATATATACACCAAGCTTGATGTACAGTGGGGCTATAACAACATATGGATCAAAGAAGGGGATGAGGAAAAGGCAGCGTTCAAAACCAAATATGGCCTGTTTGAACTGATGGTAATGTTCTTTGGACTGACGAACTCCCCCACGACATTCCAGACAATGATGAACCACATATGTCGAGACATCATTGCTAAACACGAGCTCAGAGGAACAACCATCAGGGTATACATAGACGATATTGGGATCGCAACTCACATAGGGAAAAGTATGGATGATCACATCGCGGCAGTCAAAGACGTACTGGAAATATCAGCTAAGCATGACCTCTACTACAAACTAGAAAAGTGCTTATTCCATGCACCTCGTATGGATTACCTGGGGGTAATCCTTGAAAAGGGGGTGACATGCATGGACCCCGTTAAAATTTCCAGCATCAAGGACTGGCCGATGCCCACCAAAGTCAAAGACGTCCGGTCATTCTTGGGCTTTTGCAACTTCTATCGTGCATTCATTCAAAACTTTTCACACCATGCAAAACCCCTAAACCAACTAACCAAGAAAGGAGCCAAGTGGAAATGGACAGGAACGGAACATGATGCGTTCAATAAACTCAAGGGACTCGTTACATCGGAACCAGTATTGGCACACCCACAGCTGAGTAAACCATTCGAACTAGAGGTTGATGCATCAGGATTTGCAATAGGAGTGGTATTACTACAACGAAAAGATGATGGAAAACGACACCCCATTGGTTACTTCTCAACTACACTCAATGAAGCTGAATGGAATTACGACATTTACGACCTAGAACTGCTGGCAATAGTCAAGGGATTCCAACATTGGCGACCACTACTCACAGGATCACCACATCGAACGAAAGTCTTCTCGGATCACATAAACCTACAATACTGGAGAAGCCCTCAGAAGATAAGCCAGAGGGTGGCAAGGGAAGTACTTGAACTATTGGAATATGACTTCGAAATTCACCACATCAAAGGATTAGCAAATGGGAGAGCAGACGTGCTGTCACGAAGACCAGACTGTGACCAAGGAGAAGGAGACAACGATAATATCACGGTATTACTAGACAAAGTCTTTATATGCGGTGCCAATGTAGAAGGAATATGGACCAACTGTTACGGCCGAGATCCCGAGTTCCCGAGAAAGCACGCCGCCGAGCTGCCCGAGCCGGCCCGCGTTGGACAACTACGAGCGAGACCTCGATACCGAGGCACTAAGAGAAGCCTTGATGAGAAAAGGCGATCTAAGCATGTGGACATTGCGTCCTGAACCAGCTAAGTCCCGCACTCCGGTTGAGAGCAGCGACGAAGAAGCTGACGATCCCTACGAGCAAGATGAAGCTCGCGCGCGCGCCATGTACGCGCACTTCTACGGGCAGGATGACCCAGAGTCACGTGACTCATCACATGAGGCATCACCTGAGCGTGTGTGCCTCGGGTATGCCGCAGCCGGTTACCCGGTTGATGACAACATGGACTAGGCCTTCGTGCCTGTTTACTGATGGACTTTCTGATGGACGCCTCATGTACTGTATGGGCGCTGCCTCGTGTTTGATGGATGTCGGTGCCTTTATAGGCCGGTCCAATTATGTTTCTTCTTTGTGTTTCAGCTTGTGGAGCCGGAGCCCTTATGGCTATTGGCTAGAGATAAGGACTTAAGGTTGGTGCTGAGTCCGAACCTTATCTACTAGTAGTATAAGTACTAGCTTGTCTTCGCATGTATTCCCTATCTTGAGTTCTTGGAGAATCCGCATCACAGTTCCCTCCTGCTTTCCTAAGGGCCTTCATTGGTCTTCTTCACCAAACCCTTAGACGTTGTCTTGTTGTGCCACTTCTTAGCAAGCCGTTTCCCTTCAGTTTCCCCCTTCGTCTCTCAGTTGCAACCACTATTGCAGTGGTTTTGCCTTGGTTGTCGCGTGCAATACAAGCGTTCTGAGAACCCCAGTTCAAGTCGAACTAGACGGCCGGTGCGACCGTAACACCAACAAGGACCACCTTACTCCCAGAGACACTGTGCTGGAGGACCCCATATATGAACAAAATGAGGCTATTCTGAAGCCATGGGTAGATGTACACCACCTCAAAAAGATAGACGGAATCTGGTACAAGGACGCACAATGGGTAGTAACCGGGGGTGTTCATGATAAGCGACACATATTGCATGATCATCACGACCTTCCTGCTCATGGACACCCAGGAATTAAAAGAACCGCCCAACTGGCAGGACGCGCCTACTGGTGGCCGGGGTTGGCCAAGGACGTGTTGGAATACGTCAAAGGATGCGCCGAGTGCCAACGCATTAAAGTTCAACACGGATGAAATAAAGCACCTCTCAATCCCATATACCCCAAACCAGAAGCAATGCCATTCAAAACTATAGCCCTCAATTTTATAACTAAGTTACCCCTATCTCAGGGATACAACACGATACTAACAATTATGGACCATGATTGCAGTAAGGCAGCAATCTTCATACCTTGTAACGAAGAAATCAGCACGGAAGGGGTCGCCAACCTATACCTGAAACATGTTTTCGTCCGCTTCGGACTTCCCGCAAAAATCATAAGTGATCGCGATCCCTGCTTCGCCAGCAGGTTTACAAGGGAACTCTGCAGAGTGTTGGACATCAAGCAAAATATTTCCACAGCATATCACCCACGAACTGACGGGCAGTCAGAAAGAACGAACCAATGGGTAGAACAATACCTGCGTTTCTGGGCAAACAAATGACAGGACAATTGGTATGGGTACCTACCTCTTGCAGAATTCGCACATAATAATTAGCCACACAAATACACACGGGAGTCACCCTTTAACCTCCTCATGGGGTATAACCCACGGGCTGATTGGATGGACAGACCATCACCCATCCCACAAGTAATGCTCAGGGTAGAGCAATTCTGAGAAGCCCGGAAACGCGCCCAGGAATTGATCATAAAAGCGCAGCAGTCATGGGTTAAAGCCAAGAATGGTCCAAAGTTCCGACCTGGAGATCTTGTGTGGCTAGAAGGACATCACCTACGCACTCATCAACCAATGGCAAAACTCGCTCCTCGAAGACAAGGACCCTTCACAATAGAACAGGTGATGTCCCCTATCAACTACCGGCTCAACCTCCCTCCACAATGGAAAATTCACATGGTGTTCCATGTGGATCTTCTCACCAAATACCACAAGACCCAACTTCATGGGAAAAACTACCAACGGCCACGACCCAATTTGGTAGATGGGGAAGAAGAATATGAAATCGAGAAGGTTCTAGACGAGCGGCATTTTGGCAGAGGACGAAAGAAGCAGTACTTGGTCAAATGGAAGGGCTACCCTGACTTGGAAAATCAGTGGGTCAACCGGGAGGATCTATTCGCTGATGAAGCCCTTGTGGAGTACCAACATTCAAAGACTGCCCCGCAAATGCTTATAAGGAGTGGGGGAACCCACGACAACATCTCATTCTCCCCCACTACCACTACCACTACCATCTCCAACTCGTACATGCCTTTCACCCCAAATGCCACCCTCTCGATGTCTTCATACTACCTCGGAACCCCTGAGAGGATTTTTGCCTTCAAGCTGGAGGAAGAGTGGGCACCAACAAGCACTACCAACACTGAGGAGGTCGTCATGGCTGAGAGAGACAGAGCCAGGTCCGAGGGACCCATTACCAAAGCTGAGTTCAACAGCACCGTCGCCTGATTCCCCACTCAAGGACATAGGACAGGCAGCGCTCGACTGTCCCCAGACGTCAACGGCCAGCCTGCCCTATGGCACATCCTCCACACCGAGACCGGAGAACCCATCTCCGACCGTCCTTTCACCACCACTGAAGTTGACAACTTTTGGCAAGCTCTTGACCGCGGTGAAGACGTCCACGCATGCCAGGGAACAGTACGAGTGTCATGGAACGGACTAAGTTGCTTACTATCAGGTTCTGACTACGGTAGTAGGCATGTGATTGTGTACATTAGTCAGGGACTCTCTCTTTCACGTGTTATCAGTCAGCAGTAGTATCACATGTTACTATACGCTTACTGATTACTAGGATAGCGGTACTAGGGTTCGAGCTAGTATCGCTATAGGTCAATATCATTTAGGAGGCGCTTTAAAGCCCTCTATCACTGTGTATAAGTAGTGGTGCGGGAAGACCAAGAGTCGCTATCTTGGTCTTCTTGAATCATCGGTTTCTAGACTCCTCCCCAGAACGCCTGAAACGTCAAAGGCTCAAGAAGGGGACGCACTGCATAAGGCTTACCAAGAAGCCTTCCCAGTTGCAAGACGTCATCGTGTTAGGGTATCAAGTCCCACATTTGACTTCTGAAGCCGTAAAGCTAAGTACTCACGTCGCATCACTGCCTAAAGCAAGGCCCACGCTTACCGAAGCGTAACAACGAGGTGCTGATGAAGCTGAAGAAGTCATGGAAGGAGGTGACCGACGACTGGAGGGAAGAACAGCTACAAACAGCCCAACGCCGCATGAGGGAGATGAGAGAGAAGAGGGAGAAGTCACGGACAGCAAGGACGAGCAGTACCCAGCTGAGCACCCACACATTCTCTATGGCAGAGAAGCTAATGCTCCACCTCATACAACCCGCCATGCCCTCGCCACCAACGGGACCCCCCTCTACCGGGGTCATATCCGTCCCCAGCTCGCCGACCGCGCCATCTCCAGTATCACCAACGCCCATGCACCTCACGGGTTCCAGGTTAATAGAGGACCCAATTTCATTTCCTTCCCCATCACCACCCCCAACGGCATGACACGCCAGGCAAAATACGTCCAGGCCATCATGAGCAACGACCCCATCGTTGTTATGACACTGCCTATTTTAATCCCCTCCTTCACTCTAATTTCAACCCTCATTTCGCCTATAGGACACGTGACCCTTTTTACTTTCATCACGTGGTCTTTCTCATATGAGTCAAGAGGACTCATTACCTTATTTGGATCCATAAGAGTCATGGAGACTCTTTACTGATATTCCCTTGTGAGTCACAACGACTCTTGCCCGTTGCTAAGGGGCTACTGTTTCAGGTATATCAGTTTCACTTATATCTATTGTTTCACATCTTACATGTGATTACTGCTGGCTGCGCCGCAGTTTGTATTATGATTGCTCGATGACTCGATCCTAGGATGCCATTATCATTCTATCCTAGGATGCCCTATTACTTTACTATAAATACAGGCTCACCAGGTAGTAGTAGCCTTAGACTTGACTTTTTGTACTCTACGGTACTCGAGCAATCGAAGACCTTTGAATACTCCATCTCTCACCGAACTCTCCTCTCACTGAAGAATCCTAAGTTCCACTATTGGCTTAGGCTGACTCTTCAACTCGTACATCTTCACTGAAGTTCCTCTTCGGAACTTCCCTTGACAACCAGAACCAGACCCCTTAGTGCAGCGTCTCTGTAGATCGACTTAACCCACATCGGGTGAACGTCCCTACCGTGACGTAACATTAAGTCAAGTCTATCGAACCTACAACCACTCTGGCTAAGGGACGAAGAATCTCTGAATCCCGATCAGTCCTTGGATTCAAACCGTTTGCTATCGAGAGGAGAACAGAAGACGAAGTTCCTGGCCACGTAAAAGGAGCAGCCCTTTGGCAGGAAATCGACGGCGAAGAAGGTTATTGGGTATACGACATACTCAGTGCAGCATACCTAGCCATCGAATACGAAGAAAGTACCGAGCAGTGGTACTTCATACAGCGAGACAGCAGGACTAGGCGTTGGACAGCTACTCAACCAGTCCCCTCCCTGTATAACCTGGGAAGAAGATCGATCAGACCAACGACAGTATCAGCGATTCCACCAGACGATACACCGTTGAAGGCAGGCCAGCATACCGTGCCAACCGCTAAGAGACGTGATACAAAAAGTTCTCCAATGGCAACACAGACGACCACCACAGCTGCAACCGCAACAACGACGGCTGTCCCCCCATCCACAATACAAACGTTCTTCACAAAGGGGACAGGAACAGGAAGCGGAAACCCCCCTGCTAGCACTATGGCAGCAGGAAGTGGTCCCTCTGGAGGTGGGCCCCCAGGACCACCAGGAGGAAGCGGACCGCCAGGAGGTGGCCCCCCAGGAGGTGGGGGCGCACCTGGAGGCGGAGGTGCCCCAGCAGGCGGAGGCGCACCCGGAGGCGGAGGACCCCCTCCCGGTGGCGCCCCTGTTGGAGGCGGGGCAGGTGCCGGCCCAGGCCCAGGAGCGGCAAACGGCAAACTTGGAGGAAATCCCCCAACCGACTTTGATGGTACCCGATCGCTCGCGGACCAATTCATGCAGGAATTCAACCTGTATCGAATCACAAATTTGGACGCTGAACAAATGGCGATACCTATGAAACGAGCGGCCCTGCTACTCGGTTTCATAAAAGGACCAAACGTAAAGGACTGGGTCAAGAGATGGACCAACTGGATCCTTGCGGAAATGAATAACGGAAGACTTCCGAATGACGAATTCTATTGGACAGCAGTGTCTCAAGGCTTCGAACAAGCATTCCAGGATACGGGAGCAAGGGAACGGGCAGAAGATAAGCTGCGCCACCTCTCATTCATACCAAATGAGGTGGATGCGTTTATCGCCCAGTTTGAATCCCTTGCCGCAGAAGCAACGTATCCATTGGATGCCCAGTCGACACTCTCCTTATTCGCATCAAAACTTCCTTACCGCATGATGGACCACGTCTATAAGGTGGTACGCCCTCTGGATTTCAGAGGATGGGCCGACGGAGTGCGCCAGTACCACTCAGACAACACCGCAGTCCAGAACATTCGGGGAATTAACGAAGAAACTCCAAGGAAGAAGGGAGCAGGAAAGATGAACCCCGCCCAATTGGCGAAGATGCTGGGCATTAAAATGCCAGCCCCTGCTCCAGATGCAATGGACACACGCGCAGACCGTTCTCGTTCCAACTATAACAAGGGAACCCGAGGAAGAACGGCAGCGACCACTGCAAAAGAGAAACCGGACATTGAAGTCCAGAAGCAAGAAGGCCGTTGCTACACATGCAACAAATGAGGACACCTCTCCCGCAATTGTCCAGACAGACAGAAGGACAAGAAACCACCTCAGAAGGCTCGCAAGGCCAAGGCCGAAGAAAGCGAAGCCGAAGAAGAATCGGAAGAAGAGTCCGAAACTGGATCCACCCCTACGGATGTGCGATCTACCCTCATCAAAAGCCTCTCAACCAAAGAGAAATACGCAATGATCAAAGAGGCTTGGGTAGAAGAGCACGGGGAGGATTTTTAAAACGCACAAACCTAGCGGCCATGGCGCGTGCGTTACAGTTTAAAGATGTGTTTGTTTGTAAATATCGAAGTCTCCAAATCCCAACTCTGATACAAACTTCACACACAACGGCCGAAAGAAAAGTTCTCGTGGATTCAGGAGCCACGGACAACTTTATCGACTTCAAGCTCCTGAAAAGAATGAAGATTGGCAAACTAAAGCTGCCACGACCCCGCATTGTGTGGAACATTGACGGGACCCAGAATAAGTCAGGAATCATCAAGTACTACGTTGACCTGCAAGTCCGGACTGGGGAGAAGAAACAGAACATGAGATTCCTCGTCACAAATCTAGGAGATGACGAGATGGTGTTAGGGTACCCGTGGCTTGCTGCCTTCCAGCCATTGATCGATTGGAGAAGCGCAACCCTTGATGAAAGCATGCAACCACTTGTCATCAAGACCCTTTCACACACAACGGATGCAGAAGTGATCCGCATACGAGATGCGTGGATTAAGAAGGCTGCATCATTATGCACCCCTGGGGAAGAACTCTTTGTCCACCGAATGGATGAAGAAATCCTCAAAAGAAGCTTGACGTCAACCGAAATGGCAGTAAAAGCGCTGCCAAAAGAAGAGAAAACCTGGGACCAGGTAGTCCCAAAACACTACCACAAATGGAAGAAGGTCTTTTCCGAAGAAGAGGCGAAGCGGTATCCGGAACACCAACCATGGGATATTGCTATTGATTTTACAGAGGACGCCCCGAAAACCTTAGACTGCAAAATATACCCGTTATCTAAAGGAGAGCAAGAAAAGCTTGACGAATACATCAAAGATAACTTGGACAAGGGCTATATACGTCCGTCAAAATCACAATACTCGTCACCATTCTTCTTTGTTGGAAAGAAAGACGGAAAACTTCGTCCAGTAGTGGACTACCGAAAACTGAACTCCTTCACGATCCCCGACCGATACCCATTGCCTTTAATACAGGAACTAGTGGATAAAGTGAAGGATGCCAGGTTGTTCACCAAAATGGACGTGCGAGCAGGATATAACAATATTCGCTTCCGAGAAGGCGACGAACCGAAAGCCGCCTTCAAAACGAACCTAGGACTGTTTGAACCAACAGTAATGCCATTTGGGCTGAAAAATGCCCCCGCAGTGTTCCAACGAATGATGAATACGCAGTTTAATGACCTAACAGCAACCAGTCAAGTAATCATCTACATGGACGACATCCTTATAGCAACAAAGAAGGATAAAGACGAACACCGCACGTTGGTTAATAAAGTCCTTGAACACCTTCAAAAGCTGGACCTATATTTGAAGCCCAGCAAGTGCCTCTTTGAAGTAGAACGCATCGAATTTCTAGGAGTAATCTTAGAAAAAGGAACCGTTACTATGGATCCAGTTAAAGTCGCTGGAGTCGCTGATTGGAAAGTACCGAAAACCACAAAAGATATTCGGGCTTTCCTTGGATTCTGCAACTTCTATAGGCGATTTATCCGTGGATTTTCCTTTATTGCGAAGGCACTAAACGACCAACTAAAGAAAGGCGTTCAATGGAACTGGGGGCCAAAGGAAGAAAGCGCGTTTGAAACGCTAAAGAAGCGAATATGTGAAGAACCGGTTTTGATACAACCGGACCAGAAGAAACCATTCGAAGTAGAAGTTGACGCGTCAAACTATGCAATGGGAGCCGTCCTAATGCAACGAAACGAACAAGGAGTGCTCCACCCGGTAGCATTCTTTTCAAAAACCATGAACGATGCCCAAAGAAATTATGACGTATACAACAAGGAGCTTCTAGCCCTTGTGGAAATGTTTCGGCATTGGAGACATTTCCTGCACCAGCCAGCATTCAAAGTAAAGGTGCATACAGACCATGCCAACCTATTGTATTGGAAAAACCCAGGAGACCACAATAGAAGGGTGGCAAGATGGCATGCGGAACTCATGGAATACGACTTCGAATTGGTCCATATAGCCGGGAAGAAGAATGGTCGGGCGGACACGTTGTCACGACGCCCGGACTACGAACACAGTGAAGAAGATAATAAGGCATTGGTGGTCCTACCCCCTGCCTTATTCAGCTTCGCAAGAATGATGGGGTCAGAATATTATAACCCCAGCAACCAGAAAGAAAGGGAGCACTATAGCGCGACAGTAAACCATCACAAGTACCAGTCCCTTCAAGACCAGGTGGAAAAGGACCAGCAAACGAATAAAAGGAGCCAGGAAGTGCTCAAGAAATGGTCAAACACCTACGTTCTCACCAAACTAGTCGGAATTTGGTGGAAGATCGAAAACGATACAGACCGGATCATCGTTGCCGGAGACAACGATCTGAAGAGGGGGGTAATTCACTTTTACCACGATACCCCATCAGCCGGACACCCAGGAATCACAAACACGTACGCCCTGGCAAAACGGGACTTCTGGTGGCCAAAGATGAAAGAAGATGTGGAGCAATACGTAAAGGGATGCGCAGCGTGCCAAGCAAATAAAATCAACACGCAGCCACTAAAACCAGCTATGATCCCTATTGCCCCAGAAAACTCTTTGCCATTCGAGACAGTCGCCATGGACTTCATCACGAAGTTGCCACTTTCAGGCAAATACGACACGATCCTCACGGTTACGGATCACGATTGCAGTAAAGCGGCAGTATTTATACCCTGCCAAGAGACAATTACTGCGGAAGGGGTAGCAGAACTCTACCTGAAACACGTGTATACCCGATTCGGTGCCCCGAAGAAGATTATCTCCGACCGAGATACCCGATTTACGTCACACTTCGCCAAAGGCCTGTGCGAAGCACTGAAGATACACCAAAACATCAGCACAGCATACCACCCCAGAACTGATGGCCAGTCAGAAAGGACAAACCAATGGCTCGAACAGTATCTTCGATTTTGGTGTGATGAAAGGCAAGACGATTGGCACAAGTACCTGCCAATGGCGGAATTCGCGCATAACCAATGGCCGAACTCCACCACCCGAAAGACCCCTTATGAAATGCTCATAGGGTACACACCGAGACTTGAGTTTGGGACTAAGAGCAAAGTCCCCTCGGTGGAAGAAAGGCTTACAGCCATAGAAAAGGCGCGAACAGACGGCCATGAAAATATCATCAAAGCGCAGAAGATGATGGCCATCGTGCACCAAGGGAACAAGAAGTTCCAACCATACAAAGAGGGAGATCAAGTGTGGATCGAGGGAACCAACTTGAAGACCCTGTACCCAGCGGCTAAACTCGGGCCGAAGCGGCACGGACCCTTCAAAGTGATGAAACAGCTATCAGAAGCGGTGTACCACGTGGAACTGCCAAGACAGTGGAAGATTCATAACGTGTTTCATGCGAACCTTCTAACACCTTATAAGGAAACGGAGTTCCATGGGCCGAACTACACTCGGCCGCCACCGGATATCATCAATGAAGAACCCGAGTACGAAGTCGAGAAGATTCTAGATGCGCAGCAACGTGGGAAAGGGCGCAAGCTCTACTACCTAATCAAGTGGAAAGGCTATCCCACGAGTGACAGTTCATGGGAGAAAGCAGAAGATGTCCATGCGGACAAACTGATAGCGGAGTTTAAAGCCAGGAAGGGGACAAACAAGTCAAAAGCCCGTAAAACATATATAAGATGGGCCAAAACGACAGAGGAACCCAACCCCCTTCCTCACTCTGACTTCAATCTTTATACGCTATCCACTACATCTGCTCCCACCAGCACTGTACCAACACTCCCTGCCTCATCACCTCCCATCATAGCTCCTCCATCACATCCCAGTCATAAGCCATGCACTCTTTTCCAATCCCCAGCTATGACTTGCGTCTCTACTCAGAAGCCCTCAAAGACAAGGAGGCACCCACCTGTTATTGTACCTTGGCGCGACGCGCATATTCAATCACAGGCTGTCCACCCTACAGCACGAGCAAAATTCACAACCCCACCTTTGAACGACTCAGGAATGGAGCCAGGCGTTCACTTAAGAAGGCTGCCATTGCCGCAGGTCACAAGTATTGTAACTGGTGTGGGCGCGAATTTCCAGACCACATACGCTGGAGGATGGGACGACAAGAAGAGTGGGAGATGTGTTACTGTTGAAGACAGTAACGTAGGAAAGGGACGTCCAGCCTCAAAACACAAGAACCAAGACACTAATAGCCGCAGCAAAGAGAGGTGCTACCCATCAGCTGGCCTATTAGTGGAAGCAAGCCGACGTACTGGCTTCCTTCACCCCCTCGCCAACAGGTCCTGGAGACCGGTACCGCAAATCGAAATTTGGGTCACCACAGAGGTCAAACAAGAAGAGGGAGGGGGACCACCCAGAAGAACAAACATTGAGGCTGGGACGACGATGACAGAGGGAGAGAAGATGAAGATGAAGAAAGAAGTTGCCAAGAAAGGCAAGAAGAAGAAGAGACTCGAGAAGGAGTCGAAGACCCTCAATTGGATCAAGGGGGCTCTTAGGTTGGCAAAGCCGAGGCAACTTTGCGCTTGAAAGGGGGGCTGTGTTATGACACTGCCTATTTTAATCCCCTCCTTCACTCTAACTTCAACCCTCATTTCGCCTATAGGACACGTGACCCTTTTTGCTTTCATCACGTGGTCTTTCTCATATGAGTCAAGAGGACTCATTACCTTATTTGGATCCATAAGAGTCATGGAGACTCTTTACTGATATTCCCTTGTGAGTCACAACGACTCTTGCCCGTTGCTAAGGGGCTACTGTTTCAGGTATATCAGTTTCACTTATATCTATTGTTTCACATCTTACATGTGATTACTGCTGGCTGCGCCGCAGTTTGTATTATGATTGCTCGATGACTCGATCCTAGGATGCCATTATCATTCTATCCTAGGATGCCCTATTACTTTACTATAAATACAGGCTCACCAGGTAGTAGTAGCCTTAGACTTGACTTTTTGTACTCTACGGTACTCGAGCAATCGAAGACCTTTGAATACTCCATCTCTCACCGAACTCTCCTCTCACTGAAGAATCCTAAGTTCCACTATTGGCTTAGGCTGACTCTTCAACTCGTACATCTTCACTGAAGTTCCTCTTCGGAACTTCCCTTGACAACCAGAACCAGACCCCTTAGTGCAGCGTCTCTGTAGATCGACTTAACCCACATCGGGTGAACGTCCCTACCGTGACGTAACATCCACCCATTGATTTGTTCGTTCCAACTGTCCGTCGGTTCGTGGGTGGTATGCCGTGGAGATGTTTTGTTTGATGTCCAATATTTGGCACAGTTCCCTTGTGAATCTGCTAGCGAATCGAGGATCTTGGTCGCTTATGATCTTCGTGGGAAGTCCGAAACGGATGAAGATGTGTTTTAGGTACAAGTTGGCAACTCCTTCTGCGCTAATCTCTTCATTGCAGGGTATGAAGATTGCCGCTTTACTGCAGTTGTGGTCCGTAATCGTCAGTATGGTATCGTAACCTCGAGATGTGGGCAACTTAGTTATGAAATTGAGGGCTATTGTTTCAAATGGCATCGCTTCTGGTTTGGGGTATATGGGGTTGAGAGGCGCTTTGTTTCGTCCGTGTTGAACTTTAATACGTTGACATTCAGCACATCCTTTGACGTATTCAAGCGCATCCTTCGCTAATCCCGGCCACCAGTAGGCACGTCCTGTCAGCTGGGCGGTTCTTTTGATTCCTGGATGTCCATGAGTGGGGAGGTTGTGATGGTCATGCAGTATACGTCGCTTATCATGTATTCCCCCGGTTACTACTCGTCGTGCATCCTTGTACCAGATCCCATCTATCTTTTTAAGATGATGGGCATCTACCCATGGTTTCAGAATCGTTTCATTTTGCTCGTACACAGGGTCTTCTAGTGCTATGTCCTGGGGATCAAGATGATCCTTGGCGGTCCGGATCCTTTCTGCTTGAGTGCCTCGTACAAAGATCTTATCCGGCAATACTGTGACATTGCTATTGTCCTCTTCCCCTTGATCATAGTCCGGTCTTCACGACAGTGCGTCCGCTCTGCCGTTGGCCGATCCCTTGATATGGTGAATTTCGAAATCGTATTCCGATAACTCAAGTACTTCCCTTGCTACCCTCCAACTGATCTTCTGTGGGCTTCTCCAGTACTGTAGGTTCATATGGTCCGAGAAGACCTTCGTTCGGTGTGGTGATCCTGCAAGTAGTGGTCGCCAGTGTCAGAAGGCCTTGACGATTGCCAGTAGTTCTAGGTCGTAAATGTCATAATTTCGTTCTGCCTCGTTGAGGGTGGTTGAGAAGTAGCCGATAGGGTGTCGCTTTCTGTCGTCTTTTCGTTGTAGTAGTACCACTCCTATTGCGAATCCTGATGCATCAACCTCTAGTTCGAATGGTTTACTCAACTGTGGGTGCGCCAATACTGGTTCCGATGTTACGAGTCCTTTGAGTTTATTGAATGTGTCATGTTCCGTTCCTGTCTATTTCCACTCTGCTCCTTTCTTGGTTAGTTGGTTTAGTGGTTTTGCGTGATGTGAAAAGTTTCGAATGAATGCACGATAAAAATTGCAAAAGCCCAAGAATGATTGAACGTCCTTGACTTTTGTGGGGGTTGGCCAGTCTTTAATACCGGAAATTTTGATGGGGTCCATGCGTGTCACCCCCTTTTCAAGGATTACCCCCAGGTAATCCATACGAGGTGCATGGAATAAGCATTTTTCTAGCTTATAATAGAGGTTGTGCTTAGCTGATATTTCCAGTACGTCTTTGACTGCCGCGATGTGATTGTCCATACTCTTCCCTATGTGTGTTGCAATACCGATGTCGTCCATGTATACCCTGATGGTCGTTCCTCGAAGTTCGTGTTTAGCAATGATGTCCCGACATATGTGGTTCATCATTGTCTGGAATGTTGCGGGGGAGTTCGTTAGTCCAAAGAACATTACCATAGGTTCGAACAGGCCATATTTGGTTTTGAATGCCACTTTTTCCTCGTCCCCTTCCCGGATTTGTATGTTGTTATAGCCCCATCGTACGTCGAGTTTAGTATAGATGTGGGCATTGCTGAGGTCCGTAATGAGGTCCGTAATGAGGGGTAGGGGGTATTGGTTGCGTATTGTGAACGAGTTGAGGCATCTGTAATCTTGCACCGGTCGTAACTTCCCATCCTTCTTTTTGACGAAGAAGAATGGTGACGCATATGGGGACTTAGATGGTCGTATATATCCTTTACTGAGTTGTTCCGTTAGAAAGGCTTGGAGGGCTTGGTCTTCCTCCTGTGTGAGCGGATAGACTTTGCAATCTATCGCTTCGGGTGCTCCCTTCTTGAGTTGTATTTCGTGATCCCAGACCTGTGAAGGTGGGAATCGATGTGATGCTTCTTCATTAAAGAGTTGGTGGTACGCTGCGTAATGGGGTGGTAACTCAGCTTTCGTGGTATACTGTTTCGCCTGGATTGCGAGTTCCGTAGAAGTGGTCCTTCCTTCCACGAATTCTTCTTCCTCTAGTTGTGTGACAATTTGGTTCTTCTGGGTTTCGGTGATTGCTTTCGCAATCGTAGGTCGTATGACTCTGGGATTGACGGTTCGAAGAACGACCGGTAGTGCGTCTTCTTTGATTACTGCGTGTCTCCAGCTGAAGGTCGGTTCGTATGTGGCCAGCCAGGGATATCCGAACACTATATCTTCATTGCCGATGTCTGTGATGAGGAATCTCATTTCTTTGTGGATTCCTTTTGTCTATACGTCCAGATCTACATAATGAGTGATTAGTCCTGCTTTATTTTTGGTGTTGTCGATATTCCATATCTTTTTGGGTCGGTCCAGCGGCTTCATTCCAATTTTCATCCGCTTTACAAAAGCGGGTCGTAGAAAGTTATCGGTGGCTCCTGAGTCCACCAATGCTCTGATTGTCACGCTACAGCGGAGCATGGTCTGAGTACGTTCTGTAATAGCCCTGAGCCTGAGACTGACAGCGGCTAAGTCAGTTCGGCACTGCGTGCAACGACACCTAAGATCTCTGGTGGCCTTGTTATAGCACAAGTCACAAAGCTTCGAAGGGCTCCCTAACAAGGCGAGCGATAAATGGGCCAATGAAGGCAAGGAGAGGATTCAGAGATAGACGAGTTCAACAAGCTGTGAATTGACGAAGCCAAAGCTAAGGAACTAAGGCCTATGGATACAAGCTAATATACTCGACTAGGTGGTCCGTGCGTACATGGTCCGTGCACCAGAGGGCTTAAGGCCATTGGTGGGTAAGTAAAGGAATATCACAGAAGGTGATGGAAGGAAATGACAGCGCGTGAAAGAGAAGACGTGCCATGGGAACAAGAGATAACGATAAGTCCGCTTTGATAAGGGCTTAGGATAAGATGAAGATGAGATCGAAGATAAGATAAGATAAAAGAAGAAAAAGAGCACGCAGCAAAGAGTTCATGACACTGATGTTGGCCATGGCGTAATTTGTGCGAATCGATACTGGAATTCTCATAGAACGGTAGCGAGTTATGATCACAGAATTACATTTTACTGCCCTTACCCAGGCCGATGGGTTCAGGCACTTCGAAAATCCTCTCTTTTCCACAAATCCTGTAGTATGAGGTCTTTCACCTCGTCTTCTTCTGCGGCTACTCCTTTCATCCACTGGTCGGCGCGATGCTGTGGGGTTTCTGCCTTAGCTGCCCTGACGGGCTCTTCTTCCCTTTCATCGTGGTAGGTGTCGGTTCTTCGGCTATTGCTGGGTTGGTTATAGGTGTGCTGTGGACAATTTCGACTGAAGTGTCCCTTCTGCCCACAAGTGTAGCAGGTCACTTCCCTCATATCACGTCGACCTCCTCGTCCTCGCCCTACGAACCCTCCTCTTGGCGGTGGATTCTGGGGATGAGCTCGGTCCCAATTGCCTTGAATTTCTTCGGCCCCTGTGAGTCTTCCTCGTACTCGATCTGCTGACGTATCCATAGCGTTTGGATCTCGTAGTATGTTGTGAGGGGGTCCCCATCCAGTACTCCTGGTGTTTTTCCAGGTTGCGTTGCCACTTCCCTGGGGCCTTGTTTGATTTGCAAGGCCGCGGTGTTGTTCGAGTCGGGCCTTCATGTGTATGTACTGTTGTTGCCTTCTGATGACCACTTCCTTCCATTCCTGGAAGGTCTGCGGGTTGTTGTACGTGTATGCTTTCTCGTATAAATCACGGGGCAGCCCATCCGTGAATAGGTCCATCATGAGTGGTGGGTCCAGTCGATAGTTAGCTTGTCTTGCTAACTGTTCGAATTGTGTGACGTACGCGTCAATGTCTCCGCCGATCATCCTAATTCCTCTTTTTAACATGGCTTGTGCTTGTTCTTTCTCAAGCGTGTTCGAGAACCGTCTGTTGAAGGCGATGATGACCTCGGTCCATAATTGTGGGTCGGTATCATGGATTCCGGCAGTGACTTGCCGGTTGAGCCATCTGCTGGTCTCTGTGATCCAGTTGTTAACATCTTTCCCCTGAATATATGTGAGAAACAACATAGCTCGTCTATATGCGTTGGCCATGATGGGGTTGTTGTTGTTAATACCCCAGTACAATTCCCATTGGGTAAGGAATTCCTCGGTCTTGTGTCGATCCCCTTTGAACACTTCTGGGGCGTTTCCAGCGAATTTGTCGGAGTGATGTCCTCCTCCTGGTATTCCGATTGGTCCTATTCCAGGTATTCCTCCGCCCGGGGGTCCTCCTCCTCCTGGAGGTCCTCCTCCTCCTCCTGGAGGTCCTCCGTGTGGGGATCCCCCTACATGTGGCAATCCCCCTGGGGGTCCTCCATTTCCTGTTGGTGGGTCGGGTTGGTCAGGTCCAATTGCTTGGAATAGTGCGGCGTCATCTGCCGTCATAACGTGTCCCGTTTCGGGATGTATGGGAAGTGTTACTTCCTGAATTTCTGTTAACGTAGCCATTGGGGGATGAATCGTGATCTGCTCAGCTCGTTTGATGAGTTCTAGCTCTAATGGTTCCAACGCCTGTTTGGGTTCTTCGTCTGATTCGTTGTCTGGTGTGTCTGACCTTTCTGAAGGTGCGGAGGCGCTTTGAGCTTCTCCATCGATGGGTCCCCAGTCGTTTCTTGCGACTACTTCTTCTTTGTAGATGTCGCACCCGTATCTATAGGGTAGAGTGTCGATGACTCTCCACTCCTCATCTTCTCGGTTGACTCTGCACCAGCAAGTTCATTCGAAGTTAAACTCAACTGGTTGTGGTCCGTGTGCTCCTCTGATTAGGTATCCTTCGATCCCATTGATACTGCCCCAACTGGCTTCTTTGAGATATTGGGTTGGTACATTTCTTGCTCCCCTTCTTGGGATTTCGTAGGAGCGGAACCCTTCTCGGATCCAAAGTTCTCTTGTAGATACTCGCTGTTACAGACTGGACTTGGACGCTTACTACTAGGTTCTGACTACGGTAGTAGGCTCGTGATTGTGTACATTAGTCAGGGACGATATCTTTCACATGTTATCAGTCAGCAGTAGTATCACATGTTACTATACGCTTACTGATTACTAGGATAGCAGTACTAGGGTTCAAGCTAGATACACTATAGGTCAATAGCTATTCGGGAGGCGCTTTAAAGCCCTCCATCACCATGTATAAATAGTAGTACAGGAAGACCAAGGATTGCTATCTTGGTCTTCTTGAATCATTGGTTTTCTGATCCTCCCATCTTATTCCTTTCTCACGTCTTAGGAGAACCAAGGGGAGAGTGCACTGCATAAGGTCACCAAGAGTACCTTCCCAGTTGCAGGAACGTCAGCGTGTTAGGACTCAGGATCCCACGTTTGACTCGACAAGTCACGAAGCTGAGTACTCGTGTCATACTTCCGCCTAAAGCAAGGCCCGCGCTTACCGAAGCGTAACATTAAGACCAAGATCTTATCATCGTGGCGCGAGTGTTACGCTTCGGTAAGCGCAGGCCTTGCTTTAGGCAGAAGTATGACGTGAGTACTCAGCTTCATGACTTGTCGAGTCAAACATGGGATCCTAAGTCCTAACACGTTGACGTTCCTGCAACTGGGAAGGTACTCTTGGTGACCTTATGCAGTGCACTCTCCCCTTGGTTCTCCTAAGACGTGAGAAAGGAATAAGACGGGAGGATCAGAAAACCAATGATTCAAGAAGACCAAGATAGCAATCCTTGGTCTTCCTGTACTACTATTTATACACGGTGATGGAGGGCTTTAAAGCGCCTCCCGAATAGCTATTGACCTATAGCGTATCTAGCTTGAACCCTAGTACTGCTATCCTAGTAATCAGTAAGCGTATAGTAACATGTGATACTACTGCTGACTGATAACACGTGAAAGATATAGTCCCTGACTAATGTATACAATCACAAGCCTACTACCGTGGTCAGAACCTAGTAGTAAGCGTCCAAGTCCGGTCCGTAACACTATAACTTCTTCTCGCTGGCACGGTGACAGGAGATGCAAATGGGGAAGGGGGTGGAATAGGGAACAATAGGAAGCATGAAAGGGGAAAGGGAAAGAAGGGGAATTGGAGTATGAAGGTGTACATGGTAATGAGTCAACAGGTTAGTACTCCAAGGTAGTCTGAGGGCAAGAAAGCGGTAAGGTAAGAGAAAAATAAGTCCATGGTGAGCCAGATCACGACATATGATGCCCAATCAGAGTCTGCATATGTGACAAGGCCTCCATCTGATTTGCCATTATATATTAAGGCATAATCTGAGGTACCTGCTAAGTAGTGGCAAATATATAGTGCTTGACTCAGGTGATCCTTAGTGGGGTCTGCAGTGTATTGCAACATCTTAGTCATGGCAAAGGCTATGTCTGGTCACGTTCCAAGCATAATGTATAGGAGTGATCCTATCACTTGCTGGTATTGCGAGCAAAGCTCTGGGTCTATAGGACCTTTATTTGGAGTAGGGTGATAGCCTTCCAGCAGTGGAGTGGGGACTGCTTTTGCATTCTGGAGATTAAACCGCTGCAGCACTTTCTGTAGATAATCTACTTGGTCGATCTTAATCTGACCATCTGATTTGATTATGCGCATGCGAAGGAACTCCTGTGTGTCCCCTAGATCCCTACATTCCCAGAGTTTCATGAAGCATTGCTTCAGGGAATTGATGGCAGGCTTATCAGATCCCAGGAATAATACATTGTCAATGTATACAATGATGATAATGATTTTATTTTTATTGACGAATATTCTGGAATCTGTTAAGAGGCATGTGCAGCCTATAGCAGCCATGGATTTATCAAGTGCTCTCCACCAGGCTAAGGCAGCTTGTTTAAGTCTATATATGGCATGTTTAAGGCACAGTACTTTGTTTTGTTGGCCAGGGATTCTAAACCCTTCAGGTTGTTCCATGTAGAGCTCTTTATCGAGCTCTCCATATAGGAAGGCAGTTTTGACATCTAATCCAGAGATGTGCCAATCTTCAGTGCTGCAAGCACGAGCATCATCCAGATGGTCTCAAACTGTACCACTGGTGAGAATGTCTTATCATAGTCTATGCCTTCAACCTGCAAGAAGCCTTTGGTGACTAGCCTGGCTCTCTTACAGCCATTGGGTTTTACATCAAATACCTATCTGTTTTTGATTATTTTTCTCCCCTTGGGAGGATTTACTAGCTCAAAGACGTTGCGCTTGCAAAGTGACTCTAACTCTTCATGGCATGCATTATGCCACTCCTCCTGTTGCTTGTTAGGCATTTTTAGAATGTCCCTATAGGTCCATTCACGTATATTTGAGGTGTTAGGTGATCCTAGATCAGTGGGTGGAACTGCTTTGGCAAGCAGGTGATCCAGGAATTTGACTCCCCCTTCCTGAGCAAGGCAGGCAAAACCAACTGGTCTACTTTGTCCTCAGAATCATGCAGATTCTCACACTGTGCGCTTGGAGGATCTAGCTTGGCTTCATCAGGAATACCTCCTGGAACCAGCTGATCTTGGGATGAATGCTGCCAGGAGCTACCCGGGTGGTTCTCAACCAATTGTCACCAAGTACGCATCCACTCAATGTCATGAGATATCTCAGAAGGGGTGCCATCCCCATAGACATTATCTGGGCGAGTATTTTGCTTCCTCAGGTGTGCAGATTGCCTAGGCTGTGTAGGCTCAGGTACTGGATCTGCAGGCAGAGACGGAGCTTGCTGCTCTTCAGGCTCAACATCAATAGGAGCCTCATCATCCCCATCAGGAGGTGGAGCGCTACTCCTTTTTGGTTTAGGTAGCTCAGGTGAAGGGTCAAGATCACCAGGAGTGGTGTCATTTGATGCATTGTAAGGTGGTTGATTAGATGGAATGTCATCTAACTGGGTTGTTCTTCTAGTCTTACCCTTAGAGTCTCCAGTGGTGCATCTAGGGAATAACATTTCATTGGATAGGGCTTTGTCTGAATAGAATACAGAATTTGAAGGGCGCATGAATGTGTCTGCCTTCATACCCACTTGTCTACCAAGGTAGATCATTAGCTCACTCTTAGGTGAAAGCTTATTTTGATGGCGGGCTTCAGGGATGTAGACATAAGCCCCGCATCCAAAGACCCTTAGGTACGAAATGTCTGGTACTTCATTGTTTAATAGAGTGTAAGGAGTCTGCCATTTAAGGCAACTAATGGGGGTTCTATTATAGCAATGGAGCACATGTAATACAGCAAACTCCCACCAAGATTGAGGGAGGCAAGCTTCAAGGCGCATTGCCTGTGCTTTATCCATTATAGTGTGCATAAAGTGTTGAACGCAGCACTGACTTAGCAAGTAAAAGGTTAGCGTGGAAGGCTAGAAATAGACAAGTAACTTCAGAGGTTGAAGGAACTCTATTAGCACTACGGCTACACACCTAGAAATAGACAAGTACTATGGAAGTGTTAGTCTATAGGTGTAAAGAGAGTAGGGGGCGCACTTACACTTCAGAGGTTGAAGGAACTCTGAAGTGTGAAGGCGTAAACAACCACCCTTATAAACAAGAAGGGATGGTCTGTGCGCACATTGTGTTTAGCACACGTGTGACACGACAATGGGTCTAAGAAGGGATATGATTGGACGAATATAAAGTGGTGCCACTATTAAGTGAGTCACCACCGGTATCTAAACAAATAGAAAGAAGAATAATAAAGATAAACAAAAGGCGATCCGGTCCATATGAAGTCCGGAATAAGTTCATATCAAGCTATTGCCCATAAGGGGCCAGATACCGTATATGTCCATGAGATGACTCAAGCATCTCCCACAAAGCATGTGACTCTTAACTCAGATCACGCTTCAACATAAAGCATTCAGCATGGGCATTTTGTTGAGGGGTATGTGGCGCACTTTGCAGTATAGTTATACCTGCATCCTTCAATACTTTGATGAAGGCATCCAATTTGTACTCTCCTCCTGCGTCAGACATCCACTCTTTAATGGTAGCATTGTATTGATTTTTTATTAGGGCTAACCATTGTTTAAGAGCAGTTATAGCTGATGCCTTATCGCATAGGAGGGTAATCCACATGTAGGAGGTATAGTCATCAATAAAGACGACAAAGTACTTGTATTTGTGGTAGGATGGTATTGGAAAGCTCTTCAAATCAGAGTGTATGCGCTCAAAAGGCATAGTAGCCCTTATAGCAGAGGGAGGATGCAAGGCAGCAGGCATCTTGCCTTATGCACATCCAGGACATACATGTGTATCACTAGGGAACTTAATCCCTTCAGGGAAACCCTTAGTTTGATCCTTAGCATGATGTAGAACATCTTTGGATGGGTGACCAAGACGTCTATCCATAAGGTCGTAATCTACTTGATATATCATGGGAGTCTCAGCAAACTGAGCCTCTACCACTGTAGATTTTGCATCTAACCAATATAACATTTGTCCTTTGAATAGGGGTTTACACTGGACAAAGGTTTGAGTCTTGTAGTTCAAGGAAATTTGCTGCAAATTCCCCGTAACACACATTCCTTGTTGTAAGTACTCACCCATAGAGAGCAAGTGCATACTCATGGAAGGTATATACAGCACTGGATGGATTCTAGTTGTTGTGACTGAACCATTTACAGAGTGCTTTAGTAGTATAGTGCCATATCCTTTGACATAGATCGTATGCACAGCAGTTTGAACCAGAGTTCTATCATTCTCATTTGCTGATGTGTACTCAATAAAGTCACTCAAATTGTTTGTGAAATAAGCTAAAGCTCCAGAGTCAAGTAGCCACATAGAAGTGACGCGAGAGCAACACTTAGAGCACTTAGTGAAGGGTTTATTATGTTCACACTTCATAACGTCAAGAATGCCAATAGATATATTATGTATTTTTACATTTGACCCATATTTACATGTCCCTCCATTTATATTTTTTAATGGATGGGCCAATACTTTATGGTCATTAGCGTTCATCTTAGACAATGAAGGTAACACATACTCTTCAGTATCACTGCCCCAATCAAGGGAGACAGTGTCATCAGCAGTTCTTGAGTTCCTGGAGGAACCCAGCATAGGCTCTGTTGGGTCTATAATCCTAAATACTTTAGGTGTTGGGGCTCTGGTTGCGCCAGGCAAGAACCGAGTCCCATACTTCTGCCATTCTAGGTACTGCTGGTGTTCCCTGTGGACTTGCTCTATTAGCTCATTAGAGGTTTTACGTCTAATAGCCCCAGTGGTCCAAGTGACCCATTAGGAAGCAATGGCTGCATACTCTGCCATGTCCTTGTCCTCTTGAGTGAGCACTGCTGAGCTGCTCGCTTCAGGGGTCGGTGCACAGCTCTCTGAGGATACGTCCTCTATTGTCAGGTCATTAAAGGCAGAGTCTATTATAGACTCACTGTACGACTCCTCATTATTGGACACTGTCTGTGGATCTTCACGACTGGGTGCTGGGACAGACATGTCCACATCAATTTCAGAGTCATACTCCTTGTCCCAGTTCCAATTGGAATGGGATATGACTTCGTGGTCGAAGTCCACAAAGCACTGCTCAAGTGTTTTGGTGGTTTGGATTGTTGGAGTAACATCCAGATGCTCTGTGAGCGTAAGTGCCTTGTTGAGAGTGTTGTAGGGTCCTGGAGTCCTAGGCTTGGGCTCCAGGACCTGTATGACCCTCTCAGTGGTAGATGATGATCTGATGTGCATGATGGTAGATGAGGTTGGCGCTGGGAGAGCAGCTGTGTCTGCGATGTGGGAATGCCCTTGCAGGCCATTGCAACCCTTGCCTTTGTTGGAGTTTCCTCCACACCCCTTTCCCCTAGAACCACGCTGCCTACGCTGCTGCTAGTTTGAGGAGTCCAAGGGAGACTGCTGCTGTGGCTTAGAGCCGTGCTGCTGAGAGGACAAGGGCTGGTGCCCTTGCTGCTGGCTAAAGCCAGGGTCATTGCACTTCCACTTTACAGCAGAAAGCTTGTTGATGGACTGCTTCCTCCCTTTCTCCGACTCCCAGAGATTGACCAGGGGCTCCTGGATCTTCTCTATGTTAAACAATGCTATCTTACCAGCGGCGATGGTGATGTTAGTGATAGAGTCATACTTAGGTGGAAGGGAGTTCAGTAGAAGCATCCCTTTAATGAAGTCAGGCACCTCCTGCTTGTTATCAGCCAAGTGCTTATAGGCAGCATAGAGCCATTGAAGCTAAGGAGTGGGGTGCGTGGAAGGGTCAAGGCAGAAGTTGACCGCCTCCTTGAAGTCCCTATAGATGGTAGCCAGAGACGGCTTACCATAAGTGTCCTTCAAGTGAGCCCATGCTTCTTCTGCAGTTTTGCTGTCAATAGTCGGCTGAATGGAGGGTGAGAGGCGAAGTATGATAAACCCTAAGGCCTTATCATTGTCAATGTCCTAATCATTCTTGTCCTGCTTTTCTTCAGCTGTAATGTTGTTCTTGTTAGCAGGGACAGGCATAGGCCAGGTGGCAACAACCTGCCAGAGGTCGATGGTCTTTAAAAAAGCCTCCATGAGGCAAGCCCATTCAATGTAGTTGTTGCCCTCAAGGACGGGAACAATGATGGTCAGTTGAGATGACATAGTTTCTTAGAAAGGTTATCATCAGTACTATGTTTCAAACGTATAATACCAAGTGAGAAGAAAGAAACCAGCATAGCCCCTCCTTGTGGAAGGAACTGCTCCAACACAGACATGCCAAGTCTGAGTGACCCATCAAGGGTGCTATAATGCTGGGTTGCCAAGGGTGTCGCCTAGAACGCCTGCCTAGAGAAGTCATAGGCATTCATCCTAGTGTGCTCATTGAAGAGCACAGCGAGCATGCCCTTGTGGCAGGGCCCATAACCTATTGTGCAGCATAGAGTGCAGCATATAGGATATGAAACTCACCTTAGAAAGGTGGTTTGGGAGGGTAGTTCATGCAAGAGAACGTATAAGCTGAGTGGGTACACAAGTGTGTCTATTGCACTCTCCCTATAGGAGTATTTATAGTCTCTACGGGGCACCCATGTCCATTACACATAAAGTGATGACTAAAGGTGTCCACTATATCATGATTTCACTTGCGCTGTATCGCGGAACACCATGTGGGTGTCTAGACATCCATAAAGGGATATCTGACATGTACAGTATTACTACTTACTCTGTATCATATCTGTACTATCGTAACTAGCTATAGATAAGGTCCTTACACCCTTATCCTTTATCTATTTCCAACACCTACCATGATATAACATGCAGACAGGTGATGACTGAGGTGACTTGGGGCAGTGTATAGTACATATATAACTATGGGGATATACTGTTAAATCAAATCATGTAGTAACAGGCTAAACTAGCATATGTACTACTTTAGTGGGGACTAATGGATGGTCTATACTAGGTGATGTGCAGTGGTGTATGAGATGGCTGGAATGGTGCTGCCAATCCAATATCACATACATGTTTTAGCTGGATGGAAGCTGTTATTCCAGAAGCAAAAATAAAATGAATTTGGCATGCACTATTGCCTTGATGTTGATTCCTAGGTGAATCATATTCATTATCAGGTCCTTTGTTTTTTCCGACAATCTGGTAAATCATAGATTGTCATTGCCAAGCATGTGATTATGATGATCCACATATTTTCTAAGAATTGTCTCAGTGTTACGTCACGGTAGGGACGTTCACCCGATGTGGGTTAAGTCAATCTACTGAGATGCTGCACTAAGGGGTCTGGTTCTGGTTGTCAAGGGAAGTTCCGAAGAGGAACTTCAGTGATGATGTACAAGTTGAAGAGTTCACCTAAGCCAATAGTGGAACTTAGGATTCTTCAGTAAGAGGAGAGTTCGTTCAGTGAGATATGGAGTATTCAACAGTCTTCGATTGCTCGAGTACCGTAGAGTACAAAAAGTCAAGTCTAAGGCTACAAGCTACCTAGCAAGCCTGACTTTATAGTAAGTAGGGATCCTAGGATTGAGTCACAATAGCATCCTAGGATCGAGTCAGAGACAATAAGTAACTGCGGAGCACAGTCCACAGTAATCACAAGCTGAGTCCTGAAACAAAAGATATAAGCCCCCTTAGCAACGGGCTAGAGTCACTATGACTCGTATGAGAACGTAAGTAAATATAGGCGAAAATAAGTCATATCATAACACTCAGTGTATAGATATCACTTGATCATCAGGTAGCAATGGCAACCTGTCTTCTTCAATGGGATCTTCCTTTAGGTGAGGTTCTTAAGGTCCTTCTTCCCCCCTGAGTATTCCCTTGCACACCACACCTCACGCCACTCATGCCAGATTGGTGAATCTGATTGTAAGATGTGACTCACAATAAACTCAAATGTCTTCTTGGATTCCTCAGCTGCAACCCAGGCCAGGAACTCCTCATTGGCCCATTCTAATGTCATCCCCCCTTTCATGTGGTTGTATGTAATACTGCCATGCTATTGTGTTACAGCCAGGTCCTCAGGGTGCACCTTTCACTTGTAGGAAAGGTAAGTATATTGATTCTCCCCTATGGGAGGACTGGTGGGAATTTTGAGGGTGGCCATAGTAGGGGGTCAGAAAGACAGTATATTATTTGTCCATCCCATTGCACTAGTAATGCTGTAAGGATGCTAAGGGGTCCTAGGTGAGTTTGAAGGTGGAGGGAGATCTAACTCCAGAGGGAAAGGAAGGGGAAGTAAAGGAATAGTTTTGAGTGCCCTTGTTTAGGCCTGACTTAAACTGACTTCACTTGAGAAGAAAGGGGGAAGTTGGTGACTTGGGCACTCCTTTATTCAGAATGTAAAGTGTAGTATATGTACAAAAAAGATACCAGTGCTAAGATAGAAAGGGGGAATGTACTAGTGGTGAGGCAAGGCAGAATGGGATGACAGTGTGTATTCGAGTTTTTAAGCCCAACAATCCAATCAGCCTTACAATGCCTCTCACACTAATACACAGACATGTGTTGTTTACACATTATTTACCTCTATTTTTATTGTAATTTACTTTTGCTTTTTTATTTTTTTCTTAATGTTTTTCTGTAATTACTTTATATCAATAAAATACAAAAGAGAAAATTGAAAAATGAAAGAAAGCTGAGTTTAAAATCGAGTGGCGGAAAAACGGCAAAACCGGACTGTGGCGTGGAAATCATACGAAAAGTCAATGCCTGAGGCGCTACCCCCCCCCTTTCAAACTCAGCTGTACCAGTCCCTCTATCGAGGTTCTGCGAAGCCGACACCCCATAGAGGGAACGGTCACCTCTACTAAGCTGTCATGCCAATGACAAAAACAGTCATTTCCACTTTCGTCTGAAAATTCTCATGAGACAATCTTCAATGACACTGAGATTTGGTAGGTATTCGCTCATACAGGTCCATATCACATCCGTTTTCGTAATGTAGATAGTTCTGAGGTGGAATCACCCCCATTTCACTCGAGTGAGGTGTGTGAGCGGCCCGGTGGTCGTCATTTGTGTTGTTTGCTATTCCGGTACACTACTCAATTAAGTATATAAGAAGGAAAGTATAGCTCTAGCCCTCTAGTCTTCTGACACATAAGCAATCAATTTAGATTCTTGCCGTCACGCCGACGTGGATGATCCTACAGGGCGAAAGAAGCAAAGAGAAGCACGCGGACACGTGCGTGAGCGGTGGTTCTGTATGCGTGGGGGTGAGAGTAAAGTAAAAAACGACTTACTCGTCAGCAGGGGCCAGCCAGGCCTCGCCTTCGGGGAACATGATACCTGAAAGAAAAGGTGACATTCAGCGATCACCGTTCACAGAACGACGCGCGCGTGGCAAGCAGGCTTACTGAGTCGCCCGTAGATATCCTCGATGAGCACGCGGCGGAGGTAGTTCGCGATTGGCGTGAGACGGCCCATCGTCAAGCCCTTGCTCTTCGGCGCGTAATGCGGGATTCTGCAGCGAGCCCGTCAGCACCAGCTTACCAAGGGTAAAGGGGGGGGGAGGGACATGCCACGCACACGTGTGTCGGGCGACGCGCGTATTCTAGGAGCTGCGAGACGCGGCGGTGCGCGGCGGACTGCTTTTCCGGCTCCCCGCCCGCCTTGCGCTCCTCGAGCTCGCCGATGCGCGCGACGATCTCGTCGATGCGCAACGCGGCCTCGTCGCGGAAGCCGAGGTACTGCGCGACGCCGTAGAAGCCGGGGAGCGCTTCGACGGGCGACAGGACGTATCGGTCAGCGTCGTCCACGTGCGGAACGGGCAGTACGCTCGTCGTCAGGAATACGCCGTACATCGGTAGCGCCGGCCATTGCCGCAGGAAGCCTGCGTGCAGAAGAGGTGTAAGCAGGGCGAAGGGAGGGAGAGAGGGGGGCGTGCGTGAGTGCGTGCGTACCGGTGAAGGAGGGCGGCACCCCGCGCTCGTGAGAGACCCCGTGAAAGATGGAGAACAGGGGCAAGCGCGCGAGCACGCGGCGCTCCTCGCCTCCATCTGTGCCCTTCGCGTCTGGGAGCGGGGGCGTGACGAAGTACAGTGTCTTGTTGCAGCGGTCACCCTCGTCCTGCTCCTGCAGCGAAATAAACTCGCCGTCCTCGCGCTTGTCCGACTCGCCGAAGATCGCGCCGGCGCCCTCGGGCATAATGAACCCCTCGAGGCGCTTGCGGCTCTTGCGGTCGAACCGGTCCTCGAGGCCCTGTGAGGCACAAAAGAAAAGTTTAATTTCGTCACTGCGGAATAAAGAGAGGACGAAATTTTACCTTAGCCCAGGTCCAGAACGTCATGAGTGCGAGACTGGGTCGGGCGAGAAACAGAGGGTATACTGTGAGTTGTCTTGGACCCAACCAACGACAGACGAAAAAAACCTCACAGACAAATGCCTATCGCGAGCGGCACCCACGCGCCATGGGGAATCTTCTTCAATGACGCGCCCCAGAAAAGACCTGATAGGACGTCAACGCTGGCGTACACAAGGCGATCGCCGGACTCATCACTCACCGTCCAAGAAACCAAAAAAGCCCAAAAACAAAATCGCGACAATGAGCGGAAGGTGTTTGACGTAGCGCATCTGCATTGCGATGAGCACAGTGGTCGTAAACATGACTGTCGCGACGGCAAATCCGTAGGCGTTCGCAAGTTGCGTGGCATTGTTGAACGCGGCGACAAGGATGATCGTTGCTATCATAACTAGTGACCATATTTAAAAGGTTGCCATCACCATTTTCAGAAAAACTCAAGGCTTACGGGTCCAATTGATGACAGGGATATAAAGTTGACCCTGAGTCTTGTCCGACGTGTGAATCATATGCACGCTGAAATGATACCCATGAGTAAATACCAGAATCCCACTCGGGAAGAAGAAATATATACGTACGGAGGCAGACTACGCATGTTGACGAGCTGCTGTACCAAGGAGAAAGATGCAGTAATCATAGCTTGAGAGGCGATAAGGGTAGCGAGGATTGCATAGACGAAAACAATCCAGAATAATACTCCGTTGTGTGGACCCGGGATGGTGCGGTAAAAGATATTTGAGATAACATTATCTCCGTTGTCGATGAGCCGAGCGCCTTGACCGAGGTAGGCCAGTACGAGTGACGGATACACTACAGTCGAAAAAGAAATCTGCGCATGAATGAAAAAAGTCAACAGACATGCTAATAGAGCACAATGACTCAGGCGTACTTGGATTGAAAGCATGTTGAACTGCCCAAGGCTTCAAGCAATGTTGAATAGATATCGTGTAGGAGCTGACGAGGCAACTTACTTTGCAAATAGCGCCTCGCAACCAGTCACAGCAAGTAGAACACCCGCAAGTGTGTCGTATTTCCCAGTGCGCACAAAATCTTTCACGTTTACTCGATCAGACGCGGAGGCAAGTGCAGAAGCTCCACAAACTTACACATGACAGCCCGCGAAGGATCGAACGCGCGGAAGATACCAGGATGCTTTGTGACGTTGTAAATTCCCGTTGCGGCGAGGATGAGCAGCCAAACAAAAGTGACTACCCGGCTTTGTGAGGGGAGTTAACAGCACACGAAAGAAGTGTTGCATGCATACCAGGCGCAAAGATGGTCGACAGACGTGCGGTGCCTAGTGGCTGTGAGAGGAACAGCACAAGCAAGAATGCCTGGCAGGGGATCAGACGTAAAAAAAGAGCAGGGGTAGAACGAGCCGCACTATCGAGATGGAAACAACGTGATCCGCCACACTAGCCTTTGCGACAGCTATTCCAGGTGTGGTGTCTGAGTGGACTGTACTAGATTAAATCTGCAGGTAGCTCACCAATGCCTCCAACTGCGCTCGTAACCGATACGGCAGCGGTCAGAACACCGTCCGCCATTGTCAAACTTGTGCCAAAGAGAGCCTTTGTTACGTTAGGCACTATCGCCACTGCAGGAGGAAAAAAAAGGTACCCATATCAACATAGGCCACCGAAGGGACTTGGGTGGCCTGATGTCATCGCGCTTCTTTTTTCCGGCCATCATCGAGTCATGAGTAGGGGTGCTTTCGAAAAACTTCGGGGGGTAGATCCCTTGATACAGCGCGAAAGTTCCACCCTCGCCTGCAGGACCAAAAACACGTGAGATTTTGTAGTGTCAACAAGTTGAAGGACATGTACGCTACCTTCATGGGTGCCAAAATGCAAGCAGATAAGGACCTAGGTTACGCATAGTGTTAGTATGGATCAGTGCAAAAAGAAGGGGGGAGAAATGACTGACGTATTTTAAAAACGGCAGAAGGGTCAAAGACCAAATGATGGCGCTGATACCTCCTATGATATCCACCTTGGGGGGCACGGGGCCGGACGACGACCAGATACCATTGAGCACGTACAAAGGAGACGTCCCGATGTCGGAGTATATGATCCCTGTGCAAGGCAGGTGCTAATGTGGGTATTGCGTTACGATAACTGAGCGAGACAACGGCATACCGAGTGTCTGGAAGCTGAGTATGGCCAGTCCCAACCCAGTTGCGTGCAGCGGGCGACGCTTTGGGTGGTCAGGTTGGAGAACTGAAGAACCGGCAGAAGAAGTGGACATTAGGAGTAAGTGGGTCCTCAAAGCTGCAGAAGGCCCCGAGATTTAAGTCCTAAGAGAATGTCCGCTTTGATCTTCCAAACAGCTTGATAACAGGATATGCAATTTCCGTATTCCAGGGAATAGCGGATATGCCTCGAGTTAAAGTTTGATTTCTGTATATTTTCCGAGATTTGGACAAGTGCGTGTGCATGTCGTGTGGCGAAACTTGTCGTAGAGTGAATTTAGCTATCGGCGGTTGGATACCTTCCATTACGAGTTGGTCCAATATCCGCGGTGACGTACAATAGCATAATGTCACGGTTCCGCCTCGACAGACACCTCGACAGTCGACGGTGGCTCAGGCCTCAGGCCCGTAGTCGGAGTATGGGTATGCTAGTCAGTTCCATCGATAATGCCTTCATTGCCAACCAAGTGTGGGGGGTTTTAGAGCTCTGAGTGTCGCAAACTTCCGGAGCGCCTTCAGTTATAATTGATCTGCTTTATATATAATATATACATTTTAAGTGTCCTGGGATATTACAAGAGAAGGCGTAGTACGTAACCATAAACAAATATAGGCGTGCAATAAGCCCCAAAAAGCCACTTATAGTAAACGCACCCTTGCTTATCATGGTTATAAGTTCTATGTTATATTACATTAAATCATTATAAGCTATTATAACCCCCTTCCGGAATTTTGGGATATGCGAACTTGGTCAGTCCAAAAGCCTATGTCATGCCGTCACGGATCAAACCGGACAATTCAGTGGGTGACCGGTGATCCATATAAGAAAATTCCACGAAACATATCGAGGCGCAGTCAGACAGGTGCAGCTCTGAGCCTCGAGCCCGCCTCAAAGAACGGGGATCCTAACCGGCAACTTTACAGCACCCGAGCCGCGAGTCCGTACGTATACAGTCCATGGCCTGGCTGTCATCGTTTCCCACGTACGGGTTTCGAGCACTGCTCCGAGTCAGAAACATATTGTATAATATGGCACAGCACAGTATGTGAGTCACTTACAAGCTTTTTATTTTGGCAAGGCACCTCATCCTTTACATTGGGTGTGAACAAATCAATGCCCACGTCCTAGCCCCAACTGCTACGATTGTACTACACAGTCCCAAGGTCTGTAAACCGGTTCGTGGACTATCGACGCCACAGTACGATGCGTGCATTAATAGTCGTAAGTTTCACCTCTGCTCGTTTTTAGGGCACGATGCCTCGTTGTCCACATCCTCAAGAGCACATATTGTACCCTTACTCGGATGGTACTGCTGACCTAAAAACCCTCGGATCCTGCGCCTTTGTCGCAAGGTCTAGGCGTAGGTCCCCGTTGTCCAACGCCTTGCGTTTCATCACATAAGTCGACAGAAAAAATTCACTGACTTCGGGAAACTGAGAGTGCACGTGTGTTTCCGCCGCAATTCGCTGTATGGTCACGCGACCGTCGTTAGGAACATACGTATGCTCGAAATCTCCGTCAGCCAGACTAAGTCGTGATAGGTTCAGGCTCTTCACCACCCTCCGAGACGTCTCGTTTCTCTTTCCGAATTCGTTGCTTCAATCTTCTATTCTCCGCGGCTCCGCAGCTCTACTAGTTCGCGCTGAGCCTGGAGCATCGCTAGCTTCAGGCACCGACCCTGTCAGTGCTTTTTAAGAAAGCATTACGACCCCAGCTACTATATTGACACTACCGATGCGTACCGCGACTTCTCCTATGCTTTATACCAGCCGATGCCAATCCGACCCACAACCCAATCCCTCCGCCTGCGTGCGGGGCCGAGTGTCCCACCCCCACTGACGCGTCCCTCCACGCCTCTCGAGCTCCACCTCTTCGCCCCGATAGTACCCGGGGAACCAGGATGGTTCCTACCGTTTCCTGTGGATACCCCATCCCCATTACGCGTGCTCGGCCTTGAAGAACCTTTTGCCCTCTAGCAGAGGAACTTGCGATATTTACTGCTTAGGCATGTTTCGTCTACTCATTACGTATCACCCACGAGCTCACCCTGGGATTTATTGAGCTCTTCTTGGGCGTGGGGGAGCTCGTCCTTTTCCAGCTCCTTCTGTTTCCAGGCCCGACCGCCATACCCACAAGCGTACACCATTTGGGTCTATACAGCCACCCCATGCCATACGTGAGCTATCTCAATGCAGCAGATGCCTTGAAGACATTGCACAACCCGGAGACCGTAAGCCATAAACAGACCGATCGCAGACAACGCGAACCTGCCTTTTACCCCAGATGACGAAAACGGGTGGTGCAGTTTGTGGTAATATGACAGGTCTGTAAGCGTTCCTTGTAGCAACCCGCCATGTCCGAATCAGAGGGTTGATCCTTCCGCTACCGAAGCTGGAGTATCTGCTGCCTGGTGTTCCGTCATCTCACGGCCCCTGGGAATCCCGCGCGGGAGAAGTGTGGTGTCCCTGGTCCTTCGATACATCCTTCAGAGTGTTTCGTAAACATATCGGACACTTTGACAGTGCGAAACTGACGAGCGTGGCATTCGGACTACAGGCCAAGACGGTCACGCTACCACGGTTGTACAATTCCTCCTCTAACACTACGCCCGAGGTGAGTCCCCCTAGGCGGAATGCGTCGATACGCCTCCATTTCTCCCACATATTATGATGTCACGACCTGACATCCATGTCGTCTCCATGCTCACTTCTGGGCTCAGTCTGTACCACAAAGAAAAAAATTGCGGGCGCCGCATCATACTATCGTGACCACACCTCTGCAAATGTACTTGTATCTGCAAATTCCGAAAGATCATAATAGATCAGTACTTTCCTGGCATCCATTCTTCCCAAAAAAAAAATATGCTATGTTCTATAGCATGTGTAGATGCGAGATCACACAATATAATGAGGATCAGAGGAAAATTATGGTCATGAAAAATCGACAAAGGTGATGGAGTGGTCTAGAGAGTGTGCCCACACCCCCAGATCTGAGCAATCCCAACATTCCTACTGAACCTCGCCTTACTGTGATGTTATTATCCATTACTATAGTGACTCTACAGATTTTAGAGTCAATAGACGGACACGATCGAGTTGGAGACAAAAATTTCACCAAGGACCATGGAGAGGTGACAAAACGTGACCTAATTTGGCAAGCAATTGGGACCCCTCTTTAGACACGAAACGGCAACCTCGGCACAGAGAGCTCTTCATAGCATGCAATACAAACGACCACGCAATGGTGATGCACCTGTAGTTGGGCCATCGTTGCTTCAAGATATCGCTCCTAGTTCCATTCCCAGCTTCTCCCCACTCCCTCTCCCCCCTTATTCTGGCTTCCCTTCTCAGCCCAACCTTTGGCACAACATGTCACCGGGCATGCATCCATATGACCCACACTTACAGTACTCATACCAATACCCATATAACTCCTAGACTCTTAGATACTGGCCTTGTATGCAGTTGAAATAATGTATGCTTCATTTAATCATTTTTGCCCAACACTGCAGCAAACGCTCGACTGTAAACACTTGCGTTGCCACATTTGCTGAAATGCCGCCCACTTCTCTGCCTGCTGTTAATCTTGCCGCTGCTGTGACAAAGCGTGACCAAAATTTGCAGAGGTGGGTCCCATTGCTCTACATTGAACGGATTGAGAAACAAATGAATAAAAATCTGAATTGAGTGTGAGATACATGTGTCTATTACCATGTACAAAATGAAGTAACCATGATATGTTGTTGGAGCTACAAAAAGATATTACCGTTTTTTTGCAGAGGTGTGGTCACGATAGTATATAAGACAGTCATTCCAGTCCAGACTAAAAACAGGGAAACCCCCCCCGTACTTCCCCGCTTACAGCATGGGGGTGAACGGGCCTTGACATTCCCTATCATCTCAGTGGAGCGGCTCATGGTGTGCCTACCTGTCAAACTCTACTTTGTTCGAAACATGACAAGCCCGTTCCTTCCCGCACTTGGGTTGTTTACCGTAACGCCACATCCCCATTGAGTTACCACATATCGTCTCCTTCAACCAAGACAACCACCCATACGGCGTATCTGCCGTCAAACCTCTCATAGTATACACCCTCTTGTCACAGCCGAAAGGTATCGATTATGAGAGGTCATCGGGTTGGAGAATTGTCACAGAACAGGTCAAAACTGACGGATTTCAATGCGAAATGTGAAGCTGGTGTTTACGTCCCAACGTAGGCATCTTTCGATGTGGGTTAGCCTGTGAGACCCCGCTTTGACTTTTTGGGCATTGAACGCATTGATTACACATGTGGCCGACAATACGGACTCGAGGGCGATGAATTCGGGACACGTAAGGAGACATACTGTAAGGTCTGCTCTTGACAAAATTATGACTGTTACAGTTATGCGCCTTTCAGGGGACGTGAGACCTTTTTCTCAGACGTTGAGAGGCTTATTCGACCCCACGATAGGGGCAGTGGGGGGCAAACAACTCACTACGGCTATAGAATGACGGGGGGTTTTTTTTTAGACGGCAATCGGTGGCGGTCTATACAACATCGGAAATAGCTCCAATGAAGCAGTAGTTTGAATCAAGGAGAGGAAAAGCCACATGGTTGCTGGTCATGTCCTTGCTTCAAGCTACCCGGGCTGGTTACAGGGGGTTATCGGGTCTATAGGGATATCGGTTATGAGAGGCTCGACTATAGACTACAATACCTTCGATCCACAAGTCTCGTAAGTATCGCCCCGGTCATAGGCAAGCTACTTACAGTGGACAGCTAGTGGTACAGTACTGTAGTCTGTAGTACGCAAGATGGGATGAGTTATTTTCCAGTTCTCATATTTATTAGTCAGTGACTGTCACCCCTGGATGGAGCATAACCATAACCATGCCTGCATGACCGTTGACATGTTGACATACGTTGATATTTTGACAGGTCTGTGCTTGGTACCGACTTGCGTTGTCGACTCTACTCGGCCGCAATCGTTGGCTTTCTCCGCCCCCTTGTCTGGCCATGCTAAATAAGTACGGTACGGGTACACGACTTCACTCAACTTCAACAGAGCGCCCAATATTCCACGTGAATCACACTATCCGGCCACACAGAGAATCGAATCGCCGAGTCGATCATCTTCGGATCCGCTTCAATAAATGATTGTACAGAATGGGTATCCTGCCGGCCAAGTCATGCTTCTTCCACTCCGGAAAATCGTGTCTATTCGCCTTCTCAACGTACGCTTCTAATCTGGGGATTGAACCTAAAACGCGACAAGTCTAACCGGTAGGAATCGTTGGAGATCGCGGAAGGGGAAACGAAACATGCATTTTTAGAGATGTCAATTTTCCCAACAACCCCCACACGAACTGGTTATACTGTGCTGCATTACTCGTTGAAAATTGTCGTACAACACGTGTGGGGACCATCCGTGCGGACGAAAAGATGGCTGCTCGTCGCTCTCAGCAGGGTTCATACGAAAGGCGCCTCGCGTAGATACCACAAAACTGGGGCTTCTCGTGCCAGAAACCTCGTTGAGAACCAACGATTCGGCAATTATAACCCGAAAAGCTTATTATTGCGTACGGATCTCACAGTAATATAGGCCCGGAGGAATCCCATGCCGGAGGCTGATGCGATCGCCGCTCGACTTGCGTCGCGATGTATACACACCTAGTGAAAAATTCGAGATGTGGGACATTCTTAAAAATTCTGTGATGCGAAAGTTGTGATACAGGGAGTCCAATAAGGATCAGCAAAGGCAAGGACCGTAGACTCGGAATTGTTCAACAGTGGATTGCACAGCCACGTGATCGCGAAACCACGGAAACCACCGATCACGTGTCCGTATACGGGCAAATTTTGCAACTTTAGCAAAAGTCACTGCACCATGGCCATCTCGGGCTCTTGCTCTTCACGGAACTAGGGCTACACCGTGGACTCACACACAGTTGCGACTACACTTTTTAATCACTTTAACTCTTGCCGGAATGCTGGCCCACACCGTCCTCTCGGACACGTCCCACGTTGCGATTTCAAGTTAAGGCACCGTCACCGTTCGTCAGGAGTGCCGGTTTTCCTTAGTCGTTCCAGTGATCTCCCGGTCGAGCACAATCATTCATACGTCAGCATTATGGAATCAGCAACCTCACCGTCTCCATTGTCCTTCTCCGGGCTGCGGGGCGTCTTCCCCTCCGCGTGTCCATCGGAAGGCATGGGCCTACTTAAGATGCAACTGTAGCATCCCATCCCACTCGTCTCCTCTCCCTGCTTGGCGTCGAAAAATGTTTTCTCTCTTTCTTTCTGTGACCGCCGTTGCGCTGGCGATGTCATTGTCCAGACCTGTTCAAGTAGTTCATGCGCGGTGTCGCAACCAGCCAGGAGACCTTGGTTATCCCACTACCGCAGATTGGTCCGCTCTAAATGACACAATCGGTGGCAGGCTACTCAGAGTCGTACCGTCTGTGGAGGCGTGTCGTGAACTAGGCTGCACTGAGGCACAGTGGGCGAGCGGCATTTTCCGACAATCGATCCCTGGCGCGATGAATGCCGTGAGTACAGGGGTTCAACTTGATCCTGTTTATCACCGCTAAATGGGTTCAATGATTCTTTTAGTACAACTGGGAACAGGTGATGCATTTCTCGTCTGGTTTCCCTTGTACTTGCTAAATGCGACCTTGATCACAGGACTATACTCCTCCCGAAGGACTCTGCCTACTGAACGGTGCCTCCTGTGCACAGGGGGATGTCCCGCTTTACGCAGTTAACGCGACAACTTCTCAGCACATACAGGTTAACAGGACTTCCTGCCTACTAGTGGCACCGCTTACCTTCTTATACTGTAGGCTGGCGTTCAGTTCGCCCGGGCTCACGATCTGCGCGTTGCCATCAAATCCTCTGGTCACGATTATTTAGGTCGTTCTACCGCAAAAAATTCGCTACTTCTATGGACGGCTTACTTTCGAGACATCACATTTACCGACCACTTCTTTGTTGGTGGCGCGGATCAAGGTTCCGCGGTTACAGTTGGCTCAGGTGTTGGTCTCAAGTATATATACGCCGCAACTAAGGCACAAAATAAGATGTTCGTGGGCGGCTCTGCTGCGACCGTCTCGGCTGCAGGTGGCTACACCCAGGGTGCTGGACATTCAGCTTTCTCACCCATTTATGGACTTGCCTCAGATAATGTTCTTCGTACGTACTTCCGCTCCCTTCGCATTAAGATAAGCCTTGAAATAAAATCAGAATACAGCGTGGTTCTGGCCAACGGCTCTTACGTTGTAGTCAATTCGGCCTCTTACCCCGATCGTACGTTCACCGTGCCTGGCACTTGGTGACGGACCTCAATTAACTCCCACTTTTCCCCTCTAGTATTCTGGGCTTTACGTGGGGGTGGTGCTGGCAGTTGGGGGGTGATTATTGACGCCACTTTCCGCACCTTCCCAATTTTCAGCGCAACCATCCATACCGTGAATGTCTTGACGTCGACCGTGGAACAGACGGGCGATCTGATGACTTTGCACGCCTCACATATCAAAGACTGGGATAACGTCAAGGCCGGGCAATACTTTTATCTAACAGGATCAACTACGAATAGCACACTTGTCCTCTCCACGCTCTTCAAGGACCTCGACGGCAATGCCAGCAAAGCCCAGATATCTGCTTTCCTCTCCAATGCAACTGCACTGGGAGCCATCGTCCAGGGGGAGTCCACAATCACGGCCGCTCCCAATGATATTGTTGGATTCCCAGACGACCAGTCTGGGTATAATGTCGTCCTCAGTTCTCGCCTCATTCCCAAATCTGTTTACCTCCGTGAACCGTCTCGCGTGGGTGCCGCGTACAAGCGGCTGCTCTCCCAAGGCGTCCGGTCTGTTCTTGGGCACCTCGTCGCTGGTGGTACGTAGCTTCGTACCCTTTAAAACTTACACATGAGCTGACCATTGACCTAGGCCAAGTCTCTGCCAACGCAAATATAGATTCTGCGATCCACCCCGCATGGCGGATAGCAAAGACCCATGTAAGCGCTCCCCCTCATTACTCTGATAGCCTAAGCCCGATTCCGACACCGTTCGTTAGATCATTGCGACTCAACGTTGGGACAATTCCTTAGCTGCAGCTGATGTCCTGGCATTGCGCAGGAACTTCACCTCAATAGTGAGGCCTGTGCTTGCGGACCTTGCTGGGGGGCCCTCAAGCGGTAGCTACTCAAACGAGGGTGATGTGCTCGAACCAAATCCCCAGGTCACGTATTACGGCCCAAACTACGCCCGCCTGAAGAACGTCAAGGCTATTTACGACCCGAACGACTTATTCATCGTTCCAACAGGCGTCCGCAGTGAATACTGGGACGCAGATGGCATGTGCACTGTGAGACCTACCTAAATATGCATTATTTATTATTTATTACCCTACTGTGGATGATTTACTGTAGATTATTACACTTTCCGTTCAATCTTGCCCTGATGGTACGCAATTCGATATGATTTCTCGAAATCTATATACAAGGGCACATGGTGTAGATGGTTTATCACGCTCGCTTAGCAAACGCACATGCGAGAGGTGTCCGGTTCAATTCCGGATGTGTCCAAATGTTTTTTCAGGTTCGTTTCTTTCCTTTTTCGTCGATTATTAGGTGCTAGTTCGAAACTTTGTCTGAAAATCACAGCAAGTCTAGGGTGCATAGATGTGGGTCAAGATCGGGACGCAGAACAACAACAGTAGTTGCAACAAAGAAAAAAGGGGTGGGGGAAAGTACTCAGGAAGGTACCCGCACCCTCGGATCACAGTTCCTTGATGGTGTCACAAAAGCTGTCAATCGGTGCATCATTTGAAATCTTGCCGGGGCATCCGGTGTTAGAAGTATGGTGTGATCTACTGAAAGGGACGCAGACCAGCGATGGGTATGCCCGCGATCACACATGGCAAAGAAGGCAAGGTATACTGCTGCACTTTCCAAATACTGCCCATAGGCCCGGGAGCTGATCGTGGTACATGAATATTTCGAAGTTCCGGGACTTTCAGAATAAAATAAGGTGAACTCACCAATAATAGGGAATATACATTGACTTGTCACCATGCACGGCATGGGTAGCTGCGACACGCTATCGCCTACTACTCGATCGTAAAGTAAGTGCTGCAGTTTATCAAAATCGAGCGTCCCCAGATCCATGTCCTATGGAGTATAAAATCACCCAACGTCGAAAATGAAAGACACGAGTCTCGAGAGATGAACCGGATCCCATCCATATCATACCAAAGTGGTGCAAGAGCCATCGCGAGACTGCCGAGGGGTGCACCGGCGAGCACAGAGAACAGAGAGGCGGTAGTGCATGATTCCAGGCGGTCACTGGCGGTCAAGAAGGCAAGAGTCCGGAGAACCCTACTAGTAGCAGGCACTGTAACGTTGCATGGGAGCCCGGAAGCGGAGCTTTCATGGCACAACTCAGGGTCAGAATCGAGGTCGGAGCAAAACTGCGGGCTCTACAGTATGGTATCCCAGGTGAAGGACCGGAATGCAAAATTTTACGGGAATGATGCAAAATTTAGAAAAATTTAGCAAAATTGTGTCGAAACGGCAAAATCTAGTCAGTAAATAAGGAATATAATCGAGTTTTGCACCTGGCCATGAACACGCTTTGCCCCAGGAGCTTGTGATACTAGTACTAGGTGCGAAGCATGGTCGGGACCATGTTTTCATCTTATCAGATGATTAGAAGGTACAATTGCGCGTTGCACAATAAGATCAAAACTACCCGGAAGATCGTAGGGAATACTGTACAGAGAGACTTCTTCGGTTTCACCATACCACACATTGGGATCCGCTTTCCCCTTCAACGGGAACATGGAAACACTATGGAACCAGGGGAGTGTCCAATACATATTGATGATCTGCGCCGTACGGAGGAACCACGGTCCTCATGAACCTTGACTGCTATCTACCCCTGACGTGTCTCCCTGGGAGCCGACGGACCCCGCTGGTACCGGAGCTAGATGCACCGGTGGGCGGTCGTATGTTTCTGTCTGTAGTAGAGATGCGATCTTTCGCCCCGAATCAACCTCGACGACCCTACCAGCGCATCAACATAAAATTAGGGCAAATAAATTGGGGTAATGAGCGTACCGCGCTTCCAGTACGACGTGGGTCAATGTCTGCATCGGGGCTGCGCGTAATCGGATCCTTAGCGTGCGGGTAATGGTGTAAGATCCTTTGAATAATACGGTGCGCTTTTCCAGGCGCGTGTCAGGTTGGCGGCTGTGACGAGCAACCATCAATAGCGAACCGGTTCGTCCTCCGGGTTAGCGAGGACGTCTTTCCAAAGTACGTCAACCCGTGTAGCTGCTCCGCGCTGCTCCCTGATATGCTCGTCGTACTTCTCAAGCGAGAGCTCGTCTCCGTTGACGGTAATCTGCGCATCGGGCATGAATAGCGTTTCGGTCTGGGGGTCCTGGTCGAGGTTGTACAGGTCTGTGAGTGAGGTTTGCGTCCATTCTTGAAGCTGCCTCGATAGATTGTAATCCGTCGTTCCCGCAGCCTCAGTGGCTTGAATGGAGGACATGGGTGAGTTCCGGGCCTGCACCGGCCCGCTGAGAGCAGCAGGTAAACAGCCTTTGGCTCTGGACGGACACTCAAGTACTCAAGCTACGGACAATTGCTCTGTCTAGGTTGTCAGAACGGTAAAACTGTTCCAGATCAGCTCTTGGGACGCCGTGCCACTCAGCATGTTATGCCACATCTTTGTGGTGGTCGTCCCCTCCGCATCCACATCAACAAGGGCATCATTCGGTTTCACAGTCATACCACAATCACATCCACAAACCGACACAGCCCTGGGTGATGAGCTACCGTATCCCCCAATCGTCCCACGCATAACTTTTCTGTCCAACCAGTCATGGACCACCATCGACGTCCCTAGCCACAACAGTAAATGGGCCAATGCGCTGTTCATTGTCTTCCGCCTTTGTGACTTGTCCGCGACTCAGCTCATCCACATCCCCTTTCATTCGGCTGCTGTGGCGTGCACCGTGCGATGCTCAGCGCTGCTAATATAATTGAAAGCAGCCCTGGTTTGGGCCCACTACCCCCCTTTTCATTCCCTACATCTCACCCAGCTCGATGATATCAACGGACTGCCGTCTACCCGACTACTGGAATACTTCAGCCATAAACCGGCCACGCCTTTTCACACACTGGGTCCCGAGACTGCAGGTCTGTCCTTATTGAGGTCTATATGTAGTAGTCGCATCGCCTAACCACAATTCGCAGACCCTCAACGAGAGGTCACTAGCACAACTTCTTCAGCAGCCGACCCACAGTCGGCTGAGATTCATCGACAATTATCTCCAGGATGCACGAAGAGACGACGATAAAGAGTATGCCCTCGCGTCCCTAGGGATGCCTGGATCCAACGCGACGACCTACCAGCAGGACAAACCTACCCTTTCGGTGTTCGGAGAAAACATCGCGACTCGCGTCGCTTCGCCCTCACACTCCAGTCCTAGCTCGCCCATTTGCCACCTTCCTCGTCCTGTCACCACTACCCTCACTTCAGCCTTTTCCCGAAGTATGGACCTCGACTCGCCTACGACTTCTTCCTCCAGCGCTCCAAATTTGCTCTCGGATGCTACGGTAGAAGACTTACGTCCCCCTGAGTATTTATCGCAGAGAACTTCCGCATCCCGAGAAGAACCAGTCGGTCCAAGTTCGGGAGGCGAGCTTTCCGTTTCCCTCATCGAGATATGAGGCATGTGAGGGACGCAGTTGGATTCGAAGCAGTGTTTTAGATATCGGCTCGATCAGCACTGGGTTGTGCTGCTAATTTTCCTTCTTACAACAATCCGGAACTCTCTATCCCCAACACTATCCTGTATATTATACCCGAGTTTTGACTCTTTCCTCTGAGTTCTCGAATCCCAGGCTCTAATTTATTCTAGTTTCCGCCATTGTGTTCCTTTTTCGTGCCCCTCTCCTTTCTCTGGGCTGGATTCGGAGTTCTGCAACACCTGCACAAATGGACTACGTCGTATTACCATGCGACCCACCGCCATCGTGCGTGGCTGGGGTGCGTGTTGGGGTCCCAGGCAACAAGCAGACAACACTCGCCTAATTCATTCAAGTAGATAGTTGGTAGCTATAGCAGAGCACTAGACGCCTGATAAATAGACCCCACCAAGAAGCTCGGATTTCCGAAGTGTGAACCAAGACACTCGAGGCGTCCCAATCAATTTCGCGGAAATCTCTATACGACCCCTAATTGGACGCGGTGTTCAATAGCGCATACAGTAAGGGAGCGGAAAGATATTCAGATTTAAACGCGACGGGCGCGAACGTACAGTTGTGCCTACTGTAGGAAAGTGGGTAACGAGGCACAAAAAATCAAATTCGAAAAAAAACAGGGTCTAATATTCTCACCGCACAGTTCTTTTTTTTCTCTTTCATGAGGATCCCTAATCCTCTCTTATGAATGTTGTGAGAACCCCAAGAATAAGGGTGTCTGGCAAGATGAGCTTAAGTGACTTTTTGCCGGTGTCGTCGGCGCCTGTTTCGTATCCAGAGGGACCAGGTCACAGTGGCAGGAGGTAGTCCCTCTTCTTTGGTCCCATGCTAACGTATCTTGGACTTCAAGTTGTGACAATGGCTAGATCTGGAATGCTTGGCGTCATCGATTGTGAATATGTCGCTCTGCACTGAAATCTTTTACCTCCAGGCTGTCTGCAGCACGGCCGTCCCTAATGCCCAACTGGCTCGGCCTCGCTCTTTCTCTCTCAAGTGCCCCTTCACTTGTATAGCATATCGTCGGCCGCTGATATGCCCAACAAACGTATTGCAATCGTGGGTGGGGGTACACTCGTGGCAGGACGATCCGATCATCAACTGGCTCAGCTGGCAGGTAGCACCGGCATTGTGATACTCAGGACGCTCGTAGACGACCAGGGAGATTTTCCTCTTTGAACGGCGTGACGACATCGGCGGCATCTGGTGAGCGAATTCATCTCTGTGCCACCATTGTGCCCTGCTCACTCTGCCCAAAAGGTATCCCGACCCACATAGACCACATACACCTGACCTCCCAGAAATGCCGCCATACCCACGTATTATAACAAATACCCCTCGTCCCAGTAGTTAAGCGTACCTCTCCTCTGCCGCCGACCTTAGAAAATTTGATATTTTACCAGTGACTATACCTCACTTCCCATCCCCCCTTGGCAGAGTGCTCTTCCCATCGGCAAAATGGACTCGACTTGCACTTACTAGAGGGACCTAGCATGCACTAGACCTGGTGCTACTACTCCCGGCTAGTGCTGGCTAGTGGCCCCTAGCAACATTCCATTTTCCTGATGCCACAAATCATACTCTCGTACTTCAGCACCACAAATCAACCATCTCTATGGGACCTTTCTTCGTATATATGTTTACGGCACGAAGTTATGTTAGCCGACTGGCACGGTGGCAAATTTTCCGGTCACCAGCAGCTCACTCGCGAACCCGAGGTGTACCACGGTCATAACATCCGTAGTCGGAGGTAGCGCAAGTGAGCGAGATATAGCATAGCAAGTCGTTGGTTTCGCCAATTCGTTACGCACCATTTACCTTCCCCCCTTCCCGAGTCTCGAGACTTCGGCCGACGAACGACCTACCTTCTTTCCGCTCGCCCTTAGACATACTTTTCTTTAAAGAATGATCCCTACGACGCGACCCCTTTCCGCACATTCCGGGAGTAGAACCCGTTGGCACCGTCTTGTGATTCACTCCCCCCCCCCCCCCCCGCGCCAGTGTTCGAAGATGGAATTGCACTCCCTCAGATCGGCACGGTCCTCCTCACGATGAGCTACAAGCTACGCAACCCCTTCCTCTCTTTTATCCACAAACATCGCCGTCTCCTCACCCCTCCGGGATCCAGATGCCTGCGATGCTCTCACAAAAAATGGGCGGTACCTCTGCCCGCTCTTCTGGCATGTCTTCTCCCTCGCGCAGACGCACGCTCCTCGCGTGCTCGCCTTCATTGACTTCTCCGTCCCCGTCGCAAGCGGTATATCAGACTTTGCGCAGGCCCTTCTCGTCGCACATGCCCTCGCCGACTCCACATTCCCACTACCTACCCCTATGCTCCTCGCCGACCTCCGCCCAGGCAGCCGCGCTTGACAACCCTGCACGCCCCAGGCACCGCATCGTACAGCCTGGTGGCTGCGCCACGTATAGAATGCGCTCATCGCAACCCTTGAGAATCGCGGGCGCGACAGCAGCGTCCCGCTCCGTGGCACGCCATTTACTGGGCCCTGGCGCATGTTCGCGACAAGAGAGAAGGAGTTCCTGCGCCTTGCATGGCTGAAGATAGAGTCGCGCGGCGAGGACGATGTAGATTGGGCGGATCTGATGATGCGGCCGGCCGAGTGGTACGAGGAACAAAGAAGGGGATGTCCGAACGAGGGTCTCGCAGGATCATGGGACGTAGAACGATGGAATGCGTTGGAGTGAACTGACGGGTGGTCCCTCTCTGTGATGGGGACCGGTGCATTCAAGTCGACAGAAGACTTTATTTTGCCTCTCTTCAACTTAATATCCGTCTCCCTTCACATAGACTCCGACTCAAATCCAAACGGGCAGACGCCAAGTCGATAGAAGCCAGGACGCTAACACCCAAGATTGTGTTCGCTTCCGTGGCTGTTTGCTGGCGGCAACTTCAGGTTGGATGGTGCCTTTATGTACATGTCTTCAAATTCGGCACTTTGGAACCGCTGCGCTTGTTGATAAACCAATGACCAGCGCCTTCTAATTATTTCCAAGCGCAACACCACAGCTACCACTGATGCACTTCCGGGTAGATAGAGCTGATCGTTGTCACATAGGCAGAAGACTACATATAGGGTTAACTGGTTGGCCGTTCAGAAAGTACGCACAGCCCATCTTGATTGAACTCTATTCTGGGAGCCAATTTGAGCATACGCATGTCGACTACTTGATAGTAGGAGCCTGGGACATCTGCTTGACAGGTCACCGATTAGTGGTCGCCGGTTATCCCAAACTTTGGGTCCCTCGTGTTCAGGCTCAAGCAAACCACAGTATCACATCTTCAAACAAATCACAGGGGCATACAGTAGTGGCACGGCCCAACTTTCCGGCGCTCCTAGAGCACGTAGTTTCGGGGTCACAGACAATCGATGCATGACCGATAACGGTCACCTCTCTATCACCTCCAAGTCACTTGAAACTGGTCCTGTAATCTTGCCCTCACACATCACCCCCATCACTGTCGCCGTGGCGCAGAGTGTGCCTACCCTCCCAGTGTCTACACTCAGTCTACCCCTGCATGAGGAACATCAACAGGCGCATTATGGACAGGTTGGTGCTAGAATGTTCTGTGAGACTAGCGCTGTCCGGAACCTAGACAACGAAGCGCCGCTCCGCGCTCCCCATGTGAGTTATAGACTGAGCTCTGCCAAGCCGTGACCGGGTGACCCTTAACACTGACTATGCGGTTAGGGGACAATAATACCTCGCAAACAAGTCTCTAACGGCAGTACGTCCCTTTTCAAAAACGATGCACATATGGAGCATAGTTGCAACTCCCTTCCTCTTGAGCGTGTTCGACCACGCTGAGCTGTCGCGGTCAAATGGCTGGACCATCGTAGTCTACCACATCAACTACCAGAGGTGGTCTGAGCGCCACATGCAAAACTCTGCATCACAAAAAAAAACTCGCCTATCTTCCTCACCAAGGCGTTGGGGCACGTACACAAAACGAACATCGCCGCCTCCCGACGCCCTAAAGCTCTTTGTTTTGTGCCGAAGACTTGGGGCTGCCTGTCGTGCCCAGTCCTCGAACAGAACCTTTAGGCGCCATCATCACCGCCCGATCATGTGCTGGGCTGGTGCCCTTCTACCGGTCCACACACCTGTCACTCGTGGTCTCGCCACGGCCAGCTGATGGTCAGGCATATATTCTATTATACGATATCACAGAGTCGCGACCTTCTTGGTGATGTCACATTTCGTGTTAGAATCAAATTCGCGCCGGACGGATGACTCGACATGGCCAAGTTATCTGCGCTCAATTCGCATGAGGCCAAGGCGCCCGTGTATTTGGGTTCACAAACGCCAGCCGTGAGTCTTCACAGAACTCGAAGTCACTGCCTGGTTTCTTTTACCTTGCCACGTCTCGGCCCGCAGTCGTGTAGCTGCTGGTATATAATACCTACTCTGTAGGCTGGTTCATGCATTGAACTTGCACTTCCCAGCCCCACACAAGGCCACTACTCTCGCAGCATCATCTTTCATCCTCTGTAAGCTGTATTCTCATATGGATTCCGTAAATAAGGCAAGCAAGCAAGAACAATGGTGAGACTCCGCAGAGAGTGTGCTTCGATTGATTGGTGGTCCACTGATGGTAAATTTGTTAGGCGAGAACTTCTGACTAGGGTTCAAGGTACGCGCCGCGAAGACCCAGTACCTACTCTTTATTAATTTGCCGATAGAACTCGTCAGGTCTACGTCCGATGAGAACGCACAGCTTAATGGCAAAGTAAGGGAATTGGAAGTCGAAGTAGGCGTTTGGAAGAAAGCCATCTCTTCGAGAGGTACGCAAGACCATGAGAGAAAAATCACTCGTCGGAAGTCTGTTACCTTCGAAATTGACGTTGATGGGAAGGACGTGAGTGCCGTATTATCTTCCTCAGCCCTGGTCCAACCTGACGGGAGCGAGCTACAGAAAAGTATCGCCCTCTGTGTGATTGACTGCACTCAGAGCTTTTTTTCTCAGAAATACTTGATTCAAGGCGAGGAAGGTGGGAAGAAGGCTGGGAAAGAGATTGTTCAGGGAATTACCGATCACCTCGCCGAAGACGGGTCCCGTCAAGTTGCAAACGCCAAGATTTCCATCGTCATATATGCCATGAAAACCCGGCTTCGGAACGAGCTGATCATTGGTAACATGTGTACCGCTGAGCAGTTCGATGAATTTTTCGTCGGCTTGAATGAAACACGATACCTGAATGTAGTTGAGGTTGGCAACAAGAGGGACGCCGATAAAAATATAGAAGGTGGGAAACAAGCTAATCATGTTGAGACACCTCTGACATTCTTCACATAGATCATCTTCAACTTTTCGCAGGTCTCACACAGACCGTCCGTGTCTTCTATAGCGGTTCGCAAAACCCGTCATGCCCTATTACTGATCTGACAGTCGCTGCAATGACTCAGGTGGAAATAGCTCTGATCACTCGTCTATTATGGCCACCCTCAACGCGTGTGATGCTTCTAGCAAGCTGGTCACCCTGCAGAGCCTAATCAGTTCATATTTCGGAGCGCCTACACGCCAGTCTATCATGCTACCTTTCCTATTTATGAACTTCCCTGCTGGAATGCCGCCAACCCCTAAGGCTGCTGCTGCTTCTTTACCGTTTACCATTTCGGAGGCTGATGGGCCCGGTATTCGTGCGTCCTCTCCGATGCCTCTTGGCGGACAAAATAAGCAGGGTACCATCGATCCAACTCTGGTAAGTCCTGGACCATGATGTGCGGTGATGACGCTGAAGGACCGGCGCAGCCATTGTTCAAACGTAAGTATCCAGCGTCAAATGTTCACTCACTCTGACCCCCACTCCTAGAAACCCCACCCCCCTGCAATGAGTATTACCTCATGAAGGTTTGCTCTAGAGAAGTAAGTACGGACGTAGAGTTTTTACGATGCCGCGCTGAAGAGCCAAAAATTAGGGTCGCTGCAAATATTCCCACGAGTATGATTTGACAAAAGATCAACTCGCTACACTCGCACAAGGTGCCAAGCAGTCCCCGTGCTGGTTCTTAAATGATGGTACGCTGCCACGCGCCATTACAGATTATAGTCATTGTAACGAGGATGTGCAGATCGCGAGTGTCCGTTCGGTTCGAGTTGCTGCTGGGGTCATGTCTGTCCCCACGGCGTCAAATGCCAGTACTCTCTTAAGGACGCGTGCCGCTTCAAAGGATGTGAGTGATACAATAGAGATTCGTGGACAGAACGCTGATGTTATTTCCAGCCGGAATGCATCGTCCGAGGGGTGACTCTCTGTAGGTGCCCTTAGACCTAAAACGATTTGGCTGCCAGAGACAACAAAGATTGGATTGAAAGGTCATAGGAGGAAAGATCGTCGCGGTTTTGAACAGTATTTCGTTAAGATCGTGATAGGATGTTCGGTTCGGTTACTGATTCGAATTTATTTTTGATTGGTTATTGTTGAGCGGAACGTGCCGTTAGCACCTGTGGGAATACCGATATATCGGTGGCAGCGACGCATTGCAGTCCCACTATTTCGATCTTTGTGACTACACAGGAACTGAACACATCATGGCCGACAAATTTGAGGATGCCGGAGTTTTTCAGCTATCAACACTCCTTGTTGGCGTATTTTTTTCGTTATCGACTTGTTTGTCTGGTGCCAGTTACCAGCTGCCGTGGGCAAAGTCGCGGACAAATATCACAACTTAGATACCAACAATTACAGTCTGGCGCATTCGGAAGTTAGCCTTGGTCTAGATGCGGTGGTCCAATGGTGACACCAGTGGACCCAAGGTAGCTTATGATAACATCAAGGGGTAATTCCTTTTTATCTATCTTTTGAATCAACTTACTGTCTTGGGCTTGGAACTTATCTCCCCCTCGCTTTTGGAAGGGAAGTCGATTAGCGATTGATTCTACTGCCGAGTCTGAGCGAGTGTATTACAAGAGAAATCCCATACAGGTGAAGGATGGCGCGCCTATAAGTGAGTAGAACGCATTGCAACTTTGCTCCCCAGGCGGTGTCACTGAGGTATCTCCACTCCCAGGGGCTACTAGCTCGTATCGGGTCAACCACGCCATCGCTACCGTATGGGTCTAATCGATGGATATCACTGCCACGGAACATATATTCGTTTGCAACCGGACCCAGAAAACAGCGCTCACTGGCACTGGGCAGCGCGCAGACTGTCACCGTATCACCATCCGACTTGCACGTACACAGACTCGTGGCTCACCGCCGCGCCAAACTGGTATCACCGCGTGTTCGGGAGGCTGAGCATTACAATGATAAATAGCTCCTTCCTCCCCAAGGCGCTGGTCCTACGCATCACCACTATCAGAAGAGGATACCCGTACTGGCAGTATTCTGACTTCCAAACCCACCACTTCCGGTCCTTTGATCACATTCGTCGCCCTCTTGCACTTGTCTCTATATATCTCAAGCTCCCATGCGCAGTCTCAGCTCCCCGCGTGTGCCGCGCCTTGTGCTACGAGTGCGATCGTTACTTCAGGGTGCTCCGCGTGTGTCGCCCTTCTCTAGCCTATTCTATTCGTATTCATCATGAGCCGCTCCTTTTGTGATCGCGTCTGGCAGCGCCGATTCTACGTGTATTTGTAGCAGCGACCCTTTTCTCCTAGCATATACCACGTGCTTCGAACAGAGCTGTCTTAACGACGACATCCAGCCGGCGATCTCGTTCTACGTCAATGCCTGCGCTGGTGGACCAGGTAAGCAAGCTCGATCTCCTCGAAACCTGTACTCTGTGTGCGAACGGCATCCCCTTTAGGATTTTTTACAATTGCGACGCCGTCCTCCACGACGGGTTCGGACACGACCTCGAGCACCATCCTCACTTCCCCGAGCTCCGTCTTGTCGACCACGACGACCAGCTCTCTGAGCTCAATGACGACCTCGACAACTTCGATGACCACAACTACCAGTTCGACGAGCACGACAACGTCGACAAACCCCACGACGACGACGAGCACGCCTAGTACTACCCCGGCGTCGACGCGAACCATCAGTTCGCTGCCGACTAATGCCGCTGGAAGTTTGCCGACCCACGCCCACGCTGCTGCCGCGCTGATGGTGGGAGGGATTGGGGCACTTGTAGCGGTAGCGGTGTGATGGTATGATGTTTAGGGTGGTGTCTCCCTTTCGGACATTTCGTATTAGGACAGTATAATTATTGGTCCAGGTGTGGGACGTTCTGTATGCTCGGACGCATCGTAAACATTTTTCTACAACCTGTTTTCCTACCACTTGAATACGTCTGACTGTGATGAGGCGAAGACGCCAAGTACGAGTTCAAGGTAAAACCTAGATTAGATTTGATGACGAGTCAGCAAGACGGAATCGGATACGAGACGTTCGGAGCGGCACACGGAGAGCAAGTGAGGGGGAAATGATCAGCAGCGGGCTGATGTCTTTACGAGTTCAGGCCTTCAAGCTTCAGGCCTTAGGCCTTATATACAATATATCTACGTTCTACGGGATTCGAGGTGTGCCTTCCTGTAATGCATGTTGAGCTCCGTGGCGTATAGGCGCTGCGACGGCGTTTGTCAGTTGCTGGCTTGTCGGCGTCGGGTGAGGTTGAGCGTGGACCAATGCTGGTCCTTACATGACCCAGTCGTTCCAATCTGATTTCAAGCCCTTCTAGTAGTTACGTAACTCTGAACAGCTTCTCGTACCCTAGCAAATCGATTGGGTACTGGACTTGTCCCGGAAAAAGTCTTGGCAATCACGCCACACAGGCAACACGTCAACAGTTGCGTACTTTCCGCAAAGATCCCACAGTCCGGACCGCTGTAAACCGGCCTCAAAGTTCGATCTCCGCCCAAACACTCGTTTTTACTGCTTTCACAAGGGAACAATTTAGTGACTATTAGCTAATATACAAAATTACAAATGCACAAACACACAAATTTTAAGTTTGTACTTAACAAAAGAAAATATATTTATTAGCTAATACAATCACACTTTTTGTTCTAAGTCAATCTAGCTATGGGAACCTGTTCACACGCACCCCTCCCAGTCGCATCCTGTGGATTTGCACGCAACGGGGGCATAGGAAGGGGGGGGGGAGTAAAAGGGGAGAGGGGGTACCTTTCCGCATGCATGTGCTCCGCTTGCACATAAACAGGAGGGGGGATGCAAAAGGGGAGGGGGGGGGGCTCGTCCCGCATGGACTGTGTTCGTGTGAGGTGCGAGCAAAGGGGGTGGGACGCAAAGGGGAGGGGGGGGTATGTCCTGCGCATGCCCCATTGTGGTGCAAACGGGGGGCGGGCATGCCCTTTCCTGCACCGTCCCCCCTGCCTGCATGTAAACGGAGGCAGGGCACAACGGGGCATGGGCAAGACAAGCCTCCTCCCTCCTTTGTGTTACGTCACAGTAGGGACATTCACCCGACGTGGGTTAAGTTGATCTACAGAGACGCTGCACTAAGGGGTCTGGTTCTGGTTGTCAAGGGAAGTTCCGAAGAGGAACTTCAGTGAAGATGTACGAGTTGAAGAGTCAGCCTAAGCCAATAGTGGAACTTAGGATTCTTCAGTGAGAGGAGAGTTTGGTGAGATATGGAGTATTCACAGTCTTTGATTGCTCAAGTACCGTAGAGTATAAAAAGTCAAGTCTAAGGCTACTACTACCTGGTGAGCCTGTATTTATAGTAAAGTAAGAGGGTATCCTAGGATAGAATGATAATGGTATCCTAGGATCGAGTCATCGAGCAATCACAATAGAACAATAAGAACTGCGGCGCGCAGCCCGCAGTAATCACATGTAAGATGTGAAACAGCAGATATAAGTGAAACAAAGATATATCTGAAACAGTAGCCCCTTAGCAACGGGCAAGAGTCGTCATGACTCGCAAGGGAAAATAAGTAAAGAGTCACCATGACTCTTATGAGAACCAAACAAATAGCAAGTCACCATGACTCGCATGAGAACGACCACATGATGTGAAAGTAGAAGGTTATCATGTGTCCTAAGGTGGTTAGAGAAAAGGAATTAAAATAGGCAGTGTCATAACACTTTGTGCCCCATCCTTGTTTATGCATGGGTGGGGAGGGGGCAGTGCAGGAAGGGGGGAGGGCTTGTCCTGCCCGTGCCCCGTTGCAGCTTAAATGGGGGGCGGTCTTGCCTCTTCCTGTGGCGCCCTCCCACTTGTGCGTTAACGAACGCGGAGGCACAAAGGGGGTCCCTTTCCCCACACCACCCTGCGTTTGCGTGTCCTATTTGCATGCAAAGAGGGCAGTGCCAAAAAAAAAGGGGGGGCGGGCGTACCTTTTCTGCACCTTGCGCTCCTGCACCCCCCTTGCACACAAACAGGTGGAAGGGGGGGGCACACTCTTGCGCGGTCCCCTGCTCACACGTGAATGGGGGTGGGGTGCAAAGGGACGGGGCTGCATCCCATGCGGCCCTGCATCCAGGCGCCACCCCATGCTGCCTCGTTCACATGTAATTGGGGTGGGGGAGGGGGAGGAGGAAAGAGGAGGGGAGTGTTACGATACGACTCAATTTCTTCTTTCTTTATCTCTATTTGTCTCACATGACCGATCTCACAAGAGTCATAGTGACTCTTTACTTATTTCTCATACGAGTCATAGTGACTTTAGCCCGTTGTCAAGGGGCTTACATCTTTCGTTTCAGACTCGTTTCATACATACTGCGGACTGCACCGCAGTTACTTATTGTCTGGATGACTCGATCCTAGTACGCCATTGTAACTTAGTACTAGGATCCCCATTTACTATAAAGTCAGGCTTGCTAGGTAGCTTGTAGCCTTAGACTTGACTTTTTGTACTCTACGGTACTCGAGCAATCGAAGACTGTGAATACTCCATATCTCACCGAACTCTCCTCTCACTGAAGAATCCTAAGTTCCACTATTGGCTTAGGCTGACTCTTCAACTCGTACATCTTCACTGAAGTTCCTCTTCGGAACTTCCCTTGACAACCAGAACCAGACCCCTTAGTGCAGCGTCTCTGTAGATCGACTTAACCCACGTTGGGTGAATGTCCCTACCGTGACGTAACATTAAGTCAAGTCTATCGAACCTACGGCCACTCTGGCTAAGGGACAAAGAATCTCTGAATCCCGATCAGTCCTCAGATTCAAACCGTTTCCCATCGAGAGGAGAACAGAAGACGAAGTTCCTGGCCACGTAAAAGGAGCAGCCCTTTGGCAGGAAATTGACAGCGAAGAAGGTTATTGGGTATACGACATACTCAGCACAGCATACCTAGCCATCGAATACGAAGAAAGTACCGAGCAGTGGTACTTCATACAGTGAGACAGCAGGACTAGGCGTTGGACAGCTACTCAACCAGTCCCCTCCCTGTATAACCTGGGAAGAAGATCGATCAGACCAACGACAGTATCAGTGATTCCACCAGATGATACACCGTTGAAGGCAGGCCAGCATACCGTGCCAACCGCTAAGAGACGTGATACAAAAAGTTCTCCAATGGCAACACAGACAACCACCACAGCTGCAACCGCAACAATGACAGCTGTCCCCCCATCCACAATACAAACGTTCTTCATGAAGGGGACGGGAACAGGAAGCGGAAACCCCCCTGCTAGCACTATGGCAGCAGGAAGTGGTCCCTCCGGAGGTGGGCCCCCAGGACCACCAGGAGGAAGCGGACCGCCAGGAGGTGGCCCCCCAGGAGGTGGGGGCACACCTGGAGGTGGAGGTGCCCCAGCAGGCGGAGGCATGCCCGGAGGTGGAGGACCCCCTCCCGGTGGCGCCCCTGTTGGAGGCGGGGCAGGTGCCGGCCCAGGCCCAGGAGCGGCAAATGGCAAACTTGGAGGAAACCCCCCAACCGACTTTGATTGTCACGGATCGGACTTGGACGCTTACTACTAGGTTCTGACTACGGTAGTAGGCTTGTGATTTCTTACATTAGTCAGGGACTCATACTTTCACGTGTTATCAGTCAGCAGTAGTATCACATGGTACTGTAGCTTACTGATTACTAGGATAGCGGTACTAGGGTTCGAGCTAGTATTGCTATAGGTCAATATCGTTCAGGAGGCGCTTTAAAGCCCTCTATCATCTTGTATAAGTAGTAGTCGCGGAAGACCAAGAGTCGCTATCTTGGTCTTCTTGAATCATCGGTTTCTCCAGTTCCCCCTTCCCTTTGTTGAAGTACCCAAGTACGAAGGACGGAGCGCACTGCATAAGGCTTACCAAGAAGCCTTCCCAGTTGCAAGACGATCGACGTGTTAGGGCTAGGATCCCACATTCGACTTATACACCGAAGCTGAGTACTCGCGTCTCATTGCCGCCTAAAGCAAGGCCCGCGCTTACCGAAGCGTAACATTGATGGTACCCGATCGCTTGCGGACCAATTCATGCAGGAATTCAACCTGTATCGAATCACGGATTTGGACGCTGAACAAATGGCGATACCTATGAAACGAGCGGCCCTGCTACTCAGTTTCATAAAAGGACCAAACGTAAAGGACTGGGTCAAGAGATGGACCAACTGGATCCTTGCAGAAATGAACAATGGAAGACTCCCGAATGACAAATTCTACTGGACAGCAGTGTCTCAAGGCTTTGAACAAGCATTCCAGGATACAGGAGCAAGGGAATGGGCAGAAGATAAACTGCGCCACCTCTCATTTATACCAAATGAGGTGGATGCGTTTATTGCCCAGTTCGAATCCCTCGCTGCAGAAGCAACATACCCATTGGATGCTCAGTCGACACTCTCCTTATTTGCATCAAAACTTCCTTACCGCATGATGGATCACATCTATAAGGTGGTACGCCCTCTGGATTTCAGAGGATGGGCCAACGGAGTGCGCCAGTACCACTCAGACAACACCGCAGTCCAGAATATTCAGGGGATTAATGAAGAAACTCCAAGAAAGAAGGGAGCAGGAAAGATGAACCCCGCCCTATTGGCGAAGATGCTGGGCATTAAAATGCCAGCCCCTGCTTCAGATGCAATGGACACGCGTAGTGTTGCAAAGGCTTATGGCTAATCTCAGCTTAGCCAGGAGCTGTAGCCGGCTCATCTGTAGCCGGATGTAGCCGAGCCCTGACTCCAATCCCCATTTGGATAGGTCTATTTCCGGCTCTGTTCAGCTCCAGTCACAGCTCCAGGCACGCTTGCCAGGTGGCTAAGCCACACAAGCCGACCACCTATTCCCTTCTCTGAGTGACTATAGACTCGCAAACGCATAACTCGAACGATTCACTGAGTGGTCCCTCGCCATGGTTACCCCCCCGAACTCAAGCAACGTGCGCGTCCCTTTTGGGACCCCAGTTCACACTCGCAGTTCGACTACTGGATACCTGGGCATAAAACACCTCACGCGAGACCAGATTTATGACGTCATGTCAGAAGAAATGGCCCCTTTCTTCCTTGGCCCCATGCCTCCTAAAGAATTTCTGTCTACTTTCCTTCCGAGTCTACAACCTTCGAGCTTCCAAGCGCACATGTTCGATACTCTCGCTTCCCCTTCTTCTGAGGCTTCTAAGTACACGATATTTGTAAGTGATTGCCGCATCCCTCAGAAGTTTTTTGGTACTGAAGAGATGTCCCCAGATTAATATTATTCAACCACACCTCAAGACGCTGTACATTCGTGATACATCACACTCTCCAGATAAGGCCGTCACCAAGTACCCTGCTTCTTTCTCGCCTGACTGCACAGTTTACAGCCAGGCGCACAAGAATGTCACCCACAATAATTCCACCATCAGCGACATGTACGTCGAATTTAAAGGCAAAGTGGAGGAAGACGCCTTCTCAACCAATATCTCAGACAAATGGACAAACCCTCTTATGAACAAAGCGTCCAAAGGGGTCTCAACAGCCGGTCAAATCACTATATACGCAGCCTTGCAACTAGACTCCCAGTATCGTACGCATGTCTTCAGCGTGCTTGTTGTTGGGAATTATGCACGGCTCATTCGTTGGGATCGGAGTGGCGCAATCATCACAGCGCCCATCTACTATCAACAAAATCCGGCATTGATTGACTTTTTCACCCGTTACGATCAGGCAGAGAGTACGGTGTGAGGACATGACGGCAGCATTTGCATAGCCACTCCAGCAGAGGCTCAGAAAGCCATCTCCGCTAACAACACATTCTCCATTGCTCAGAGTCTCCTTCTCGTCACCGTCCGGAGTCAAGACCATGAGTCGGAATTCGGTGAATACGTCATCAAACCTCCTCTTGCCCAGCCTTACACACCCCCCGGCCGTGCCACCCGCACCTCAATTGCTTACGACATCCAGAGAGACACCGTCATTTTCTTCAAGGATTCCTGGAGGGTTGCTTGCGACGAAGTGATAAGAGAGGGTGAGGTCTACGCAATTCTGAACAAGGCAAAAGTACCCAATATCCCTCGTTGCTCAGCCTCCGGTGATGTTGGCGATGACATCTATCACTCTACCTCTACCCACCAGTTTGTTGATTGGCCTTGGGCGGTGAAGTGTACACACAAATTCACTCCCCATCGGCACCATCGATTAATTCTGGACGACATCGGCAAAAGTTTGGAAACATTCCAATCCAGCAAGGAGATGGTGTACGCCATTCGAGCCGCTTTGACGGGTGCGTATCCCGCCCTATCCACTTCGCTTGAACGCTGACCAACCATCTCTAGCTCATAAGCATGCCTACTGGACCTGCGGGATCCTCCATCGCGACATCAGCCCTAGCAACATTCTCATGACGACCTGCCATGACTTCGATGGCGGACTCCTTATCGACTGGGACCTTTGTAAAAAGGTCGATCCCAAAAAACCAACTGGAGGTGCTCGCCAATTCACCTGTACAGTAAGTTATTCCGATTCGTCTACCCGGCACAATTTTTCACAACAAATTAATTTGCAGGGTACGTGGCAGTTTATGGCAGCGGACCTCATCGAGGACCCCAACATCTGCCAGACCTTTGTTCACGATATCGAGTCCGTGTTCTTTCTCTTGCTATGGATGGCTCTCCTTTACGTCAAATCTAGTTGGGAAAATCCTACCCTCTCTAACTTCATTAAGTCCGTCTTTCATCCACAGGTCGTTGGAAGCTCCAGAGGTCCGACAAAAATTATGTTCATGCAATCGGACCGGCTGGATTCGCTCAAGTTCACCACAAACGCACCCCTCGCTAATCTGCTGTGCCTTTGGAAAACCACACTCGCTATTTGTTATGCGAAACGGCCAGAGAGGGTACACCGTGTTCAGAAGTCCGACGTAAAGGATGTGATCCGGCGCGCTCATCACAATCACACTCAGGGAGCCGAATTGGCGGTTGCTACTGATGACTTGTCGCAAGAGGAGGAGAAATACCGAGGCGAACTGCAAGAATACGAATTACTCAAGTCCGCCCTCCAGGACCACGATGTCGTTCTCAAGATCCTGGATGAATACCTTGAGGGCCGGGAGTGGTCAACAACTGAACCTGCTGAAAAGCAGTGCATCCTCCTTTCACGTGCAGAGAAGCGGTCTTTACGTTCAAGTTCCAAGAGGTGCAGGGAGGCCGCGGCGGAATCTGAAGGTGACGCCTTAGCAGTCCCGCTGTCATTGCCGAAGCGAAACAGGTCACTGTAATTGTAAGCCCTCACGTTGTCTCGTAGTCGCTACAGTACATGTTGCCAATCGTAAAAGACATAATGCCAGCTGGTTGAAGTACTTTGAGTAATTCACAATGTTCGGCAAGCGACGATGGATGACGTATAACTAGCTCGGAGGGACGGTAGCACCAGACATATGCAGGTGTCATTGCAGTATGTAATATGGCAATGTATATAGGCTGGTTTATACTTTTGGATGTACAGTATGTGTCAGCAAAGACGTCTATGTTTTATATATTGTATCGTCTACATTTTATATATTGTATTGATACTATAAGTTCGTTCGCACCATGACATTGCAGGTGCAACGTGCAACCCTTGATTTTCTCTTTTTCCCAATGCCCCCTCGACGTGCTCCGGGGCCGAGCATATTACATTTGCTTATGTCTTACTGGTGTCAGCTACTTGATGACTCGATGACCTTCGGCAAGCGGCAAGGTCCTTGCAAGGGGAGTTGAACGTTCACTTACATAGCAACGATTTCCCTTCTCCCCACCATCATCAATGCCCCCCCGACGTGTTCTCAAGCCCTCAAAGGCCAAAGCCATCAAAAATGTCCCCAACAACACACAGGAAAGCTCTTTAGGTCTCGCTGCTCCAGTACCTCCTCCTCCGGCTGGCCAGGTTCGGCGTACTCATTCCCGTGTGCCAGTGAGTTCAATACTATCTAACTCTGGTCATTACAACCTATTTTACTGCTACAAGGCCCAAGTCATCAAAGATGTCCACCGAGAGCCACAGGGAGGTTCTTCCACCCCTGCTCCCCCCTTGCCCTCTCATCCATCGACTGGCCAGGGTCAGCGCACTCATTCCCGTGTGCAGGTGAGTTTGCTATATTTATCTTATGTGTTTTACCTCTAACGATTTCTACTGCCCTCAAGCCTGTCGCAAACGACGACAGCGATGAAGAATTCGAGCTTCCTGACGTGATCTCCGACGATGACGACAGTCCCCAGGTTGAGCCAACTCCTGAAGGAGGACTTCTCACCCCCCAATCCAATACTCTTGGCACAGCGACCTTAGGCTCTGACACCGGGCCTCCGGTCAGTGATATGGACTTCTTTTTTGATGAATTTTGTAATGAGGAGGGCGTGATGATGAGACGATGCAATGCATGTTTGTAAGCCATCTCATTCTTCACCTTACCCTTATTTCTGACAAGGCAATAGGAAGGAGGGCCTTAGTGAAGACGACGCACATTGCTACGGCCCAAAGACAGGTAATAGTAACCTTCGAAAACACCTGCTCATGAAGCATAGTGCTGCGTATATGAATGCTGCCAAGAAGAACAACTGGAATTTAAGCAAGTCGTTGGATGCACAAGATAAACCCGCCATGCAGGGCGACTCGCCTGAGCACCGGCTTCCGGAATACAATTATGACGTGTTTGTCCAATACCTCGTTCATTTCATCGTCGCAGATGACCAGGTGAGCGCTGCCCTACCTGACTTTCATCTTAGCTTATCCTTTCCAACCCAGTCACTTCATGTTGTTGACTGCCCCGAATTTCATAATATCTGCTGGCTTCTCTGACCCAACCTTGAACACCTCCCCCATCGCGACACCATACGTGAACGAGTTACTGTTGAATGGGGAATGGCCTTCACGGCATTGCGTGGTGAGCTCGCTGTAGGTCAAGTCGCTCCCGGGCGCAACTAAGTTGTACTAATTCATAACTGAGACAGGAATCGTGTGGTCGGATAAGTTTCACCGCAGATATCTGGTCAAGTACAACCCTATTGCCGTATCTTGCCGTAACGTCGCACTGGATATCTTGGGACACTAGCAATAATCTTTCTCTGAAAGCTGCTCTAATCGGTTTTCACCGCCTCACGAAGGCGCATACTGGCAAGAACATTGCCGAAGCCATCTTGTCTCTCGTTGATCGTGCCAATGTCACATCCAAGGTATGTAACCGCTCATTGAAACCAAGAGCCTCACTGAAAACCATAGATTGGCCATTTCACTCTGGACAACGCTTCAAATAATGCGACTGCTATGAAAGAGCTGCAGATATCACTTGTCAAGCGCGACATCATGTTCGATCATCTCAATAATCGTGTCATGTGCTACCTGCACATCATCAATATCTGCAGTGCCCACATCGTTGCCGCAAGTACTCAAGTCAGCAAGAAGTACCTGGATAGCAATAGCTTGGATGGTGACGATGACGACGACTTTAACCCTCCCTCCTCTTGTTATCGAACAGGGCCTCAACTCGATGAGATGTTCATTGCATCGCAGCCATCAGAGCATCAGGCGTGGCTTAGGAGTCTGAACCGTGATCCTGTCAAACTCGTTGCGGATATTGTCCGCCATATACGTGCATCGGATTCCAGAAAGCAAGTCTTCGCCGATATCGTCCAGCTCTGTACCAAGGATGATCACCAGTTACGTGGTGCTCCGCCACTACAGCTCATTCAACATGTCAGGACTCGATGGGATTCGGTTTACCTCATGCTCCAACGTTTCCGTGTTCTTCAAAAGGTGAGCTTTGATGTCCTTTGAACCCGTCAGTACTAATTCTAGATATTAAGGCTGTAGACATGTACTTTGCCAATGAACCATCTATTGAATCTATGAGACTAACTGCTACTGACTGGGAGCTCCTAGAGAGCATAGAGGGCGTCCTAGAGGTATCTCTATCGAATACCCCTTTGTGCGTCACGTTAACTCGATTACAATTATAAGGCTGCACACGTCGTTCTGCAAACCATGTCGTCTGAATCAACACCAGTCTTGTGCGGTGCCATCGCCAGTTTCGAACTTCTCATGACAAAGTGGGAACGACTGGGTGAGGAACATCCGGAACTACAATATTGGACACAAATCGGTTTGCGCTGGGCACAAAAGTATTACAAGCGGATGGACGATACCGATGCCTATGTCATCGCCATGGGTAGGTCTCCGTTTTCCGATTACTCAGTTACTGAATCACATCACCGTCTATAGTTCTCAATCCCGCCATACGCTTCTCGTGGATCCAGCGCGAGTGGGATTCGATTTACATCCAGAGGTCCAAGAAGATCATGCTCAACCTCGTAAGTGCTTGACCTGCGTCCTATTCTCGTGTTAACAATTTGCCCTAGATGCTCAAGTACCATGAAGCAAACCCGTCTCTCGTGCAACCGGCTCAAACTCAAGCTCACCCCATGCTTCCATCGTACGCAAAGACGTCGACGCGCTTCCAACTCAAGGACCACCCCATTTACCCTGGACTCAATAGTCCAGATCCAGCGGGGGGAGTCGAGGATGAGTTTGCGAAGTACACTGTGGGCCCATTGATGTCAGAGAATACCACCATCCTGGTCTATTGGCAGGTAAGTCCCATATTGTACTCGATCAGGTCAACATTATCACGACTCGCGCTACCAATAGGCCCACAAGGCAGAATTCCCTACGCTCTTTGCTATTGCTATGGACTTCCTTCCCATTCAAGTGTCTTCTGTCCCTTGCAAACACATCTTCTCGTTGGCTGGGGAGACCGACACCCAGAAACGAAATCGAATTAGCCCGGCCTTGATGGAGGCTTTACAAATGCTGAAGTTCTTGCTGAAGAAGAAGCGCCTAGACTTCACAGCCGGTTGGAAGACCGCAGAAGCTGCAATGCTGGGAGAGATTAGGGTGGAGGCGGATTCTCAGCCGCAGATTAACCTCAATTCTTTGCTGGGTGGGGACATCGAAAAGGCGAGGGATGAGCTGCTCAGCGATGACATGAAGAACTATGACTTGTAAACTCGTATTCGACTGTTTCTTATCTCGGACAATCTCACATGTACAATTTTTTGGTGCGCCGTCTTCTCGTACTATGTCCCTCCTTACCCAATGGCACAAGCACTGCTGCTGAAACATCCGCCGCCCCAGAGTAGCCTCAGGGTCGCCTCGCATAACAAAATCTCATGGACATGCATGTTTGCAGGGGGATGCGCACTTTTGCAAGAGAGAATACCACAAGGCTAAATATGAAGTCGCTATCTAGATCAACGGTCCCACTGCCTTGTACCCCTTGAACATGGCTGCAGAATGGCTGAAGCTCGAAATGTGAGTCTCGCCCACATCGCACGTGCACCGCCCAATGACGCGCGAGATACCTCGCAGATATGACATCGCAGAGGAATGCGCTAACCATGCGCTCTGGTTTGATTGTTAAGGCGCGCTTTCGTCGTGGCCAAGCGCGCAAGGGGAACCTTCAGCTCACCACGGCTGGTGTCGGTGCGTTGACCTGTGCCGCCCCTCGTGTCTGGGTGTCAAGCAGAGTCACTGACACTGACGATTGGCACACTCACGCAGACTTCACGACCGTCCTTGAGTTAAAACCAGGCTCGACCGAAACAGAGAAGGCGCTCAACGAGGTACTCGTTCTCATGAGGGAATGCAATGAGGAAGCTGAGCTCAACGAGCAAGACTTTCGTCCGTTGCCCACTGACTCGAAGTTTGAGCTCAAGTCGGTGTCGGATTTGAGTGATTGGAACCATGAGGGGAACAGTTTTCCCTGCCGTGACTACAATCACGACGGCTGTATGCAAGGTGTCGAGTGCAAGTCTTCGCACAGGCCTGACTACAAGAGTGTGCGAGATCGCCTGTGTGTCCTTTCTTCTGACCTTTTGGCTGCGCAGAGGAACACTGACTTTGGACGCTGGTCAGCAGGCACAACATTTGTGTGGACTTTTTACTCAGGAACCGCAGACTTGGCAGTTGCGTGTATTCCCACAACAAGACCTCTGTTCTCGCATTTTGGTTTGGGTTAAGAGGCCACCTCTCTGTGCATTAGCATTGACATCCAGGCTGCGAACAGTGTCGACGAGCACCATCTCGCTCCTCATTTGTTATCACTTGAGCACGTCACTGAGGTTACTATGGCCATGGGCACATTGAAGAATAGATCAGTGTGGAAAGCAGGTTGCACCACCAAATCCCAAGAAGTATTACAAATGTCTCCTTGAGCTATGTCTCGAAGCAGACCTCGTGGCGATGCACGACCCGAATGTCAACGATGACGATCAGGTGTTGCTTGGCACCTTGACCCGAAGCAATTTGGCGATTTCCTTGTGCACGACTTGTGGCTCAATCTTGATACGAGCGGGCGCATCCTTCTGCAAGTAAGTATGGAAGGCGAGAAGGACAACATTCAGTTCTACTTTGGCCGTGCTTTCTGTTCTCTGAAGCGTAGCGAGGGTGATATGGTCCAGATATTTATTGACAAGGTAAGGTTTGGTGATGTGCATGTGGCGCGCGCGTTTAACCTTTTCCAACGCGTCATCAGATGTCCCCGTTCATCCACCAGTCGCTTTCCCGTAATGTCCTGAAGTCTCTTGTCAAGGGCGACTCAAGGCTGGACTACAACAAGGCACTCAGGAATGTCACAGCCCTGTACCGCTCAGCGCTCGGCAGCACATCCTCAGAGGTTCAGATCCTGCTCCCCACAGACGAGAAACCATGCTTCAAGCCTGGAGAGCTCACTGATCTCAAGTTGGAACAGGCCATTGTTGCGCTGTTTGACTACTTTGATGTGAATCTTCAGACGCTGAATATGTACCTTAGCGACTCGACGAAAGAGATGGTCATGACACACATGTGGAAGGACATCTTGGTGACCATCGAGGGTTTGCTGGTTCCGCCACTGTCGGAGACGTCGAGCGACATGAAGCTGCTGATGGACAAAGAGGTGGATATTGTTTTCAAGTGGCTCAAGGCACGTTCCTTTCGTCCATCCAAAAGATCAGTTCGATGACCTTTTTGATAGTTCTTACAAGATTACTTCTACGCTGGTGGAGAAGGACCCATCCCACTCGAGAATCTCCAGAATCAAAAGTACCGCGATGTTGTCTCTATTCGGCTGTACTATGACTGGAACACGTACGTCCTTTATGCCCTCTTCTTCGTACTTGGTGTTTATGTCTGCCTAGGGACATGCTTATGGAGGAATGTGTTCGCATGATGCAGCAGACCCTCCATGTGTCGCCATCGATCAAGAAGCGCGCAAAGAGCGTGTATTCACAATGGAACCTTGGGACCAACTACTTGGGCAACATGGAACATGAATGTGCCCATCGCCACTGGCATGCACTGCAGAAAACCTTGCAGTCTCTTCCATTACACCCTAAGGAGAACGACCCTTCTCTGCGCAACGGTTTGGCACAAGACCGCATTCTTCCTGTTGGTCACGCCTCTACATGATGAAGAACCTGAGGCCCTTCTAACAGACTTTGCTGCCGTCAAGACGAGGTATTTGTCCTATTCCCTGTGCGCCGTGCATGCACTCATTCATCATCCTCACCCCTTTCAGCCGATTGCTAGCACATATGTCGAGGCACGTTACTTGGGGAAGATGGAACAGCAATGCCACAATGACATGCAGGGGCCCTCAACGTTGCTCACTTTTTATGCCCATACGCAGATTTCACCTCAACTACCATGTTGGTCCTATTCGACCAAGGACTGCATCAACACATCCCGCAGCTGAATGCAGAACAACTGCCAACCACACAAGTCCCCGCGTCCTCTCAGTCAGACGACGGCGTCCATGCTCCCACTTGGGACCAGATCGTCTAGGGGAACACTCAACCAGGCCAGGGTGTGTGCATACCCAACTCCCCTTCGCTTACTTGCTACGCTGACTCAGAGACGTGCCTCAGCCCCTCCGTTTCAGTTTTCTGCGTCCCAGCAATGCACTGTGTGATCATGCCAATACTCCGTTTCGGAATTATGTGCTCCTGCGGGTCATATGCGAGCCGCGATGACCTGACAGTGTTCATGGGACAATACCGCTCCGATGGGGACTACATGACCTTCACTGTCGTTGAGATCAACGACAATGGATAGGACTCAGACCACCCAGGTGGCGAGGCGAATGTCGACATGCAGTACGCCCAGGGAATAGCACCTACCCCTCACATTTTCACAGCATTGGCGATTTGCCGGCAGAATTCATCCCTGACAGCTACCGGTCAGTGAACAAGAATGTGCCGTTCCTCGACTGGCTCTACTACATGCTCGACCTGACAGGCATCCTACTGATGATCAGTACATCATACGGCAGCAATGAGCAGACCTTCCCAGTTGACTATGTGAAGAGCATGTGCAACCAGCTCGGCGCGCGGAGGGTCAGTGTGATCTTTTCGAGTGGCAACAATGGCGTAGGCTGAAGGGACTGCACGAAAGAGGACGGCTCCAATGTTGTCCAGTTCCAACCCTCCTTCCCCTCAACCTGTATATGTATTTTTCTCCCCTCCGCTTGGAAGCAGAACACGGGCTCAGGGACAAGTCACCAATCACACCGTCACACTCTTTGCAGGTCCTTGGGTCACCAGCGTCGGCGGAACGACAGGCTACACCCCCCAGCTTGTGGCGCACGCGCTTCTCTGCCGCGGCCTCCCCAAGCTTGTGTGTAGGTGTTAGACTTTGCGACCATCCTCCACAATGGCATCGTCATCGCGGGTAGCACGAGCCGTTTGGCGTCGATATGTCTTCCCTCCTCCCACTATTGCATATCATTGGGCACTCGGCTGACCGCTAATGTGTACAGGTCATGGCGGCGGGCATAATCTCGCTGCTGAATGACTATCTGCTTTCAAAGGCCAAGCTACCGCTGGCTTCCTCAACCCCTGGCTATCCAGCGAATCAACGGCATCAGGATAGAGCAAAACTGATGGGTTCTCTGCTATAACTAGGTGGGATATGGGATCCCTCATGTTCCTCCAGGTTTGTGTCTCTTTCTCGCTCAATTAGCGACCAGTGCTATTGTATCCACATCATTCGGGCGTACATGCTCCTTCCGGCACCCGACTTCACGATCAAAGGGAAATAAAATGTTGTATGCTTTCACACAGACGGTACATTTCAGAGATGAGAAACATATAGACAAATAGTGTACCGAAGCTTGTAAGAAGCTTGATGAATGATGGCCCTGAAGTGCCTTTACTCGCTTTCATACCATACGATGTTGCGCGTTCTCTCAGGACCCGAAACAGCTCGGAAATCGGAGTTTTAACTGGAAAAGACCTTCGTTCGGTTGTGCAACGTTTCAACTTCTACTCTTCATACTACATCCGGTTCCCCATCCTCCATGGCGGACAATCACCTTGAGACACATTCAGGTGAGCAGAAGCCCACCATAGTTCGCATATGTGGAAGGTATAGAGTGGGGAAGTTACTGGGCTGTGGCACTTTCGGTGAGTCTTTTTAATTGAGGCGCTTTAATTTTACTCACCCCCCTCCCCTCCCCACCTAGGAAATGTCTACCTGGGACGGGATATTAAAATGGGGCAGGATGTCGCTCTAAAACTTGAACCTATCCAATCACGACATGCTTGGCTCAGTCACGAACATAGTGTCTACAAAGTCCTTTCTAAGGCGGCAGGCATCCCTTCTATGTATTGGTATGGGAGAGAGGCCCCCTACAACATGTTGATTCTCGATCACCTCGGCCTTACATTAGAAGAGTCAATATCTAAGTGCCACAACGTCAGCCTAGTATTTTCGTATGCCAATCAAATGGTATTTTTTCCCCCCTTCTCTGTGTTCTATAATCCCGGACCTTTAGCTTATATCTACTCTTTCTACAGCTTTCTTGTCTTGAATCACTACACAGTCGAAACTACATCCATCAAGATGTTAAACCCGCGAACTTCATGACTGGCATTGGCGAGCTGAGCAACCAGGTTTTTCTGATCGACTTTGGCTTGGCCCAACTTTTTCGTGATCCCTCTACTCGTCGACACGTTCCACCGATATCTGGGCTCAAGACCATTGGCACCATCGCCTTTACCTCAATCAACAGCCATTCAGGACGGGCGCAATCACGCCACGACAATCTTGAATCACTCGTGTACAGCGTAATCTATTTATGTCGTGGTTACTTACCTTGGCAAGATGTCGTCAAGGGCCCCGTTAAGCAATATGAGGTAGCGGTTCTCGAGAAGAAGACCACCTTGGCCAAAAAGCTTTGCCACGGCCTACCTCCACCCTTCGTTGCCTTCACACAGCATATCCAATCGCTCGGCTTTGATGAGAAGCCACAGTACGACTACCTCCACACACTCCTCGCGCAATGCTCGACCAATGCTTCCAATGACGTCGTGTTGGACCACATTACCACATTGCCTTCGCTCTGCAAATTTGGCGTCCCCACCTTGCCCTGTGGGCAACGGATGTGAGTCCAGCATTTCACTTACTTGGCTGGAGCTAACAACGCGCAGTTTACGTTCATCTGTGTGCTCAGCAAATTAATGGATCACAAGGTCATCACCGAGGCGTTAGCGGTGTATTCTGGTGGCCTTCGGCATTGGACATACCTTTCCTGTTGTATTTTCCCTCTGTACTTCAAGATCTCAGTGTGTGCGTAGTAGTGTCCTTAGTTTTTTACAACATGGTTACATTTCCGTCAGCTTAGCTGGCTTGAGTGCTGGCTTTGTGTAGTAGCCGACAGCTTGGAGTGTAGTAGCCACAAAAATTAGCCGTGGCTCGGCTAAACACGGCAAGCCCATATGATGGGCTTTCGGGGCTCAGCTCGGGCTAGCTCTGGCTCTTGGAGCCCCGCAACACTAGACACGCGTGCCGACCGCTCTCGTTCCAATTACAAAGGGACCAAAGGAAGAGCAGCGGCGACCACTGCAAAAGAGAAACCGGACATTGAAGTCCAGAAGAAAGAAGGCCGTTGCTACACATGCAACAAACAAGGACACCTCTCCCACAACTGTCCAGACAAGCAGAAGGACAAGAAACCACCTCAGAAAGCTCGCAAGGCCAAGGCCGAAGAAAGTGAATCAGAGGAAGAATCGGAAGAAGAGTCCGAGACTGGATCCACCCCTACCGATGTGCGATCTTCCCTCATTAAAAGCCTCTCAACCAAAGAGAAATACACAATGATCAAAGAGGCTTGGGCAGAAGAGCACAGGGAGGATTTTTAAAACGCACAAACCCGGCAGCCATGGCGCATGCGTTACAGTTTAAAGATGTGTTTGTTTGTAAATATCGAAGTCTCCAAATCCCAACTCTGATACAAACTTCACACACAATGGCCGAAAGAAAAGTTCTCGTGGATTTAGGAGCCACAGACAACTTTATCGACTTCAAGCTCCTGAAAAGAATGAAGATTGGCAAACTAAAGCTGCCACAACCCCTCATTGTGTGGAACATTGATGGGACCCAGAATAAGTTAGGGATCATCAAGTACTACGTTGACCTGCAAGTCCGGACTGGGGAGAAGAAACAGAACATGAGATTCCTTGTCACAAATCTAGGAGATGACGAGATGGTGTTAGGGTACCCGTGGCTCGCTGCCTTCCAGCCATTGATTGATTGGAGAAGCGCGACCCTTGATGAAAGCATGCAACCACTTGTCATCAAGACCCTTTCATATACAACGGACGCAGAAGTGATCCACATACGAGATGCGTGGATCAAGAAGGCGGCATCATTATGCACCCCTGGGGAAGAACTCTTTGTCCACCGAATGGACGAAGAAATCCTCAAAAGAAGCTCGATGTCAACCAAAATGGCAGTAAAAGCGCTGCCGAAAGAAGAGAAAACCTGGGATCAGGTAGTCCCGAAACACTACCACAAATGGAAGAAGGTCTTTTCCGAAGAAGAGGCGAAGCGGTATCCGGAACACCAACCATGGGATATTGCTATTGATTTTATGGAGGATGCCCCAAAAACTCTAGACTGCAAAATATACCCATTATCTAAAGGCGAGCAAGAAAAGCTCGATGAATATATCAAAGATAACTTGGACAAGGGCTATATTCGTCCATCAAAATCACAGTACTTGTCACCATTCTTCTTTGTCGGAAAGAAAGATGGGAAACTTCGTCCAGTAGTGGACTACTGGAAACTGAACTCCTTCACAATCCCCGATCGATATCTGTTGCCTCTAATACAGGAACTAGTGGATAAGGTAAAGGATGCCAGGTTGTTCACCAAAATGGACGTGCGAGCAGGATACAACAATATTCGCTTCCAAGAAGGCGATGAGCCGAAAGCTGCCTTCAAAACAAACCTAGGACTATTTGAACCAACAGTAATGCCGTTCGGGCTGAAAAATGCCCCCACAGTGTTCCAACGAATGATGAATACACAGTTTAATGACCTTACAGCAACCGGTCAAGTAATCATCTATATGGACGACATCCTTATTGCAACAAAGAAGGATGAAGAAGAACACCACAAGTTGGTTAGCAAAGTCCTCGAGCGCCTTCAAAAGCTAGACCTATACCTGAAGCCTAGCAAGTGCCTTTTTGAGGCAGAACACATTGAATTCCTAGGAGTAATCCTAGAGAAAGGAACCGTCACCATGGATCCAGTAAAAGTCGCTGGAGTTGCGGAATGGAAAACACCAAAAACCACAAAAGATATTCGGGCTTTCCTTGGATTCTGCAACTTCTATAGGCAATTTATCTGTGGATTTTCCTTTATTGCGAAGGCACTGAACGACCAACTAAAGAAAGGCGTTCAATGGAACTGGGGGCCAAAGGAAGAAAGCACTTTTGAAATGCTAAAGAAGCAAATATGTGAAGAACCGGTTTTGATACAACTGGACCAGAAGAAACCATTCGAAGTTGAAGTTGACGCGTCAAATTATGCAATGGGAGCCGTCCTAATGCAACGAGACGAACAAGGAGTGCTCCACCCGGTAGCATTCTTTTCAAAAACCATGAACGATGCCCAAAGAAACTACGACGTATATAACAAGGAGCTCTTGGCCCTTATGGAAATGTTCTGGCATTGGAGACATTTCCTGCACCAACCAGCCTTTAAAGTGAAGGTGCATACAGATCACGCCAATCTATTGTACTGGAAGAATCCAGGTGACCACAATAGAAGAGTGGCAAGATGGCATGCGGAACTCATGGAATATGACTTCGAATTGGTTCATATAGCCGGGAAGAAGAATGGTCGGGTGGACACAATGTCACGACGCCCAGACTACGAACAAGGCGAGGAAGATAACAAGGCATTGGTGGTCCTACCCCCTAGCTTGTTCAGCTTTGCACGAATGATGGGGTCTGAATATTATAACCCCAGCAACCAGAAAGAAAGGGAGCACTATAGCGCGACAGTAAACCATCACAAGTACCAGTCCCTTCAAGACCAGGTGGAAAAGGACCAGCAGATGAACAAAAGGAGCCAGGAAGTGCTCAAGAAATGGTCAAACACCTACATTGTTAAGGCCTAGCAGGGCCTTACAGTGCGACATGCACCGAGGGTACAAGGGGATAAGGAAAGGGTACAAGGACGAGGTGCTTGGTAAACAGTAACCAAGGCCGAGGGAGTTCTAAGAGACGAAGGTCCACGAGGGACGACCAAGGAGCAAGGGTTCGAGGGGTAAGTCGATGGACTTAGTGACGAGGTACAAGGGGCTTCGGTCAGACGGCCGAAGTACGAGGGACTAAGTCGAGCGACTTAGGGTCTGTGTGTGCGCGTTGTTATAGCACAAGCGCAAAGCTTCGAGGTGGCTCCCAACTAAGGGAAGACCGACAGTGGTGATGAGACGACGAGAAGGGAGCACACAGTTGGAGGAGTAAGTAGGTCTGGTATTCGCTAGTATGATAAACGAAGACAAGACTAGGGAATAAGCACACAAGTGGTCGAGCTTATATAGGTAGCTACTCCGTGTCCGTCCCATGAGGGGGGTACTATAAGAGAGAACAAAAGGTAACGCAAATGGGGAAGAAGGTAGAACAGGGAACAATAGGAAGCGCAAAAGGGGAAAGGGGAAGAAGGGGAATCGGAGTAATAGAGCGTACATAGTAATGAGTCAACAGGTTAGTACTCCGAGGTAGTCCAAGGGTAAGGAAAGCGATAAGGTAAAAGGAAAAAGTAAGTCCGTGGTGAGCCGGATCACGACATACATCCTCACCAAATTAGTCGGAATTTGGTGGAAGATCGAAAACAATACAGACCAGATCGTCGTTGCCGGAGACAACGATCTGAAGAGGGGGGTAATTCGCTTTTACCACGATACCCCATCAGCTGGACACCCAGGAATCACGAACACATACGCCCTGGCAAAACGGGACTTCTGGTGGCCAAAGATGAAAGAAGATGTGGAGCAATATGTAAAGGGATGTGCAGCATGTCAAGCAAACAAAATTAACACACAGCCACTAAAACCAGCAATGATCCCTATCACTCCTGAAAATTCTTTGCCATTCAAGACAGTAGCCATGGACTTCATCACGAAGTTGCCACTTTCAGGCAAATACGATACAATCCTCACAGTTATGGATCACGATTGCGGTAAAGCGGCAGTATTTATACCCTGCCAAGAGACAATTACTGCGGAAGGGGTAGCAGAACTCTACCTGAAACATGTGTATACAAGATTCAGTGCCCCAAAGAAGATTATCTCTGACCGAGATACCCGATTTACGTCACACTTCGCCAAAGGCCTGTGCGAAGCGTTGAAGATACACCAGAACATCAGCATGGCATACCACCCAAGAACTAATGGCCAGTCAGAAAGGACAAACCAATGGCTCAAACAGTATCTTCGATTCTGGTGCAATGAAAGGCAAGACGATTGGCACAAGTACCTGCCAATGGCCAAATTCGCGCATAACCAATGGCCAAATTCCACCACCTGAAAGACTCCCTATGAAATGCTCATAGGATATACACCAAGACTAGAATTCACAACCAAAAGCAAGGTCCCCTTGGTGGAAGAAAGGCTTACAGCCATAGAGAAAGCGCGAACGGATGGCCACGAAAATATCATCAAAGCGCAGAAGATGATGGCCATCGCGCACCAAGTGAACAAGAAGTTCCAACCATACAAAGAGGGAGATCAAGTGTGGATCGAGGGAACCAACTTGAAGACCCTGTACCCAGCGGCTAAACTCGGGCCGAAGTGGCACAGACCCTTCAAAGTGATGAAACAGTTATCAGAGGTGGTGTACCGCGTGGAACTGCCAAGACAGTGGAAGATTCATAATGTGTTTCACGCGAACCTTCTAACACCCTATAAGGAAACGGAGTTCCACAGGCCGAACTATACCCAACCGCCTCCTGATATTATCAATGAAGAACCTGAGTACGAAGTTGAGAAGATTCTGGATGCGCAGCAACATGGAAAAGGGCGCAAGCTCCACTACCTAATCAAGTGGAAAGGCTATCCCACGAGTGACAGTTCGTGGGAGAAAGCAGAAGATGTCCACGCGGACAAACTGATAGCGGAGTTTGAAGCTAGGAAGGGGACAAACAAGTCAAAAGCCCATAAAATGTATATAAGATGGGCTAAAACAACAGAGGAACCCCATCCCCTTCCACATCCTGCTTCCTCTCTTTATACAATGTCCATTACATCTGCTCCCACCAGCCTTGTGCCAACGCTCCAGTTGCCTGCCTCATTGCCTCCCGCATCGGTCATGGACACCCGCTCTGAGGGCGCCATCCCTCCTACTCCTCAGCTGGCTATCAGGAGTGTTCCAATCATGGAGCACAGTGATGATGGAGACACTGAGCTCCCTAAACTTCCAGTCAAGGAAGGGGAGTATACTCCACCCCTTGGCTACATCCATAACAACCCCCTCCCATCTGTTTTACCCTGTCTATGTCGCCAACCCCCACTTTGGGTTGGACCGCACTGAGCCAAGAATAGTCTTGGCTACTTTCATCACGTACTCACCAGACGAAACGATGGTGACGGGGACCCTTGGAGAGGGACAGGAGAAGTGCACCATAGAGGTGCAGGTAGGGAGGAGGGCGAAGAACTACGGGCTCATGACAGAGGCCCTTTGGAGGCAGTTGGCGCAGAACCATGAGACGGAATTTGTGGTGAACCGCGCCCTCCAAGAAATCAATGATCCCCACCTAACCAGGGAGATCAACCGTTTTAGGGCAAAACGGGAGCTGAAAAACACCTTAGATGGCCTGTTGTGCGATGCCCAGCACAAGGTCAGCAAGATCATGAGGGAGCTCGTCTTGGTGGAGCGCGAGTACGAAGCCTGCAAGACCAGGTTGGAGATGGCTGACGCATGTCGCGTTATCTATGCCTCGTTCAACCGTGAGTATCGCCTCCCGACCCACTACCGCTACTCCCCCGAACCACTCCCTGTCGACCCACGCACCTCCCGCCAGGCTGAGATGCCCATCCTCCACGACGAAGAGGGCAAGATATTGCCCAAGTGTTACCATTGCAAGAAGCGTGGGCACAAAGTCCAGGAGTGCCCCAAGAAGCGCAAGCAGCAGAAGAAGAGGGAGGAGAGAGGGGCCCTACGCATCCACATCACCACCTCCACCATCCAGCAAGAGACGGACGAAAGGGAGCAAACCCCGGAGCCTCGCGTGGAGGTTGGACCGAGCAGCCAAAAGAAGATGACGCTCTTGGAGCGTATCAGGTTGCTGGATAGGGAAGAGTGGACCCCAGAGTCGTGCGGAAAGTGCGGGAAGGTCAGGACGCACCACGGTGAGCTCAAGTGTCCCCTCTACGAGCAGTGCCCCTTTTGTCGCCACATGGGCAGCTGGGGGTTTGTCAAGCATCACAGGTGCACCAAGATGGGTGATGAAGAAGAGAAGGAGAATTGGGACAACAATGAGGTTGACTATGACCTCTACTGGAATGACGACCCAATGGGCTTGTAAGGCAAAGTCCGGAGTAACTTTGCGCCTAAACGGGGGGCTGTGTTACAATACAACTCAATTTCTTCTTTCTTTATCTCTATTTGTCTCACGTGACCGATCTCACAAGAGTCATATTGACTCTTTACTTATTTCTCATACGAGCCATAGTGACTTTAGCCTGTTGTCAAGGGGCTTACATCTTTCGTTTCAGACTCGTTTCATACATACTGCGGACTGCACCGCAGTTACTTATTGTCTGGATGACTCGATCCTAGTATGCCATTGTGACTTAGTACTAGGATCCCCATTTACTATAAAGTCAGGCTTGCTAGGTAGCTTGTAGCCTTAGACTTGACTTTTTGTACTCTATGGTACTCAAGCAATCGAAGACTGTGAATACTCCATATCTCACCGAACTCTCCTCTCACTGAAGAATCCTAAGTTCCACTATTGGCTTAGGCTGACTCTTCAACTCATACATCTTCACTGAAGTTCCTCTTCGGAACTTCCCTTGATGTTACGGATCGGACTTACCAAACGCTTACTACCAGGTTCTGACTACGGTAGTAGGCATGTGATTGTGTACATTAGTCAGGGACACTCATCTTTCACGTGTTATCAGTCAGCCATAGTATCACATGTTACTCATAGCTTACTGATTACTAGGATAGCGATACTAGGGTTCGAGCTAGATACGCTATAGGTTAACATCGTTCGGGAGGCGCTTTAAAGCCCTCCGTCATCGTGTATAAATAGTAGTCGTAGAAGACCAAGGATCGCCATCTTGGTCTTCTTGAATCATCAGCTTTCTCTTCACTCGCCTCCTTCCCGACTCTAGGGAATCATTGAGAAGAAGCGCACTGCATAAGGTCTACCAAGAGTACCTTCCCAGTTGCAGGGACGTCGATGTGTTAGGACTTAGGATCCCACGTTCGACTTTGACAAGTCGTAAAGCTGAGTACTCGTACCACATCTCTGCCTAAAGCAAGGCCCACGCTTACCGAAGCGTAACACTTGACAACCAGAACCAGACCCCTTAGTGCAGCGTCTCTGTAGATCAACTTAACCCACGTCGGGTGAACATCCCTACCATGATGTAACAGGGAGGGGGGCACGCACAAGGTGGGGGTGCCACGGTAATGGGGGGAGGGGAATGCCAAAGGGCACCTAAGGGGTCTCCCACGCATCCGATGATACATGGGACGATTGTTTACATGTTATTTACTTCTATTTTTACTGTAATTACTTTGTGTAAATAAAATACAAAAGAGAAAAAAGAAAAAGAAAAGAAAGCTGAGTTTGAAATCGAGTGGCTGAAAAACGGGCACAGCGGTCCGGACCGTGGAATCTTTGCGGGAAGTCAAAGACTCACGTCAACCCGCACCCCCGGGCTGAGGCCTGCCCACTGTGCTGACAAGCTTGGCCAATACACCATACCGTAGCAGGGCACGCACAAACTCGCAGTGTGCAGACGGGGCCGGTGCGCTAAGGGGGCGCGCCCGTAGGAAGGAGGACGTGCAAAAGGGGCGCAAGGGACGAGGGAAGGGGTACAAACGGCGAGGGGTCACGCTAACGGGTAGTGCGGAAACTGGAGAGGGTGCACTAGCAGAGCGAGAGGTGCGCTTACGCAGGGGCACAAACGGGGGGCACAAAAGCGAGGAGTGCACGCAAACGGGGGTGTGTGGCGCAGAAACCAGACAGGCCCGCTGAGCGCTGAGGGCCCGCGCAAACTGGTAACTTAGCTGAGTACGGAAGCGCTGAAGCTCAGTAAACCTTCCTTTTTGAGCATGTGAATCTATGCCTAACTTGGTCCTGTCTAGGAGCACTACTTGCTAGGTTATTTGTACTACTGGGACACCCGCTTGGCAGGTCACCCCTCCCCGAGTCAACTTACAAAACGGTAAAAACACAACACAGGGGCGTCCTTAGTTGGCACAGCTTTTCCGGCGCTCCCACAGCACGCATTCCCAGGGCCCAAACCGTACGATCGATGCGTGATCGATACATCGTCACCTCGATATCACCTCTGACTAGTTCGAGTCACTGGAAAGTCTGGTAGTCGTCGCCGCGCCGCGGGGAGTTCCTATCCCCCAATGTTCACATTCAGTCCGCCACATGAACAGCTATAGGCGCAAATACACCTATAACGTAGCCCCTTTTAAACCGATGCAAGCAAGGGCACATTGTCGCACCCCGCCCGGGCTTAAACGTGTTCAACCACGTTGTACTGTCGTGGTCAAAAGTCTGGATCATCGAGGTCTACTAGATCAAGTGCCAAGAGTGAAGTGGGCACAACACGCAGAGCCTTGCATCACAAGAAATCTTGTCTATCTTCTACAATGACTCGAAGTGCTTCAGGAACGCACCCAAGACGAACTTTGGTGCCTCCTGACGCCGCCCTAAAGCTCCTGTGTGTCAATGACGCTTCTGTCGCCTGTCGCGCTCAGCCCTCAAAAAGGGTTTTCAAGGACCTTCATCACCGCCCGACCCATTGTCTGCCTGGGTGTTCGTTTGCCACCGGATCCAAAGAAAACAGCGCCCACTGGCGCGGGGCAGTGCGTAGGCTGTCATCGTATCACTATTCAACTTGGGCGTACACTGGCCCGTGGTGCAACGTCTCGTACGGCAGGGATCGCCGCACGTTCGGGGAACCTAACATCGCCAAGCATTGTAGCGATAAATAGCCCATTCCACCCCGAGGTGCTGGACTTCACGCATCACTTTCATCAGAAGAAGACACCCGCACTGGCAGTATGCTCACTTTCAGATCCACCGCCTCTCGCCCCTTGGCCGCATTTGTCGCCCTCTCGTCCTTGTCTCTGTATATCCCTGGCACCCGCGCACAAACCCAGCTCCCTGCATGTGCTGCGCCTTGCGTCGCGAGTGCAGCCGCTACTGCGGAGTGCACCCTGTATGTCGTTCTTTCCTAGCCCATTCCATTTACCCTCATCATGGGTCGCTCCCTTTGTGATCGCGTCTTGCAGCGCCGACACTATGTGCATCTGTACCAGCGACCCTTTTTTCATGGCTTTTTCCGCGTGCATAATAGGTAGCTGTAGTTCCGAAGACTACATGTCAGCAATATACTACCTCAATATCGCTTGCGTTGGCGGGCCAGGTAAGCAAGCTCGATCTCCTCGCAATCTGTGCTCTGAGCGCGAACGGTATTCTTCCCTCCCTAGGATTTTCTACAATTGCGGTGCCGCCCTCCACGACGGACTTGGGCACGTCCTCAATCTCGAGCACCATCGCCACAATACCGAGTTCCGTCTTGCCGACGACGACGACCTCGACGGGCACGGCTACCAGCACGGCGAGGGGCACGAGCTCCACAATCACGCCCAGTACTACCTCGGCGTCGACACGAACCGCCAGTCCGCTGCCAACCAATGGCGCTGCAAGTTTGTCAACCCACGCACTCGCTGCTGCTGCGCTGATGGCGGGAGGAATTGGGGCGCTTGTAGCGATTGCGGTGTGATGCAACGATGTTTGGGGCTGCGTCTTTCTTCAGGACATTACGTTTTAGAACGGTATAATTCTTGGTTCAAGTGTGGGACGTTCTGTACACTCGGATGCATCATAAAGTACGACTTCCTTACCCTACCCCTTGTTTCGCTACCTCTTGGGAATATATTCGCCACACTTTGATTTCGATCCCTTAAAGGGCCCCCTTTCGAGTGGTCGCGTAAGTCTGAAGCGCCTCGGATACCCTCTCGAATCGATTAGTTACTAGCTACTAAATCGGTCTCGAAAAACGTCTTGGCAAACACTACCGTACGCTACACGGTCACGTGCACGCCTTGGGCTGTGGTTTGAGAAACGGCCGTGCCGAATCCGGTGTGGCCAATTGTGCAGCAGGGCACCACCCACCCGCGGTGCGCAAACAGGTCCTGTACGCTAAGGGGACGGACCCGGAGGAACGAGGATGTGCAGCCTTTAGCGCCCCGCCGCTTTTCCGCGGCGCCATGTGCGCACTCTCCCGTTTGCGCGGGCCCATTACGGTAGCGGGCCCACCCCGTTTGCTTGTGCTCCGTTTTTGCGCCTCCCTGATTCCGCGCACCCCGTTTGTGCCCCCTTCATTGGCGCACCCCTCGTGCTAACACGCCCCACCCGCTAGCGCGGCCCCTCCCCATTCGCGGCCTCCCCGACCCCACGGATACGAGGACCGGCACAAACGGGGCGGAGCCGTCTTTGGCTGAGTATGAAAGCATTGAAGCTCCACGGGCAACTGCCGGTCGAGGTAAACCTTCCTTTTTGAGCATTTGAAGCTACAACTAACTCTGTCAGTCTATGAGCAGCTTGCTGGTAGGCGTAAGTGGGATGCCCGCTTTGCGGGTCATCCCGAACCCTGAATCAACTTACAAAATAGTGAAAACACTGGGGTCATCATCGAGTGGCACAAGTTTTCCGGCCGGGGCCGCATACAGGACGATCAATGCATGATCGATACATCATCGCCTCGCTATCACCTCCGAGTCGTTTGAGCCACTGGAACGTCGGTAATCCCACCATTGTCACCGCACCGCGGGGAGTGCTTAGTACCCTCCCAATGTCCGCATTCAGCCTACCACAGGAACATCAATAGGCGCAAACACGCCTCTAATGGTACCGCGGCCCCTTCAGTTTCAAAACGATCCAAGCACGGACACAACGAGGTGTTCCAGGCACGCACACACAAGACGAAGATCGGTGCCTGCTCAGGCTGATGCCCCTCTAAAGCTTTTGTCTTGATGTCTTTGTCTCTCGGTTAGCTGTCGTGCCCAACCCTCAAACAAGGGCATTAAAACATCATCTTCACCGCCCGTCTCATCATTTGCCTGGATGTTCGTTTGTCTTAGGATTCGATTATACAGCGCCCATTTGCACGTGGCCGCGCGCAGGCTGTCACCGTATCACCATTCAATTTAGACGTATACAGACTCGTGGTACAGCGCCCGCGCAAATGGGATTGTGCGGACGTGTACTGAACCCCGCTGTGCGTTGTAGCGATAAATAGTCCATTCCTCCCCGAGGTGGTCTTCACGCATCATCATCAGAAGATACCCGCACTGGCAGTATGCTCACTTTCATATTCACCGCCTCTCGCCCTTTGATCGCATTCGTCGCCCTCTCGTACTTGTCTCTGTATATCCCGAGCTCCCGTGCGCAGTCCCAGCTCCCCGCGTGTGCCACGCCCTGTTCCACGAGTGCAATCGCTACTTCAGGGTGCTCCGCGTATGTCGTCTATCTCTAGTCTATTCTATTCGTATTCACCATGAGCCGCTCCTTTTGTAATCGCGTCTGGCAGCGCCGATTCTACATGCATCTGTGGCAGCGACCCTTTTCTCATAGCTTTTACCGAATGCATAGACCAGAGCTGTAGTGACGACGATACCCAGTCAGCAATAATGTTCTACAGCATCGCCTGCGCTGGCGGGCCAGGTAAGCAAGCTCTACCTTCATGGAATCTGTGCTCTAAGCGCGAACGGGTATCTCTTCTCCCCCATTAGGATTTTCTACAATTGCGACGCCGTCCTCCACGACGGGTTCGGACACGTCCTCGAGCACCATCCTCACTTTCCCGAGCTCCGTCTTGCCGACCACGACGACCAGCTCCCTGAGCCCGACGACGACCTCGACGACCACAACCACCAGTTCGACGAGCAGGACCTCGAGCACGCCTAGTACCACCTCGGCGTCAACGCAAACCGTCAGTTCGTTGCCGGCCAATGCCGCTGGGAGTTTGCCAACCCACGCCCACGCCGCTGCTGCTCTGATGGTGGGAGGAATTGGGGCGCTTGTAGCGGTAGCGGTGTGATGGTACGATGTTTAGGACGGTGTCTCTTTCAAACATTTCGTTTTAGAACGGTATAATTCTTGGTTCAAGGTTCTGTATGCTCGGACACATTATAAACTGCAACTTTTCTACCCTTTGTTCTCCTACCCCTTGAATATGTCCAATCCACTCGTGATTGAATGTCCTTGGTTCCGGAAAGGTCCCCTTTCTGGTAGTCATCGCGTAACTCTGAACTCTGAACAGCCTCTCTGGGCGGCCTCGATTACCTTTCAGGTCGATTTGTTACTAGTCACCAGACTCCTCGGTCTTGTTCTGGACCGACCCAAATGCGCAGCAGGGTCAAGTCTAGCTTCATAATATAAAAGGGCAGAGTGAGGGCAGAGGCTATGCAAACGCTCCTATCACATGCGGGCGCGATTACGCCCATCGCTAGTCACTCCGCATCAAGAAGCACTTTAACAGGCCAATCGTAGATTGGTCGGTTGGTTATGCCCGGTTCTGTTTGTCGCATCGAAGTATTTTCGCCTGGTGGTGGCCACACACGGCTCTTGCATGCCTCTTAAACGTCGTGACATTATTACTGTTGGTTCTCACAAGATCCAAGAGAACAGTGTCAGGAATGTGCTAATGCACTCTACCGCGTGGTTATCGTCGCCAACCACGACCAATGCCAGATGGATGCCCGCGCTGTCGATCGACATCATTGGAGCGCTGGGGCCATATCCGCACCCGGACACATCCCCCGACAGCGCCTCGAAGCCGAAGAACCCACCACCGACCGACATTGGGAGCCACGATGACCCGCAAAGAATGACGCCTGCCTCCGAGATCGATCCTCCCGGAAGCAGATCGTAAACTCCGCTGCGGGGCACTGTGCGACGTTGACTCTCGACGCGACTGAGAGAATTCCCGCGGGCATGCTGTCTCCCGGTGGAGAAAGCGCGGCCAAGTGAGGTGCATTATTTTGCCTTTGCAGTCTCCGAAAGGACCGGACCGATGGCACTGCGCAGGCCTGTGCACGACTGGATGAAGTGTGTACTAACTTAGTGTAGCCGGCTGACCCCCACCCGTGCTCCCGGCGCCAGACACGCACCGAATATGGCTTTATAAATACTCGGCCCGAGTTGTTGGTTGGACGCACCATCCTTTCTTCCCCCTATTCAAGCGTCATGGTCCGCCTCTCCACAGTCCTTGGCTTTGCTCTCGCCACTGCATCTGTCCTCATACCCGGGGTGCTGTCCCAGGATGTTCCCGCGTGTGCTCTAACCTGCGCACAGACCGCCTCGGATAGCTCGGATTGTACTCTGTATGTCGAATTTCGTCCTATTTCCTCGAGTATTCTGAAGTTTTACACCCAATCTCGACTTCTTCTCCAGGACGGATACCAACTGTATCTGCAACTCTCAGGCGTTCGCAACCGCGGCCGGTCAATGTATCGCTGTTCAATGCACGGCTGCCGAGGTCCAGGCGGCTCAATCATACTTCTTGTCTCTCTGCAGTGGTGCGTTCGTTCGTCCACCTTTGCACCGGGCAGTGCCTAAACAAGGAATACAGGGACTAGCACCACTTCTTCTGGTCCGTCCTCCGGTGAGCGATATCCGCCGTTCTGCGCATCCGCGTGAAAACGGAGTATTTTGTCTGACTGAATTTCCCGATTCAGAGACTTCGACCTCGTCGGACAGCTCGGCCTCAACCGATACCTCCTCGGACGTCTCATCAACCACGACGAGCACTCCACCCTCGACCACCACTACGCCGTCTACGAGCACTTCTAGGACGATAACGTCCCCGACTAGCTCGCGCAGCCCCGCTTCTGTCGTATCCTCGACGACCTCTACGTCCCCATCCTCGACGCCCTCCAACCACGCTACGCACGACCAGCCTGCAGGCGTGTTGGGCGCAGGGGCCGCCCTGGCCCTGGCGCTGTTCGCGTGGTAAAGTAAGTTCCGGGGCCCGTACGGAGCAAAGGGGGTCATCTTACGCCCACACCACACGCACACATATTGTTGCCTCCCTTTTCGGACACACGATACTCGGACGATACACGCGCGGAAAAAAGAAGTTTGCGCCTTGGTAAGGAACACGTTTCACGTTATTTACGATAACTCGCCTACTTCTTCACTTGACGCTGTTATGTTACGGAACTTTCTCGTTACACACTTCTGTGCATCTGCTGCGGACCCAGATGAAATGGACATCACGCTTCCTTTCCCCTCGTGTTAGCACCACCTTATGCTGGTGTACGGTGCATTGTGCTCATCCGCGTGTGTGACAAGGCCCCTCCGCACTTGAACTCTGTCCACTCCAAGTGGAGCCATCGTGTGCACGCACGCATAATTGAAGGAAGGATGACAGCCTCACCCCTTCCTTAACTTACCAAGACACGTGCGCATCTGAGCCCACGCTGTCTGTCATCAGGGCGGGACAACCATTCCACCCTACCCGAGCCCGTTTTGGCACAGTATACAATATTGCCTTTCTGGAAGGGAGAAGCAGAGAAATCTGGAAAGCCTGTGCGCGCAAGAACGCACACACCTGCCCTTGCCAGGTGTTATGGGATAGGGTAAGCGTATACGGCCGCGGGTCCTCGTGTCCTCGAAGTCGGTGTATGTTTCTCGCCATCCCCCTCACACATATTCCTCTCCGCTCTCTCACCCACCTAGTAAAGAAGAGGGTTCAATTTGAGAGCGGTATGCTGCCAAAGTAAGTTATAAATGATGCACCATGACTAATAACTTGTCATGGGTGGTCATGTAGACACGCTTCTTCCGGCCAAGTACAGTAAAGACCAAGCTCCCTTGAGTCCCGGGGCTCGGCCAAGGACGGCCGGCAGCGAGCTTTCACAGAAAAACGAAAGTCCCGTTGTCCGTGAATTCGAGAACCGCGGCTATCACTGACACCTGTCGAAGTGCTGCCAGCATGCGTGTGTAAAAGTACAGTACAAGTTGCCACCGGTTGCAACCTCTGCCACGGAAACCGAACACTGGCAGCCGTAACACGTAAACACGCGTGTTGCTCATCGCATGCAGCCACGCGCGTACAAAGGGTTCAGCTTCCGCCCCGCTGTAAACCCTTTCAGAGTCGTCCGACAGGACAGGTAGACGGACGCTGCGGATGAAGTTCTACTCGCTGCTGCACCGGTTCGAGTCACGGGTGTGTGGGGTGACTGACATAGTTCACGTATCATGATCAGGGCTCAGATTCAAGATCTGAAGATCTGAATCACCACCCACAGAGCCAGCCCAGCCTGAAATGTATATCCCGATGACCCTGTCCAGATTTAGGTTCTCATCAATCATGGGAAGAGGAAAAGTAGAAAAAGGACTATAATCTTGACTGGAACTCTACATTACCGTGACTGGTTATGACATGGCCCATAAGTGGTGGTACATGCCCACGCGACGCACAAGTCTTGTCGTGCAAACACGACCACCCCGGTAATCGGCATCTATAATCTCAGCAATTTCCCATACCCGGACCATTATTCTTAAGCTGAAAAAACAAAGGTGCGGGAAATGTAGTTCAACAAGGACAGCATTCCAACTCGAGGTTAGTACCCCTTCCCCTGAAACTAGGACACGAGGGCATTGACGACAAATGCTATTCAATTCAGTCCTGAAAATACTGAAATGTGGTTGGTCAGATTTTCAGAATCAAATTAAGTTACAACCGAGTACTCGCATTGTTGTTTCAGCTGGTGCTGTTTCAAGTCAAGTCGAATAGACACGAGGCACAACCCGAACCTATTGTTGCGACTTAATGATGCACGAGGCTCCGAACACTCCATGTGACATTGCAACTTACTAGACCGAACTTCGCCCTCGCTCTACTCTGTCTCAATCTACTCGTGGATAGCTGCGGATCGCGTCCGGTCCATACCCTAGAGGGACCGCAGTTCTGCTCCAACCTCGATTCTGACGTTGAAGCGCACTAAAACAGTTCGGGCTTTCATTCATTGTTCCAGCGTTCAGGACACTGGACCTCTAGCCTGCTTAACCACCGGTGTGATCCCTGTATTCATGCGCTACCACTTGATCTCTGTGCTTTCGGTCCTCGCCGCTGCACCTCTCCGCGACCTCGCGGCGTCTCTCCCTCGACTTTCATATGACCTGTGCGTGAAGCACACGTAGAATGCCATCCCGGCCAACTGGGTGGGCCTCGGTCCCTCTCCCGCCAGCACCACGACCGACTTCTACACTCCGCTCAAGCCGCACCGCAAGAACGTCTTGGTTGGTGCACTCTACGAGGGCACCTAACGTACGTCCTCCTCACCACTCTTCCACACACGTCTGTACTTGACGTGTGCCCGGCGCACACCTGTGCAAGCAACAAGTTTCCAAGCTTGTTGTGCCGCACCCAGACACGCTTGGGCTCGCTAGCTCCTGGGGGCGAGCATTAGTTCCAGTATCCCGGGGCGATGGTGTATCCGGCTCCACGCGGCGCGGTGACTTGACGCGGTCGCCCGCTGTACAGCCCGGGCGGTGCGTACGTTGAGTGGTTCAACTACTTTCCCAATCGTCCAATCAACCCGCAGATGATCAGGCGTGGGTCCTTCCCATCCAATGCTCATGTGGGAAACATCCTACTTCCCTCAAACCACTGAACGAACAACAACCATGTAATTTAGAGTTCTTCTCCTGATGTGCCTTCCCAGCCAGCACCACTAGCACCAGCTACGGCAGCACCTGAGGCACCTCAAGGCTCAGCCTGGCACGCCCCATGCACGTGCACGCACACAACGCCTATTTAACTTTTTTTTTATGAAACCAAAAAAAAAGTCTCGAACTCCGGAGCCCAAAAAGTCCCGCTTTTCGTTTTGTCGTTCGTTTTGCACTGGTTTTTGAAATCTTCCTTTGTATTCCCCAACATGTAGGCTCGTAGCGCTAGTTGCAAGACAGCCGAGTTCCAACCTGATAATGATCCCATCAGTCTACCACGCAGCCTGAGCGTGCGCAGTTGCGGCTACGACCGCGGATTATTCAGTTATGCATCTGTTAAAAAAATATGAGGTGTTCAGAACCGTTCAGAGCCGTTCAAACGTTTTCAAACAGTTCGGCAAACACTGCAGTTTTGCAGGTGTGGGTGCCTCTCTCTCTGTTCACTGCGCGGCCAAGGGTGCACTAGTGCACTAATCGAATTTGTTAAATATTCTGCTCGTGCCTGCATGAGGTACAGTACACTTGATGATCGATCAATATACTTACGAACGACTGGGTCGAAGCTGCCTGCCCGCATCACGCACTTGAATTAACGACTGTCCAACAGGCTACTGTACCGTACTGCAATAAGTGGTGGTAATTTCCTGCAGGGTTCGATCATTGTCACCAAGGTCAACCAAATACAAATACTGTGGCCATAATTACCTATTGCGGTCATTATTGTTGTCGTTGTTTTGTTTCTAGGCGCGCCAGTGACTGCACCGCACGAAGATGACGACGGAACTGATGCTTCTAGTAAGCTCATACAAAGCCATCCATCGCTCGCTCATGATGAGGCGGTTCGGCTGTCGGCAGTCGTAACGCAACCCACTATTATTCTTCGACCATCATTCAATTATAGATCCGGCGCTCTCCGGCGGGTGCTCCATCTCACGATCCATTGTCTCATTGAACGAGCAAACGTCGAACGGCGGGCAACATAGCAGAATTCGTTTGTATGACATAACATGATATCCTCTCCCGCACATTAGGAGGAAGAAAAAAAAAGGAAACTTCTCAAGCGTTGGTTGGTTGTACATAATGCTACTCACCACGTCTCCCACATCGACCCCCCCAAAAACAGGAAACGAGATAAGGACAAAAAAAAGGGGACTAAGAGAAAGTGGGTGATGCTATTAGTGTGAGGTTCCAACGCTACGTAAAAGGGGATAAATATCACGAGTCCAGGTCGCAGCACGCCGAAGTTTTACGCCCGTCCGGTGTAATGATCGTAAGGAGGGGAAGTGGGGGATCGGGGGAATATCACAAATGCATAAGGGGGACGGGGAAAGAGTACGAGATTAGGGACGTGATGTATCGACCGCATGCGAAAGGGAGAGCGGGGAAGAGTGGGTGTCGACGTCGGAGTAGAGGAAAGGAATAGGGAGAAGGATGGGGGTGTAGCGACGAGAACCGTTGAGCATGTTTCAGGTGGATTGGTGCGGCCCGCTTCGTGTGCATCCTTTGCCTGGCCACGCGCGGGTCGGTCGCCCCGCACGGCACGCGTGCAAATGGCGAACCAAAGGGCACGCACGAAGGAGAGCGGGACAAGGCGAAAGAGGCGGGAGGGGTTGTAAGATGAAGATGCGATGATGAATAGGTGTGTGCAAAATGAGGCAGATATATGGAAACATTGCAGGGCGTAAGATGAGCTGGGCGCGAAAATTAAAGTCAGTACATTTAATAGAGCACCGGAGAGAAACGTATAGGCGCACCGACAATGGAGCGATTCGTATCCAATCCATGGGAGAAATAGCAAAGGTAGAGTACAGGAGGAATAATCGGAACTATGGAAGTCGCGGTTGCCAGATATCATAGGATACCTGACTCCTTGAGTGCGTTCTGTAAAATTGTCTCCTTCACTGTGACGAAGACTAGTTTGATATTAGACGTGTCGGTGGCTTGCGTGATACTACAGTAAGTTGGTTAAGCTACAAAAAGTCGGAAAGCGAATGAAAAGGGTATGCGCACTGGGGATATACGTTTAATCGTGCACGATTTGCCTGCATAAATCGCCAAAGGATGTACTTGGCGCCTTTGTTGACATCCGCGCCACCTGTATACTCGGGGAAAAACCTGTCCAGGGGAACCTGTGAGGACGCCAGGTCAGAGACTGAATCGCGGAAGTATCGAAGGTAAGCGCACCTTGGGGAGCTTGTTCTTGAATACATCGATCTTGTTTAGAAAAAGGATGATCGATGTGCGTAAGAACCACCGCGAGTTGATGACTGATTCGAAGAGAACGAGAGACTCCGCCATTCGGTTCTGCGATCCGTCAGTTGATGAGGTGGAGAATTGAAATACATTTACGCACCTGGTTCTTCTCCTCGAGAAGGACCTGATCATACTCCGACAATGCAGTACAGAAGATGATACTCGTGACGCTCTCGAAATTGTGTATCCACTTCTTACGCTCCGACCGCTGTCCGCCAACGTCCACCATATGTATTGATAGTTTGTCCATAAGAAACCGAGTTTCGGTGATCGCTGTCGTCTTCGCACGTGCTCGTAGGACGTCCTCCATTGACGGACGATAGTCGCTAGCCGCTATCCGATTTGCTTCCACAAAAAAGCTGCAGATGCATATAGTAAGCAGGCGTCCACGGCAGGTGTCGAGACAGTTGGGTGGGTAGACAGAACGGAAGCCAAGGGACGGCATTTACGTAGAGGAAATGCTCGTTCTGCTTTCGATGGCGTTTTTCCTTTTTTTATTAACGTGGACAAAGGGGACTCACTAGCTGGCGCTATCCATCAAATAGAACCTGGACGAATAATTCATCAATGCAGGAATGATCTCGTCCGCCCATAAATCTTGAATGGCTTGGGCGATAACGGGGCTGAAGAAGAAATGGGGGTCGTCGGTGGTGAGCTGATACGCAGAAATACGTTCGCAGTTCGTCTGAAAGAGATGGATAAAACAATGATGGAAAAGATGTGAGACGGTGGCGTACTCTGTTGGCAGCGGTGATAGGCTCGAGGTTGAATTTAGCCAAGGCATTGACAACATCGCGGGCGCTCTCGAGGAGGTTCTTCCATATGAGCGGTCGGAAAGCGTCAAGCTCTTCACGAGTGTAACCATTCTGGTGAATAATCTTCATTTGCTTGACTATTGTTGACTTTCCGGACTCGCCGGAACCTAAGCAAAGTGGTTGAGCATATACGCGCATATATTGGGCACAAAACGAATGGGACGGTTGAGAATCAGTCCAAAGAACGACAAGTTGCTCGTCGAATGACGACTCAAAGAAAGCATTGCAGTAGAACGCCACGGGAACAAAATGTCATAACCCATGGTCCCGTGACGCGGAGGGTGAAAGGCGTCGCTGCCATTCCATGATCAATCGGAGGCTCCCCCTCCCTTCACCGATGAAATAACTTTCTTTGTTTTAATGAGGAGTGAGGGAGGTAGGAGTCGGAGGGAGTGGGAGAGGAAGGGAGGGGAGGGAGGGAGATGAGGATACGCACCGAGCAACAAGATCTTGCATTCTCGTTTGTATTTCTTCGAGTCCTCCTCGATCTGACGATCTATCGAATCTGAGCGGGCTCTCTCTTCAGCTTCTCGAGTATTGGAGGCGCAATTCCCCATGGCGGTATGAGGAAAAGGGCAGGGGAGGTGTTGGAAAGGTAGTGGTAAATTGATAGCTTTGAAGTGTGTGAAAATGTGTCGTGGTGGAACGTAAGAGATGAGGGGGGGCAGTAGGGGAGTGGAGGGATGGAGGGATGTGGAGGGGAGTAGGAGAGAGGAAGGAAGATGGCGGAACGGTCGGATGGGATGGGATGGGAAAGGAAGGGGGAAGGGAAAAGGAAAGGAAAGGAAGGACAGGATTGGATTGGATTGCGTGTAATACGCCCCCCGCCCGGCAAGTTTCTTTGCTTGGCTAGTTAGCCATAGCCGGCGCGACACTTGTCAGCTCAGTTCGTCTCATCTCGTCCGAATCTTTCGCCCAACCAACCCAGCCCGGGCCACTCTATCGGCTCCCCGGTCCCTCCCCTGGTTACACCTCCCAATTCCCCTTGTATTCACAGACTCTATCCCATCCGCTTTCTTTTGTTCTTATTCTAGTTTTTTCCCCCTTGTATCTCATACGGTCATAATCACGGGCTGTTTTTCGGGAACCGCTGTACTGTACTTACACAGAAAGCCCAACAGTAATCAATGTCGCGCAGACGGGCTGAAGCTGCGTCAAGATCCGAGATCGATTAATTCGATCGAATCTGGCGTACACGTGGACTGGACACTCTCATCCTTGCCAATTATTCCTCATTTATCCTTATGCACCCGGCACTTCCCAACCATGTCTCACACACGCTTACTGCCGTTTGAACAACCTCAACACCTCAACACAAGGCGCCCATATAAGCGGACTCTCCCCTAACTTTGTTGATACAGTACCCACACCTATCCCGATGCCGGTATCCGTAACATACAATTCTACAAGTACAGTACAGTGGAAAATCTTCCCCGACCCCAGTCTCGCGTTGATCGCTTTCGGGTAGTAGCATTCTACCGTAGTACAGTATGCCTTATAAGTGTGGTCACCACCGAGTACTGATTCCTGTCACCAATCACACCAACATCCCCAAACATCCTCAATGCCCCACCAACACGGCGCAGCACCACGTACTGCACCGCAGATGCACAAACTCGGATTTCCTAGTGGGAGAAGATCCCTGACGGAATCTCACCTGATGGGCACCTTGCTCCAGTCCGGCGGTGGGCGTGCTGCCGTCCCTTGATCATGAGGAAGGGTAAGAAGCTACGTCCGTCCTATTAAGAGCCAAAATATACAAATCTGTCAGAAAACTCCATCTCAACACTCCATTCCATTCCAGACGCGTGTAACTTACAGTAAGAGTTACGCACGTGTCCCTGTCATGCCTGTAATCTTAGCGCTGTCTGCAGCTGCAGACCCGGGCTTCTCCGAGTGCCTCCTCTCACCCTCGTCTTCAATCTCCCAATAAAAAGCAATGTCTTCCCCTGGCCAGGCACGACTGACTTCTGGTTGTGGTCACCTTCGTATACCGTATGTATATACAGTATAAGCGACCTGTAGCATGCTCGCCACATAGACTTGGAAACACCACAGGTACAGAAGAAAATGTTTCGGTGATCAGGGTACTTCCATATGCGTATGATGCTATGAATGATTGCCGAAAACAACTACAAAACAAACAAACAAACGAACAAAACATACAGGTGTGTCATACTGTTCACCGTCACCGTTGCACAACAGCACGAGCAAGTCAAAACAGCATAATGAATAATGATAATACACCGCAACAAAAGATAGATCATCACCATCGTCCTCGTCCTCGTCATCACATCACATCCGAGTTGATGCATCTCAAACCCGGTCACCATGCCCCCGCGACATCATGCTGGTGTCGGCTGCACGACGCTCTTGAGCATCGCGCACACGTTCTTAACGAGCTCGTCCGCTTCGTCGCGCTCGACCGCCGCGAGCCTTCCCTCTTTCTCGAAACGCCCCTTGTGCCCCTGCGGGTGGTCCGCCGCCGCCGCGATGTAAGCCAGTTTCTCACACGCGAGCTCGGACTGCGTCGCTGCATTTGCCACGGCGTGCTCCAGCTCGTCGATCCGTGCATGCGCCTCGTGCAACTGGCTCAGCGCGATCAACAACTGCGTATCTGCGAAGTGCCATCGCCGTGCGTCGGCGTCGTCGACTTCACCACCACCGTTCACTTCCTTCTCAACCACTTCTTTTGGCATGCCGCCATTACTGGCGGCGGGCGCAGTCGACGCGGGTCCCTCAAGCGCGTCTATGTTTTCGCGTCTGAGGGATCTATCGGGCACAGATGGCACGATGTAGGAGCTCACCGCCAGTGCCGTATTGGCCCGCGGGGCTCATGGACTGCTGGCGCGCCGCTGCCGACGCAAAGACGTGAGGCGGCAAAAGCGCCTCCCCATTCGCTTCAATATCGGCATCGGCTTGGGAACCTATCCACACAGAGAGGGTGTGAGCAAACATAGCTGCAGTTAACGCTGGGACGCCGAGCTTACTGGATCCTCCATCGCTCTCAGAAGGGACTTGCGAGATCGAGTCGTCAGGCTCGAGCGAGCGTTCCCTTTCCCTGCCGCAAAGTTCGATGGGAATAGTAGCAGTGGGCCACCCGGCCGGACCATCTCCAGACGGCCTAATCTTCGTCACGCTCTCATGGTGCGCGAACAAGGGGTTGTACGACGCGCGGCGGCGGCGCTCCTCCAAAGGGTCCACGAGCGCGCCACGAAAATTGAGCTCCTCTTCGTAGTCCTCCTCCGGCGCGAGCAACTCAAACGAGTCCGCGCGCTCAAGTAGGCGCGCGTCGCGTCCAGATTTATGCGCGGCCGCAGATGAGGACGACGAGGACGACCTTGTGGAGGATTCGGACGAGGAATCGTCTGGCTCGGGGTCGAGGAGGCCGTCTGACACACGGTTCCAGCGCTTGAGGAACCAGACCATCATGCGACGGGCGGCAGGCACGGGCCCGCCAAACACGGACGGCCCAAAAATGCGCCCAATGTCCTCGAGCGCGATTCCATTCTCCGGGCACAGCGGGACCTGCGTGAAGAACGCGCACAGGTACACGATCAGCGAGAAGCTGTGCGTCGGCAGCAGCCGCAGCAGATCCCGCGCCACCGCCACCTGTCCCGTCTCCGCTACGTCGTCCTGCGTTGCGCGTAGCCGCGCCTTCTCGAACAGTACCCGACGCGACGGCCGCGACGGTCGCTGGCCCGTCTGGAAGAACCGCGCGCGTAGTTCCTCCTCCTCGTCTTGCTCCTTCCGCGTGCGCTCGTCCTCGCGCTTCACGCTCGGCCGCACGCACCAGTTCCAGAATGCATTAAAGAGATACGGCGTCAACACGGGCTCGGGAAGCTCCTTGAGGTACGTCAGGAGGAGGGCGCAGATGTCCGCCGTGGATTCTGCACGCAGGTTCATGCCCTCGCCGAAAGCAGGCGAGGTGTCGAACAAGGTTCTCAGCTCATGGTGCCGCTGGCGATTGGGTAGGTCTCGGAAAAGGCCGCTCTTGTATATACCTGCAATACAGAGAAAGTGAAACGTTGAATACATTTGGGTTGTGGAAGTAGCAAAGGGACTCACCTGTGCGGTACAATTCCTCCACGCACAGAAAGACAACGAGGGGCAGGTCGTGCCTGCATCCGCCAAGGATTGCAGTCGCAGAGGCGCGAAGCACGCTCTCGTTCAACGGCACGCCAAAGACATCTACCCGTATCACGTCAGCTCGACAAAGAACAACCCATCAGCCAACAGAAAGGACACAAACGGGCGTTCTCGTCGAAATCCGCGGTCTCCTTCCCCGCGCGCACCCGCGCCTTCCGTGCGTGCTCATGCTCCCGCCGCGCACGCTCCTCGACGTCGCGGCGGAACAGTTCGTCGATCTGCGCTGCCTCTACGTAGTCCCGCACGTCCTTTCCGTCCTTGCGCAGCGCACGCTTAATGCGGAGAACAAGCGTCCAGTGCGGCCACTTGGGTGCGGGCGGAGGCGGCGCGCCATCCCCGCGTGGCTGGTGTGGCGAGCTTGGCGGCGGGTCATCGCGGACGCGCAAAAGCGCCGCGGGTACACGGCCGCACGCACGTTCGAGGCGGTCGCACTCGGTAGTTTCAATTCGTGGGAGTGGCAGCGATAGTAACGGTGGGTACGGCGCGGCATTGACAACCGTAGGGAGAGAGACGAAGCGTGCGCGAGCGCCATGTAAGGCCGTCGTACCGTACGGCATTGATGGCGACGACGGGAGACGTGGACCGTGCGTGTACACGACGTCTGGCATGGAATGGCGCTGGCGCGGGGAAGGTGAGGACAGGGGGAGCCCGTCGATAGCGGTGGCGGAGAGCTCCTCACTGTTGCCTCCGTCCAGATAGGGTGGTAGAAATTTTGGGTGAAATTTGCTATGACCGTGGTGATAGGGGAGCGGGTACGGCGAGTGCGGGGAGCGCGGCGAGAGGCAGGGCTCGTTCGAGGTCCCGTTCAGGTTCTCGCGTCTGTGGCGCTGAGCGCCGGAATAACGACGTCCTGCGTCGCCCTCCATGATCGGTGCATGTGGGGGGAAGTAGTGGTGGTTGTAGTTGTGGTGGTGGTCCACAGACCTATCGCAGTGGGGAGATGGGAGTAAAGGCATTGGAGGGATGTTATCCCGAGACCAGCAGGAAGGAAAGGCAAAAGAAAAAAAGAAAGAAGACAGAGAAAAGAAACCCAGGGCGGAATGTATGATGCAAGAAAAGAAGCTCAGGCGTAGAGAATTACCTAGCCCAAGTCTCGCATTTGGATATTAGCCGTGATTGGGCGTGTGTTCTGAGACGGGCTAGACCTCCACTTCTTTCCTGCTCTCGGCGCGCGGCTAAAACCAAGCCAAAGGGGTGCATCATATGCCGCTCGGCAGCTGAAAAGGGGCTCTACCATTGGGGTACGGCACCAGCGTTTGAGTGCCATGTCCACTACTGTGAGAGGCAGCGCAAGCTCAAGAGAGCACAAAAGGCAGTCAATCAGATCAGAACTTGAGAAGGGCGAGAGAGATCCACGTGTGGGGCGGTGTGTGCACCGACATCGGCGACGACGTCATCGTATTAGACAAGGTCCAGATTTTTATTCTAAACAAAGCTTCGGCGCAAAGTCTGGACCCAGCAAGGCCGTGAGTCAGTCGGGGACCAGAACCAGGCTGGGAATGCTGTACCTGAGAGAAGTGCACCAACCGCACGTGCCAATACCCGGCCCGTCTATCGTCCCGGACCAGCTTTTTCTGGAGGTGCCGCGGGTACAGCCGCGGTCGAGGGAGGCGCGGCTGGACCACCTCAACCCTGTCCCTCCCAAAGCTTCTGGCCCTTCTATCGCGAGGGGCTGGTTGTGCTGGCACGCGTGAGGTTGGTTAGGCGAGCCCACATGGGCAGTGTTTTGGCCCGCCCACTAGTTTGGCCCAGACTTGGATAAGACCCTCTGCATGTGTCACAACGGTAGTTATGTTATGGGGGGCGCGTCTTCGACTCTTCGTCAGAGATACATGTTGCACAATATAAGACTTCAAAACTTTTCCAGTTGGACATTCTGCGGGGACAAAAAATAACAGACGACAAAAATAGCAATAGCAACAACAACAGCAACGAACTACAACCCGTAGCCCGCACCTCTTTCATTCACCTCTACCGTCCCCGTCGCTATCCCAAGCCCCAAGCCCGAGCCCAAGATCGCGCACACTGGGGACCGCGATGAGCAGCGGGTGATTGGGGTCGAAGATGCCGAGCATCTTGGCCATCTCCTCTAACGCAAATTCCTCCATCTCCTCGAGCAGCGCAAGGTCCTCCCGGTCCTCCTCGATTTCTGCCGCCGTGCGAGCGCCACGCGCCTTGCGCCGGTCCGCGAGCGCCTGCAGCTGTTGCTTCGCCGCGTTCTCCATTGCGACGCGCGTCTCAGGCGTCACGTCACCCCATGCGCGCAGGCTGTCCGTCGCGCACTTTAAAAGCGACGCGAGGAACGTCGAGTCAGTCTCCTGCGAAATTACAGACGCCACGTGCTGCATGACATTCGCCACCATGTCCCCGTCGATCGTATTACTCGCCTTGCCGCAGGATATGAGCATTGGGAGGACACTGCGCTCGACGCGTCAGCCAACAAAAGACACAAAGAAAAAAAAAAAGGGGAGGGAAAGATGGCGACGCACAGGGCACACGCTTCTCGCACACCGTCGTGCAGGACGAATCGTAGAGATTGAAGCACCATCTCGAGGCTCTGCTGGAGGTACGGCGCGAAACGCGCCCCGAGCGTCGAGCAGTAGATCACAAGTGTCTCGAACGCCTGGCACTTTTCGTCGATGGCGGACGTCCGGATACCGACCTGCTGGCCGTCCATCTCGATTATGTCCCAGCCTTCTTTCGACTCTGGGGCGTCCTCGTCCTCTACGCTCTGTCGGCCCACGTCCCGCAGATATGAAAGCCAAGGAGTACGAACCGTAGACGGATACGTCGGCCTTGGCGTTCGCCGCGCGGAACAAGGGCGGCATCACCACGGGTAAGTACGGTTCAAACTCGGGACCCATTGCCTGACAGACTTTCGCCCACGTTGCGATGAGGTAATGCGGCAGCATCGTATCACTCGGATCGACGGGACTATCTGTAGTGCCCGTCATTTGCGTCAGCACTGAAACTTCGTGACGCGGGAAAGCGTGTAAAGCGTACTCTGTATCCGAATGAGGATTTCAACAAACGCGCCTGCATCGGCTCGAAAAACTTCGCGGCCGACCGCAATGGCTGGGGAATATAGCGTGAGTAACGCACAGAGGGCTCGCAAGATATTATCAGGGAATACCTATGAGACCGGCACACTCCATGGCCTTAGCCCGGAGTTTGCGATATTCCGCAGAGTTCGCATTTCTCAGCACGTTGAGCAAGAGCGGCATGATTGACGAGTAGTGCTACACCCCGTCTTGTCAGCCCCGTGTATCTCGGAATGTGAATGAATTCTCCTTTACCTTGGCAAAGGTGGTCTCACTCGCATCTGCGACCATGGCAAGCGTGGTGACGGCCTGCTCTTGTACGTACCGCTTCGTTGGCCGGCTCCCGTCTTGAGCTGGATTCAGCAACTTGAGCAGGCGCTCGACAATTGGATCCAGGTACGGTAACAGTGTATCGCGCTCGACGCCTTCACAAAAGTTGATCAGCGCCGCGGCAGCATGAGCATGCACCCTAAAAAAAAACAATGAGAGGTCAAGGAAACGGTGCTGTCGAATGGACTGGAAAGCACCTGGGTTCAGGGACCTCGAGTGTGGGGATGAGCACAGCGAAGATTTGTTGGTGGTATTGCGCCTGAATGACTTCTTCCAAATCGGTGCACAGCTGCCCTCTGGAGAAACCAGTGAGTATCCTTAGAAACAATAAGAACAACGACAAAAAACGGACATGCATTGGCACGCAGCGTAGCGGACACGGGGATACGGGTCGAGGAATAGAGGCGTGATGAGGCTTGCATTGGCGATCAATACATGGCCGGAAGTAAAGAGAGATTACGCGTTATACGCACTCGACGACCTTGCCTAATTCATTTTGCATCACCTGAAAGATCCCTTGTCAGCCAACTGGGTTATGATCGTGGAGGGCGGCACCCCGGAAAGGCACTAAAATAAAAAAATTCACTTTGCTCGTGCCCTCGGCTACAGAGGCAACCGCCATGAGTCCTGCGTGGCGGAGCTTCCAATCGTGCGATGCTAGCATTCCTGGAATATGCTGGAACGCGGCGGGAAGAACCGCCTTTCCGCCGACTGCGCAGGCGAGACGGTCGAGAGATTGTTCGTATACATGGGGGTAGGTGTCGTCCGTCGGGTCCTCCGCCGGCTAAAGGTTAATATATAAACGCGTGTACTCCCGAGGGAGAGCGAAAGAACGACACACGCACGTCTGCATCTAACCACGAGCCTAGCTCGTCATCCCGAAGTTCGCCCATCCCGCCCAGGCACCCACGCACGATGGCGCTCACCCACCCGTCAGTGCGGCGAACCATGGCGGGCTTCGCCTCGCTGAGGCTGATCATGAACTCGAGCGCGGCTTTGCGAACCTCTTCCGCCTCTTCATCCAGCTCGTCATCATCGACGGGGCCCCCGTTCGGAGTCGGCGGGAATGTGAAGCTCTGCGTCCCCGGGAAGGGCCTCGCCACCGTCGGCGTCGGTCCTGAATCGGCCGACGGTATGATCAAGGCGGGGAGGAAGGAAAGCAGGGCATGGAGATGTGGAGCGAATAGCTGCGGGTGGGAAGTTGTGAGTGGGGTGAGGGTGATCAAGAATTTCGGCAGGTGGGAGTGGGAGAGCGACGGGAGGGTGTCGAGCATCGGGTACATGAGCGACAAGGACTGCGCGACTTGGTGTTGGTCGCAGGACGTGAGATAAGAAACTGAAGCTCGAAGAGCTGCATGCCGGACCTACAGAGAAAGAAAAAAAACATTTATTAAGCCAAACGCCGGAAGAATGAGACGCACTTCGACGCTCTGTCGGTCCTGCAGACCATCCTGGAGCACCCTGAGAACTGCATCCGTCTGTAGATCCATGACAAGGTTGGGGCAACCGGCAAAGATGCGAAACGCGCTGTCGCGGGCGCTGGGGTCTGCTCCTTTGCACATCGAAAATGCTTGAGCTTGGAGTGCGTGCCACGGCCTGCCGCGCTCCATCGAGTTGTTGGCCAAGTCGCATATTGTATCGACGGCTTTTCGACGGACAGAGTCGATCTGCTCGTGTAAGAGAGAGTGGAGGAGGATGCGCTCAATGGTGGTGAGAGTCTGAGAGGAGAGACGATCGTAGAGGGTCATGCGCGGGGATTTGGCGCTAGAACCTGGGGAAGCGCGGAAAAGGAGGCGTCGGAGGAGAACGAGAGAGAAGGAACGCATCTAGGAACGGGGTCCAGGACGAAGGCAGGAGAGGCGTTGTGGATCAACTTACCACTTCGACGGTGTCTGGTCTAGTGGCGAACTGAGTCAGGGCGAGGAGGTAGACATCGGGCCTGTGGGATAGACGCTCGTCAACGACGACCTCTGCACTGATAAAGTTGTGAGAATTAGTTGATTTGGAAGAAAAAAGAAAAAGTGGAAGACGAGCTTGGATCTGATTTCATTGTCACCGAGGACGAGATTGGAGAGGATCTGAGTGAGCTCAGCAGTGACGTCTGGGGGAACGAGAGGTTCCATCGTTAATCTAAAAGATTAGTGAGAAGATAGAGAGGGTATAAGGTAGAGAAGAGAAGGGGAAGGAGAACCGTGTTGTGGGACCCAAAGTGCCAGTGCTTATTGGATGAGAACGGGTGTCTGCTGCACTGCCGCCGCTGACCTCATCATGCATCACCCGATAACCGTCTACGCACCAGCCAAGCTCAATCTATTTCTTCACGTTAATGGTCGTCGTCCCGATGGCTACCACACCCTACAATCCGCCTTTCAGATCCTTGATTACTGCGACGAATTGCGCTTCACCCCACGCCACGATTCCCAAATCTCCCTCTCCTGCTTCCGCGATTGCCCACTCTCCCTGATCGACGCAATCACCTTCGCCGATCTCGACTCTCCGAACAACCTCGTGCTCCGCGCAGCCCGCAGCTTGCAGGAAGCGGCCAACATGTCCAATAAGGGCGTAGATATCGTCTTGCGCAAGCGCATCCCAGTCGGCGGCGGCCTCGGTGGGGGAAGCGCCGATGCGGCCGCAACTCTCGTCGCACTCAACCACCTCTGGGGCCTTGGGCTCTCGCGCACGGAGCTTGCCACGCTCGGCGGACGCTTCGGCGCTGACATCCCCGTCCTAACGCTCGGCCACTCGGCCTGGGCTGAGGGCACAGGTAAAGACCTCGTACCACTCGCGCTGCCCCACCGCGTCTTCCTCGTCATCTACCCGTCTGTCTGCGCGCTCACGGGCCCCGTATTCACGCACCCCGACCTTGAACGCTCCACACCCCCCATCGCGCGGGCGGACTACGAGAGCGGCCGCGCAAAGACCTGGAACGACCTGCAGCCTGTCGCAGAGGTACTCTATCCCCCCATTGCCGCGGCCGTGCGCTGGCTCGGCCAGTTCTCTCCTGCGTGCATGAGTGGCTCGGGAAGCTGCGTATTTGCGTGCTTTGACAACGCAGAGGATGCCGGGTCTGTTTTGAGGCAAGTACCAGAACCATGGGGTGCGTTCATCGCAACGGGTGTGAATGAATGGGATCACTTTACACCGAGATTCAGTCGATAGACCCCTGGCCTACGAACAGACAGCGCAGCGGGCTTCCGCAAGGTTCCAGCCCTGTGCGGAGTGTATCAGCTATATTTGTTGTTGTCGATTAGCATGGGTTGTGTAGATTAAATTCCAAGGAATGAGAAGTGTTGAGCCATATGGTGTGTATGCAATCGACACATCTAGTCACGGCGGGCAGGAGCGGATAAGCGGAGTCTGCTTACCTTGCTCTCCAAGGTCCTAGCGCCTAGCGGAGCTGGCACCCCATAGAGGACACCCGCGAAGTCTAGGAGGACCCCACCGCTGGCTGCACGAGTGCTCGATGCTTACTAGTGCTTACTACCTGACCCTGTCGTCAGTCTGTCATCTAGCCGTACGAAATTTGGAGTTACGTTACCGACTCGCAGCCACGTTCGTCAGCGCGACCCCACATTATTGTACACGCCGACTCATCTCCATCCGTGCGAAAATACGTTTACAGCCCGCAGCTCCTCTTGCGCTGCCGACACGTCCTCTGTGAGCTGCAATGCACGGGCGGGCAGTGTTGCGTTTGCCTCGGTGAGCTGCCGCAGGGTCTCGCTACGCGATGCGCTCCTCCACCGCGAGCTTCTCCGCGGAAAGCTGCTCGACGTGCTCCTGTCTATCAAATGTCCGTCAATCCCCTCGGTTCCTGAACATAAGAGAGAGGGAGGCGCATACAAACTGTCCGAGCGGGCGAGCTGCTCCTCGAGGATGCGCACCTGGCGCTGGTACGTCTCGAGCGCGGCATTGCTGCCCTGCGCACGCTCCGCGTTCTTCTTGAGCAGATTGTGCACCTGGTCTCTGGTGAGATCAAATAACCTTGCTTTGCAAGGTCATATGGGAGGTCTATATTTCTGCACTTCGTCTGCAGAGCATAACATGTACAAATAAGATCTCCTGCATTTTACATCGCCTCTCATTGACCGTCGATCAGCGACTCCTGCTTCCAACAAACATGGGAGACAACAACCACTCCGAGCTGCCAAAGACCAACGCCGACACAACTACGCCTCATCGTCAACTCCCAGAGATCCAGTTCCGAGTCCTCATTATAGGACGTGCAAATGCTGGCAAGACATCCATCTTGCAGAGAGTGTGCGACACTACGGACAGTCCAGTTATTCGCCGTCGAAGGGGCGACGAGACAGTGGAGGTGTGTGGTCTGACCTTTTGTAACCCCGCCAGTCTGGTCTCACGGCCCCTACAGATTCAACTTGAGGCTTCCATAGACGTTAGTGACACCTGTAGTTCGTTCAAAGCCTTCCTGACCCTCGAGCCAGCGTGGCGAGCACAGCATCGAAGATGAAATTGTATTCTCCAACCATGATGGATACGTTTTTCATGATTCCCGCGGATTCGAGTCTGGTAGCACTGCCGAACTGGAGATCGTGCAGAAATTCATTCGAGAAAAGTCTAGGAAAAGGCAACTACGAAATAGATTGCACGCTATATGGTTTGGGCCCTTGAGTATTCGCGACCACGACACCTGATAGTTGTATTTTGAGGTACTGCGTCCCAATGGACAACCAACGACCCGAGCTGGATCTTAGATTTTTCCAGGATATTTGTCCCGATAAGAATGGTACGTCATCATGAATATTCGTGACCATTTTTAACACAATAATTTCAAGTCCCCGTCATTGCAGTATTTACAAAATACGACCAGTTTCTAAAAAATGTCAAAATTTATATGGAGGATTATGGAAACCCGGACAACAGTGTATGTGACGAAGCGAAGAAACAATTCGAAGAGTACTACCTGCGTCACCTCGGTGAGGGTGCGAGGTTCATACAATTAAAAAGTACGTTCAGCGTCAAGTGTGCGGGCCATGTACTAATCCTCTTGGGGAAGAAATGCAGAAAAAAGAAACGCGCTGCCATGATCTTCTCGAAAAGACTGCCGAAGCGTTGAGTGACAATGTGGTCACCTTAATGCTTTTGGCTGTGCAGAGGAGTAATTTAGAACTCGGCATCAACGTAGTGTTCAGGCGGTGAGTTTTCCCATAAAGCATTGAAGAAAGGTAAATTCTCACAAGGCATTGAAGTCTCCATCACATTGGGTTTAGGGTTTAGGGTTTAGGGTTTAGGGTTTAGGGTTTAGGGTTTAGGGTTTAGGGTTTAGGGTTTAGGGTTTAGGGTTTAGGGTTTAGGGTTTAGGGTTTAGGGTTTAGGGTTTAGGGTTTAGGGTTTAGGGTTTAGGGTTTAGGGTTTAGGGTTTAGGGTTTAGGGTTTAGGGTTTAGGGTTTAGGGTTTAGGGTTTAGGGTTTAGGGTTTAGGGTTTAGGGTTTAGGGTTTAGGGTTTAGGGTTTAGGGTTTAGGG